>CM062817.1:97294621-97785272 GCA_031772625.1 Pinus tabuliformis
AGAAGAAAAGGAGCAAGAAAGGTCAAAAGAGGAGGATATACTCCAAGAACAAAGCTAGATAAAGAAGAAATGAATCCGACCATATCTTGTAATTCATTGGCTGGAATTACCACTCCTCAAACCATCAAGATAGAAGGACAAATCAAGAACAAAATGGTAATAGTGTTGATTGATTCAGGAAGTAACCACAATTTTATTCGTTGTAAGATAGCAAAAGAATTGAATTTCTTCCTATATCCAACACTAGAGTGTCAAGTGATGGTTGCAAATGGAGGAACGATAAATTGCTCTAGAAAGTGCCATAATATCAAGCTATCCATGGGAGAATATGTATTGACTAGCCCAATGCTTTCTATTCCAATGGGAGGTGCTGATGTTGTACTAGGAGTCCAATGGCTATAATCCTTGGGTATAATAACTTTTAATTTTCAATAACTTTTCATGAAATTTTCTGCGGAAGGAAAGGAAGTTGAATTAAGGGGTATTGCAGGGAAATCGAGAAAGATAATAAGCTATAACGGTATGACAAAGCTTCTAAAAAAGGAACAAAGAGGTGTAATTGCACAATTATGTTCGCTAGATGTTTCCACATCGAAATCATCTATTTCTCTAGATCTCCAAAAAGTCTTGGACAATCATTCCAAGGTATTTGAGACTCCCAAAGGTCTCCCACCTATTCGTGATCATGATCATGCTGTTCATATGATTCCAGGAAGTGTTCCTCCAAACATCAGGCCGTACAGATATCCCTATGCCCAAAAGAGTGAAATTGAACTTATGGTTGTAGAAATGCTAGAGGCGGGTATAATTCAACCTAGTCAAAGTTCTTTCTTTGCTCCAGTAGTATTGGTGCACAAGAAGGATGGATCATGGTGCATGTGTCTGGATTATAAGGAGCTCAACAAGCTCAATATTAAAATAAGTTTCCCATTCCTGTCATTGATGAATTACTGGATGAATTGCATGGATCAATTTACTTCACCAAGTTGGATCTTCATTCAAGATATCATCAAATCAGAATGAAGACTGAAGACATTCCGAAAACAACATTTAGAACTCATGAGGGTCATTATGATTTTTTGGTCATGCCTTTTGGCCTTACCAATGCACCTTCTACATTTAAAGGTTTGATGAATTCCATTTTCAAACCCTTCCTTAGAAAATTTGTGTTAGTATTTTTTGATGATATACTAATCTACAACAAGTCTTGAAAGGATCATGTTGAACATGTTGATAGGGTGCTACAATTATTGGAGGAGAACAATTATATGCAAAAAGATCCAAATGTTTCTTTGGAGTACAAGAAGTGGAATATCTGGGTCATATTGTATCTCATGAAGGAGTTAAGGTAGACCCTAGCAAAATTAAAGCCATTAAGGAATGGAAAATCCCCACATCCATAAAGCATCTGCGATGATTTCTCAGTTGACAGGGTATTATCGCAAGTTTGTTAAGAATTATGGGAGAATAGCACCACTTCTAACAACATTATTGAAGAAAGATGCATTTTTATGGACTCTAGAAGCAACAAAGGCCTTCGAACATCTTAAATAGTCAATGTGCCAAGCACCGGTCTTAGCTACACCAGACTTCACAAAAACATTTATTGTGGAATGTGATGCTTCAGGAAATGGAATTGGTGCTGTTTTAATGCAAGATGAAAGGCCCATTGCTTTTGAAAGTCATCCAATCAAGGGAAAGTTTTTACAAAAAGCTATTTATGAGAAGGAAATGTTGGCAATACTACATGCACTTAAGAAATGGTGACCCTACCTAATGGGAAGACACTTCAAGGTAAAAACGGATCATCATAGCCTTAAATACTTTTTAGAACAAAGATTATCCTCTAAAGAGCAACAAAAGTGGGTCACAAAGATGTTGGGTTATGACTTTGAAATCATCTACAAAAAAGGGAAGCAAAGTGTGGTGGCAGATGCACTCTCAAGAAAGGATGAGGACGTGGAAGCATTGTTGTGCGCCATTTCTATTTTCCAACCAGATTGGATAAACGAAGCAAGGGAGGAATGGAAGAATGATGAAGAAGTGTGGGCACTTATTTGAAAGTTATAACAAGATTCCAGTACATTTGATACATTTAGCTGGAAAAATGATTCGTTATGGTACAAAGATCGCTTATACCTCTGTAAGAATTCCCAACTCAAACAAAAGATTCTTATGGAATTGCACAATTCTCCCTTAGGAGGGCACTCAGGATTTTTAAAAACTTACCACAGGGTTAAGAAGGAATTTTTTTGGGATGGCCTTAAATTGGATATTCAAAAGTTTGTGGTGGAATGTTTGGGTTGCCAACCAAATAAAGTTGAAACAATTAAGAACCCGGGTCTATTACAACCTTTATCCATTCCAAGCCAATGTTGGGAGGAGGTTTCAATGGATTTTATCACAGGTTTACCCAAGTCTGAGGGAAAGAGTGTCATCATGGTGGTAGTTGATAGGCTTACCAAGTATGCACACTTTTGTGCATTATCACATCCATTTAAAGCCAGTACAATTTCTATTGCATTGATAGAAACAATTCAAAAGCTACATGGAAACCCAAAGATTATTGTAAGTGACAGAGATGCCATTTTCACTGGAAATTTTTCGACATAATTATTTTCTTGTCTTTGTACTTACTTAGTTCATAGCTCACCTTATCATCCTCAATCTGATGGGAAAATTGAGATAGTAAACAAATGTTTGGAAGGATATCTTCGTTTCTTTGTATCTGATAAACAGACACAATGGGTCAAATGGTTGCCTCTGGTTGAATGGTGGTACAACACTTCCTTCCATACAACAACAAAAATGACCCCATTTATGGCACTTTATGGATATCAGCCACCATCCATCACATCGTATTTAAGAGAAAATTCTCAAGTTCAAGCAGTGGAACATCACATCGAGCATCAACAACAAGTCCTCCGACTCTTAAAGGATAACCTCGTGTTGGCGCAGAATAGAATGAAACAACAAGCAGATCAACATCGAAGCAAAAGAAGGTTTGATGTAGGTGATTGGGTATTCCTACGGCTACAACCATATAAACAAATGTCCCTCAAGCAAGCTAAGAATGATAATAAATTATCACCAAAGTATTATGGTCTGTACAAGGTGTTGCAAAAGATTAGTACTATGGAATACAAATTGGAGATTCTTGTAGCTTCTCGAGTGCACCTAGTTTTCCATGTTTCATGTTTAAAGAAGGTTATAGGCGATAAGCTCCCAGTTCAAACAATATTGCCAGAACTTGATGAGGAAGGAAAAATTATATTGGAACTGGAATCAATCACAGAAACAAGAACTCGACAACTACGAAATCGATCAATTTCAGAGTATCTCATCAAGTGGAAGAAATTATTCGCTGAAGATTCCACATGGGAGGATGATAATTTTATACAGAAGCATCCAGAACTACTCAAGCATTGAGGACAACACTTTTTTGAAGGAGAGGGGCATGTTAGGTCCCTATAATACTAGTGATTACCCCATTACTATTGTAGTTGTATCCCTTATTAATATTGTTGTGCCCCTATTGTCCCCATATTGTTATTACTGTGCCCCATAGAATCCCTCTATTGTTATTTTTGTGCCTTTATATTATTATTGTTAGGTCGGATAGGTTATATTGTGACTCCTTAGACTCCTATATATAGAAAGGAGGTTTTGTCATTTGAATCATTCATTTGTGTAATGTAAAGGAGGTTTCCCCCTCGAAGAGGCTGAATTCTAAGGCATTGATCTATCTTTTCTATCTTTTTGTGAGCTAGTTTCATAACACCATACACCAAATCAAAAGGAGACTTCCTAGTTGACCTCTTGGTATAACTCTATTGGTCCATAATGCAAATTTCAGTTGTGAATCCTAGTTTTTTTTCTTTTTCTTATGATATGGTCCTTTTTAGAATCCTCACTAGAGTTTTTCTTGAGGATTCAGCCAATCAATTTCCCTGTGGATAGTAGGTGGTAGAGTGACCCACGATGATATTATAATTTTGGTAGAAACTTATAAAATTGGTTGACTTAAATACCTGAGCGTTATCTGTGATAATATTCCTTGGACAACCAAATCTAGCAAGGATATTCTCCCCCATGAACTTGATTACCACTGCATCGATTGCATTTCTGGCTGGGATGGCCTCCACTCATTTTGTGAAATAATCAATGGCTTTAAGTATCAATTTATGTTGACTATTGGATGGTGGATGTGTTTCTCCTATGAAGTCTAGCCCCCCTTTCCTGAAGGGCTCCTCCACAAAAATAGGGATCAGGGGGAGGGGTGCTAACTTCTGATTCTTAGAGAAAATCTGACATTTTTCACAGGACCTAGGATATGTATGGACCTCACTGAATAATTTTAGCCAATAGAAACCAACTTTGAGGATTTTATGGGAAGTAGCTCTCCAACTGTAATGTCCCCCACAGACACAATTATGGAATTCATCAATCACCTTGGGAATCTCTTCTTCTACCGACATAAAATAAAAATCCCCACTGCATCCTTCCAGTACAGTTGGCCATTTGAGATAAAACACTTATGAGCTTGTAGCCTTAAGGCCCTGTGTTTAACTTTTTCAAAATCCAAGGGGCATTTCAGAAAAAGTAAATAACGGACAAGATACTTATACCACTATGAGACTAGGTATTTCAGCTAGATTTGTTGTGTTGAGGTCTCAATATTCTTCTGTTCCTCTTCTCCTATACTTTCTCCTTGATCTTCCAACACATTTATGCTCAAGGCTTGATAGTTAGCCTCATAAAGTATTTTACCTAATCCCTGCCCTTTGATCAACTTAGTGGGTTTGATATGCATATCATATTCGTGAATCTTAGCAATTCACTTGCCTCTCTTGCCTTCACTGTCACCCTGCATGAGAATATATTTCACAGCAGATGTAGGGACATAAGCTATTATATTTGACTATAGGACATAAATTTGAAAGGATTTTAGGGCTTTAACCAAGGCGTAGGCCCATTTCTCTAAGATATTATACTTCATCTTTGCATCTCGCAACACCTGACCGAAAAATGCAATTAGTTGTTCGTGTCCTTCACTATTTTTCTATAATAAAATAACTGCCACCATGTTAGGAGAGGCAAAAGAGAAAATGAGGAATGACCTTTGATAATATAGGCTAGCTAAAACTGGGGCTTTTGCAAAAGTTTTTTTTTTTTTAATCTGGAGAATGAATCTCAGGCTTATATAGTCCACTTGACTTCCCTATCCTTCTTCAACATTTCTACGATTTCTTTGACAATTTTAGCATAAATTGGTATAAAAATCCTTAAAAAATTTATTCTTCCCAAGAAAACATGAATTTCTTTCCTATTAGGTGGTAATGGAATATTTTTATAGCCTACACTCTTTTGGGATCAATATTCACTCCTTCCTTTGCCACAATCTGGCCCAATAGCTTCCCTTCACTTAAAGAAAACTATGATTTCTTGAGGTTTAAAGACATAACATACCACCTGCATTTTGCAAAAGTGAGATGCAAGTGTTTAATGTGATCTTCATCTGTTTTTGAGAAAAAAATGATGTCATCCAGGTAAATCACTACAAATTTATCCCGTGCTCCAGCAAATGCTATATCCATTTCTCTTTGGGAAGTAGATCCTACATTTGTGAGGCAAAAAGCATTCTGGCATACATAAATGTTCCCCATGGTGTAGTAAAAGTTGTTTTCTTCTGATCCTTAGGGTGTACAATGACTTGTTGTATCCAAAGAAACCATCCATCATGGACATTTGAGCATACCCTACCACTTTCTGCAGAATATAATCCATTTTAGGCAAATGATAGTTATCTTTCAGTGAGGACTTATTTAGATTTATGAAATCCACACATAGCCTTATTTCCCCATTCTTCTTCCTCACAGGATCTAAATTTTCCACCCAATATGAGTACCTCAAAGGCACACTAATCTTACCCTGTAACAGTTTCTTCAACTCTTTTTCAATTGATGGGAGTAATAAAGGATTAATATGCCTGGGCTTTTTCTCATATGACTTCACTCCAATTTTTAAAGGAATTTTGTGTTGTATGACACTGGTGTCAAAAGTCTTCAAATCATCATATGACCAAGAAAAAACATCCATATATTCCTTAAAAAGTTTAAGATACCTTATGTTGTATTTTTTGGTAAATCCTTTAGCTAATTTGATGATTCTAGGATCTTCTTCTGTGCCAATATTACAATCTTCGACATCTTTCTCAAGCTATTATTCAGTTGGCTTAGTAGCGACATCATTTGAGTTGAAAAGCCTTTCCAATGGAAACAACCCTTTGGGGATGGTGTCGACCGGATAAATCGTTCTTGTGGACAAGACCGATCTCCCTAGTATCAAAAGATATCTAGCAACAAACAGGACAAGCAAATCTACCTTTCTCTAAATATATTGCCATTTATTAATAAAAACTAAGAGGTGTTTTAGACCCTACCTTAAGTTCAACGCTAGTTTGTGGCAGCCACGCTTCGATCGTCCGAACGAGTTTCCTTTTGAGAACCTACAATTACAAACAAGCACACGTCAGATAACACTTGCATAGCTAATATAATAAATCATATTCATCATGGTGATCAAGGAATCCATGAAATAAACCATAAAACACAACTTATTGAGAAAAATAAACTTGATTGTATTAGCTTTGAAAACAGAAGAACTTTACAACCTTTGGTGCCTTGATGTTGTACAAGCTCCTCCCAAGGTCCAAACAGGAATCTCCTCTACTTTGACAAGCATCACACTCTTCCCAATGAGATCAAAAAAGGTATGTAATCTCTCCTCTCAAGCTCAATTAGGAAGACTAAATTCCAACAACATTTCACCTCAAAAATATTCAGCTTTCAACCTCCTCAGTAACCAACCCAATGCTTCATTTTATAGTGCAAAGGAAGGAGGTTATAGGTCCACCTATGAAGTGATAGAGTCCTCCTTTAAAGGGATAAGCTCCTCACATCAAGGGGTTAGCTCCTTAAGGTATGGGATGCATGAACCTTAAAGGAGCGAACTTGCCACCTCAAGATTCCTTCTAGAAGCTTCCAGAAATGACTCAAAGTGAGTTTTTAAGAATGTACTTGTGCCTTTTTGACTTTTACAGGGGTCCACACCCATTACACAGAGACAGAGCAGTCAGATACACAGGGGACATGACCAGTAGGTGCGGGACCGTAGGTAATGCTAAGAGAAAGTGCGGAACCAGAGTTTTAGAGACTTTTAAGGGCTTTCTATTATTTTTCAAGGCTTGACATGAAGAACTGAGGTTTAAGACTTGCAAAGGAGGAAATTATGAGTGGTGATAGATTCACACTGATTGCAGAATGTCATGGTGACAATATTTTGTGCAACACATTGCCCCCTAAAGTGTGAAGTCTGTAATGGATGAGGATAACATTTGTCATCTAAGAAGAGTGAAGTACTTTATCATTTCAAAGATCATCCTGTGGACACCCTGGTTGGAACCTGTAAAAAACAAAATATATATATGTGAACATATCATCTCTGAGGTAGGCATTCCCATACTCAGATCAAAACTGACTAGAAAACTAACTAAATTGCTCTGATACAGGAATGATCTTGTAATACATCACAAGTATAGACATATGTAGACAAAGTATGGGTGCAACCATCTGTTTATGAATAGTCCACTATAAAATGAATAACAAAATTCCTCATAGCCTGGATGGTGGAAACTAGATCCAGGGCCTGATTTCTACTTCTCGAACTAGTACGATTCTATCCATGTGAATGAATGTGTCGAAGTCGAACATGGTAGAAACCACTTGATTACTAGTCAATGATGTGAACTGTTAACAAGTGTGAGAGAAACCACCAGTAATGTCAATGGCTCTCAAAGTACTCAGTACAATCCATGAAATGTGAATAGATGAGCTGATGTCGAACATGTCATAGAATCCTTTGATCGAAGGTCAATGATGCAACCTGTCGTCGAAGGCGAGAAACCTGCCATTGAGGCATGCAGATTCCAAGGTATTGACGATTTCTAGATCATCTTTCTAGATAATGAGCTGAAGTCAATAGAAAGTGATCCGTCGTAGGGAAGCCCACAACACGAAATCATAGATCAAGTTTGAAGAAATATATTTGGCAAGGACTAACTCAGGGATGGTCAAGATGGATGACAATATTTTTCAAGATGAATGGTTTATTTGAACTGACCTCTTGAACACATAACGACATTGCAGATGGTTGGGTGACAATTGACCCAAAGCTAATACCTAGAAACTGGCTGAAGATTTTCAATATGGTTTGATTAACTGTTAGGCAAAGGATTTCCCAACTGAGGTGAACAATAAGTGTCGTGTTCCAGATCGGTTAAATGCTTTTCTAAAACACAAAGTATAACAAACAGGTTCATTTTTCTCTCTTTCCCCCACCATTTCTGGCAAGTACCTCTTTATTTTTGACAAGCTTGAGGAGGATAACATTTGCTTGGTTATAAGCTCATCCTTCGGATGAGTCCAACTTAGTTTAAAATTCGAACCCTGAGAAGGAGTGGTTCATTCCTGTTTAAAATAGAACAGGTCCTTTACTGTTAAATTTTAACGAGTCCAGTATAGAAGAAACTTGGTGTTTTTCAATTTTAGGGAGTCAGAAGAAAAACTTAAGAAAACTCCATGGTTGTCCTTTTTCGTAAATTTGTGTCCCCCAAGTCCGAAAAAGTATAAAATAATACTTGAGAGAACCGCCTGACCATTACGATAAAGGAGTACTTTTCATAATTAGTGTCCCTGTCCGAAAAATTAAAAAAGAGATCAAAGACACGTCGTTTTATAACCAATATCAAACTTGAAACGACAAAAATCCGACAATCGTTTCATGTTTATGCGGTCAGAAAAGAGCTGTAAGTGGACCGTCCTTTTAATTCCGTTTTAACGAGTTTGAAAGGGAAAAACTCGGCAATCTTTTCATATGTTACGAGTCAGAAAAGAGCTTAAAGAGGACTCGTCCTAGAGGAATGAGTGGTATAAAGGGTAGAAACTGGTTCCGGTGATGGTGGAACTGCTCAAAACATGTAATGGTTAAGAGGCTGGCTAACAAAACCACTCATAGATGCGATCCCTCAGGAAGGGTAAACAACCAAGTGAAAGCATATGATCAGCCAAAGAGATGGTGGCAATGGAATGAAAACAACCAAGGCTCATCTAACAAAATTTAGCGGATAAAAATGACAATCACGAGATGTAAATCAGGTATAGGTTCATTTTTACACATGCTTGAACCATAGAGAACTTTGCTTGGATTCGGTTTCATGTTTACACAAGCTTGAAATGAAAAACTATGCTTGTTGTAGTTCGCATGCCCCCAACATAATGACGCAAAACGAGATACATGCCCCCCAAGCTTCATTGCATTCAACGAGGTGGATGGAATGAAGGTTCACTTTCAAGATCTTGGAAAGACTCGACTCGAAAAGGGAGTTGTTTCATTTTTTCATGAGGTTGACGCAGGAAAAGAACTATCCTCAAAACCCTTGTTTCATTTTTAAACAAGCTTGACAGAAGACAAGGAAATATGCTCGAAAATCCTTGATTCATTTTTTTAGCGAGGTTGACACAAGACAAGGAACTATGCTCAAGACACCCTGTTTCATTTTTTAATGAGGTTGACACAGGAACAAAACTATCCTCGCTGACTCTTTGTTTCATTTTTTAATGAGATTGACACAAGACAAGGAACTATGCTCATGACTCATTGTTTCATTTTTTAACGAGCTTGACACAAGACCAGGAACTATGCTCGCAACACCCTGTTTCTTTTTTTAACGAGGTTGACACAGGAACAAAACTATCCTCGCTGACTCCTTGTTTCATTTTTTAACGAGCTTGACACAAGACAAGGAACTATGCTCATGATTCCTTGTTTCATTTTTTAACGAGCTTGACACAAGACCAGGAAATATGCTCGCAACACCCTGTTTCATTTTTTAACGAGGTTGACACAGGAACAAAACTATCCTCGTGGCAGCCTGTTTCATTTTTTAATGAGGTTGATACAGGAAAAAACTATCCTCTCCAACTGATTATGGCTTCCAACTGGAAGAAAGACATGTCAATGGACACACCTTGATCATGGCTTCCAAGAGGTCTTGATCAGAAGGAAGAATAGTTCTCTGGAAGGAACACATGTCAAGGGACTCAAAGGGGATAAGAACATCGCGTTCAAGTAATCCCATAGAGTTTTCCATGTCAATTACCCGATCTAAATCAAAGGAAGATGAGCAAACAGTGAGAGGCTCACTTACATCGGTAACTGAAAACATGGAACCAGTTGCCACATAATTAAACCGTGGCAGGGTAGATACCACTTTAGGATCAGGAACATTTAGGGGTGTCAAATTATTGGTAGTTGAAACAAGACTAGGGAATGAAAGCTGGTCTATAGTCACAATATTTCCATAGTGAGGGAAAGACATCACGCAAAAAAGTGTCGATACGACAACTTTCATTGCATAAACATAGTCTTGCTCAAGGAGTAAATTGAAATCCAAGGGACCTTGAACTACCATAAGATCAATACAGACAGTTTTACCTTCTAAGGTAATAGCAAACTAAGGAAGGATCCCTAAAGGTTCACTAATGGTTCTGTTAAAAGCTTTCAGATTTTGCATAATAAGCACAAGCTGAGGGGAACCCAAAGCTTTCCAAGCAATTGAGGATAAAATACTAATAGAAGCACCTCCATCTACCTGTGTGCGGTGTATGTCCCTACCACCAGCCTTGACAATGATTTGGAAAGGGATGGAGGAAGGAAGACGAGGTTCTGTCAATCTATTCCAATCAAAGGAAAAGACCTTAGTACTTGGAGGGGGTTCTGTAGAAACAGGTGAAATGCCCCCTGGCATAGAAGAATCTGATGTAACAAGAAGAACCTAAGCGGTATGAAGTTCAGTCTCTAAAGGGAGAGTGGGATCGACCGAATATGAAATTGAATCGACCACTTGATCAACTAATGGATCATCAACCTGAGTGATATGAGTTTCACTCTCCAATGGAAGAGTGGGATCGACTATACTTGAAATTAGATCAATCACTACGTCAGTTGACGGTAGGTTGGGAGAAAGTTTACAGTAACCAGTTGGAAATTCTTGTTGTGGAATAGTAAGGTTTTCCAACAATTTTGAGGCTTCATCCATGTGAGGGCAAATGTGAGTTTGATGACTCCCTTTGCATAACTTACAAGGAAACCTAACTTTACCCTTTTTCCCAGGAACCTGACTATCACTGGTTGATGGATCAATGGAAAGTTGATGAGATTTTTCTGACCATACTTCCAATACCTTTGGAATACTAGGACAATTGATAAGGAAGTGGTCACCCTTATAAAGCCTGCAAGGGTATTTGGGTTTACGATGCATGTTGGAGGTTTCCTCAACATAGCTAACACTTACAACCATGGTTGGTTGGTTGACTTCTTTCTTATCTTGCTTCTTCTTCTTCTTCTTCTTCTTCTTCTTCTTCTTAGCCACCTGGTTACTAGCGTCAAGGCTTTTACCAAGCGAAGAGGAAGAAATGGAGGAAGAAATATTAGGCGAAGAAGGTAAAGGGTCAATAGAAGGTTGGTGATGTTGGTATGGTGAACTCTATTGAAGTGAATCATTTGGTTGAGGTGGAACAATTGGAGTATTTGGGGCCAACAAAGTTGAAAATAACCATATCGGTAAACCTATTGTAAATCCAGGTAATGACAAAGTAGCCATCTAAGGAGGATCGACATTTCCAAAGCAAGGAAAAGTACTAGGATTCTCGTTAAGAGGGGTTCCTTGGTTGGTAAATTTCGGAACAGTTGCCATTATATTCAACTTCAGTGAATTTTATTAACAATTTAAAACTAAAATTAACAATTCACAATTCACACCTAACAATTAAAATTCACAATTCACACCTATGGTCTCTAAAAGTAAAAACAAACAAATTAACATGCGCTATCAAATCTAGGAGTCAAACCACACACAAACAATAACTTCCCATACTAAAAACACTAGTTGGTGATGAAATCCAACTTAGTAGAAATTTAATACAGAAAGGGCGGTTGGAACAGTTACCCCGACAACCTGCATAATGAAACAGACTGGCACAAGTTTCTTCACAAAACCATCTCGAGTGAAGAGAACCCCCCAAAGAGTCCAAGTGAGTCTACTCGACGTCTGCCCCAGGTACAATGGGATCTTCCTTCCACCGTCACCTTAGGAAAGAATTCTGTAGATTATGGCCACTAAGGTTACCAACAAAAACAAATATACCTGGGGGAACAGTCTACGATCCGATACACATGCAAAGGCAGAGTAACAAAGCTCAAACCCCTTGAAGGCTCCTTGACATAATCCAAGGTTTACCAACAAGTGACCCCAGGCTCCTCGACAATGGTCAATCCGAGGTTTACCATTTTTAATACGTGTATATCTGCTATCATTCTCAATGAGGAAGGATTTATTACCTCACTGGTTCAGATATGATCTCGTGCTTGACTCCTTTAGGAGGAGCTTCCCAGAGCATAAATGCAACAATTGGAATTTTTCCTACAGCAAGATCGACTACTTGTTTGTTTTACTGTCTTGGAGAGTTAACTAAAACCTATTCCAAGACACTAGCCTAAGCTAGATTGGTGGAAAGAGCCCTAAAAATGTAAAAATTACTAAATGAATTTTAATTAAGCGTTGTGTTATTTAGGATGTTATTACTCAAAAGGGTAAATGGATATGAAACCAATTGTGTTATGACCCAACCCAAAACTATATGCAATCGAATATGATAATGTAATCTTTTCAATTCGATGAATCCTAACTAAAGTAAGGAGAGAGTTTCCATTCACTTCCAACAATGCAAAAAATTGATCACTAAGAGAAAATATAACAAATTATCTAATGCACTAATTTCATCAAGAAAAATTAATGCAAATCAATTCCAAAACAATTATTTTTATTTTTATTTTTGTGTGTTAAAAACAAGCATAAAAATATGTAAATTCAAATCAAAGAAAACTGATCTAAATCTACGATTGATTTTTCAGAATGTAAACTATGCAATTGTAATCTATGCACAATTCACTTGAAAAGTATGCAAATGTAATCTATGCACATTTTTCATTCATATCCTAAAAATGAGAATTCTAATTATGCAAATGTGATCTATGCAAGAGAATTCTCAAAACACCCAATTAACTTAATGGAGATTGATGAGATGAAGCATTTACTGAAAGAAACTCATAAACAAGGCTTTTTGACAGAGACATAAAGATTTGGGTAGACTAAAAGCCGTAAATAAAGCCTAAACCTAACTGAACGAAAACATTTTAGGTTTCTCAAAAATTTTGACAGGGTCCGCAGGCTTCCAGTAGAACCAGATGCGGTACCGCTCTGTGCACTAAAGGAATAGTGCGGGAATGTCCGCATTGTCTTGTAAAAAGAAAGTGCGGTCCTCTTCAAAATTTTGGAACAAACAAAAAATACTCCAGATCCTAAAAACTACCCAATCCTACACACATTAAGGAAAAACCAGAAACAAGGATAAGTTTCTCAAGTCAAAGAAAAAGGAAAAGCAAAAAACCAAATTCAATTCCCTAGGGGAGTCACCAATTTGTCGACCGGATAAATCGTTCTTGCGGACAAGACCGATCTCCCTAGTATCAACAGATATCTAGCAACAAATAGGACAAGCAAATCTACCTTTCTATAAATATATTGCGATTTATTAATAAAAACCAAGAGGTGTTTTAGACCCTACCTTAAGTCCAACGCTAGTTTGTGGCAGCCACGCTTCGACCGTCCGAACGATTTTCCTTTTGAGAACCTACAATCACAAACAAGCACACATCAAATAACACCTGCATAGCTAATATAATAAATTATATTCATCATGGTGATCAAGGAATCCATGAAATAAACCATAAAACACAACTTATTGAGAAAAATAAACTTGATTGTATTAGCTTTGAAAATAGAAGAACTTTACAACCTTTGGTGCCTTGATGTTGTACAAGCTCCTCCCAGGGTCCAAACAAGAATCTCCTCTACTTTGACAAGCCTCACACTCTTCCCAATGAGATCAAAAAAGGTATGTAATCTCTCCTCTCAAGCTCAATTAGGAAGACTAAAGTCCAACAACATTTCACCTCAAAAATATTCAGCTTTCAACCTCCTCAGTAACCAACCCAATGATTCATTTTATAGTGTAAAGGAATGAGGTTACAGGTCCACCTATGAAGGGATAGAGTCCTCCTTCAAAGGGATAATTCCTCACATCAAGGGGTTAGCTCCTTAAGGTATGGGATGCATGAACCTTAAAGGAGAGAACTTGCCACCGCAAGATTCCTTCTAGAAGCTTCCAGAAATGACTCAAAGTGAGTTTTTAAGAATGTACTTGTGCCTTTTTGACTTTTACAGGGGTCCGCACCCATTACACAGAGACAAAGCGGTCAGATACGCAAGGGACATGACTAGTAGGTGCGGGACTGCAGGTAATTCTAAGAGAAAGTGCGGAACCCAAGTTTTAGAGACTTTTAAGGGCTTTCTCTTATTTTTCAAGGCTTGACATGAATAACTGAGGTTTAAGACTTGCAAAGGAGGAAATTATGAGTGTGATAGACTCACACTAATTGCAGAATGTCATGGTGACAATATTTTGTGCAACAGATGGTAGTTCCCTTTAGTTGTAATATTTTGTGACCAACAATAGATTCCTCCATAAACTTGACATGTTTTTCATCTGTTATCTCCTCATCCTCCTGATCAATCACTGAGTTTGAGAATTCCCCAATAACCTCCATAAAGCATTTGATCTATTCCTCATCCTCAAACACCTGTTAGTGCTTCACATTGTCTGGTATTGAAGGTTTGTACCTGACCTCAACTTCATATCTGAGCAAGGGGTTTTGAGGGGGTTTGAAATTACTAGCAGCAATTGCCAAAGAGTCAGCCATCCTATTTCGTTCTCTGGGAAAGAACTGAATATTGAAGGCTAAGAAAAAAATTTCAACCAAATCCCATACTTTGTTCCTATAGGAATTCAATCTTGGATGCTTGGTTTGACATTGATTTTTTATTTGCTTCACCACCAGCTCTGAATCCCGAAAAGCAGTCAAGCACCCAATGTTCATATTTTTAGCCCTTTGCAGTCCCAACAACAAAACTTCATATTCAAAAACATTTTTTGTGGCCTCAAACTCCAGCTTGAAAGAGAAAGGGGTCAAGTTAACTCCTGGAGATACCAATAACACATATGCCCCATTTCCTTCCCTAGAATAAGCACCATCAAAATACAATTTCCAATCCATGGAAAACCACCAATCATTAGTGGCATATACACCTACTGTATAACCACAACAATAGGTGCATATCTCAGAACAAGCAACATGTTCTTCCATCCCTCCATTAGCTTCACCATCACAACAACAAAGGAAATCAATTCAATCCCAATAGGTTGGTCACCAAAATTTTCTACCTCATATGAGAAAAATGATGGTATGAGAAAAAATACAAAGATACTCACTCAGAAATATAACTGGAGCATGCATAGGTACAGTTTAGGGTCACAAACACTCTGTCAAGGGGAAAATGGTGGACTAGAATAAAACCACCAAATTCGAAAATTCTTCTGTCAACGAGCTGGGAATAATGAGAATTCAAGGGTAGCTAATCTTCAGCTGGATATTGGAAGCCAAAATGGCAAAGTCCTTCAATGAAACATGATTCAAGTTGGAGCCACTAAAACCCTCATTGTCACCGAAAGAAAGAACAACTCACAACCTCAGAGGATTTAAACAAGTAATGAAGTTAGTCTCTTTTGTGCCACTTTCTTTATGGATTGTTTCTCTTTTGTATTGGAATTTTATATTTAGATTTTCATGGCTTATTCCTTCTTACATTTTTCATTCTTATTGGCTACATTTTTAGAGGTATGGATGTATGCTGCACCCAAAATATATTGGATCTTAAAAAAATATAGCATGAATGAATCATGGAGACACATATAAAATAAATTAACTTTTAATTTGTTAGATAAAATTAGTGAAATTTTTTCTACCACCACATTAAATTTACGCAAGCATATATATATTGGTGATCCTTTTAATCTTCCACATTTATCTCAAACACCCATACTATGAGTAAGACATAAAATTAGCCTACCATATTAACATTGGATTGACCTACTATCAAACCAATTACAACCCATAACAAACTAGTATACAAAATAACCATTTAGTGTATGATTTTTTAAACAAATAAGTTTCCTGCTAACAATATAAAAAGATGGCTACACCTAGCAATGGTAAAGAGGAAAATTTCCTATAAGAAGCCAATCATTTAAAAAAAAAGAGAATAGTGGAAAATAACTTATATACACAAAAAACAAAGATTGAAGATCCTTTAATGGGACCAAATACGAACAACGAGACAAATCTAGTGCTAGATGCATTTTGTATCTTTTTTAGAATCACATTTTCAAGATGAAGGTCTCACTAGGAATTATTGTTCTAAGGTTCCTTCTCAAATGTACTTTACAAAAAATTTCAATCCAATGTAAGCCTTTGGTGACTCTCTCTTGGATATAAAATGGATGAATGGCATAAAAGTATTGCTACACCTAACAATGGTAAATAAGAAATTTGCCTATAACAAGCCAATCATTTAAAAAAAGAGAGAGAGTAGTGTAATTTTTTTATATACACAACAAACAAGTTTGAAGATCCTTTAATCGAGCCAAATACGAACCATGAGACACAGTTAGTGCTAGAAGTATTTTGAATCTTTTTTATAATCACATTATTAAGATGAAGGCCTAACAATTGTGGCACTAAAGTTACTTCTCAAATGTGCTTTAAAAAATATCAAAACCAATATAGGCCTTTAGTGACTCTATCTTAAATATAAAATGGATGAATGGCACAAATCAACTACTAAAAAAATATCTAAAGAATTTGGTGATCCATTAACAGTGCTTACAAATTCATTTGAGACAGTTTCTTTCAGACGATTTTAGAGAGAAAAGTGGGATAACATATGTTTTATGAAAGGAGGCCCAATGATTAAATGAGGAAACATTTGAGATGGAAGAAAACAAGAATGGATTGATATCTATCTTTGTATTCAATATGTACTAGGAATACATGAAGACATGACCACACATATTGTTGGCAAAGGCCAGAAGACATGACCACACCTCGCTAGGCATATAGAATTGATGCAAACAATGTTGGATCAGATCTCATAGGAGAAATAGCAGCAACAATGGTTGATGCTTCATTTGCTTTCAGGGACTCTGATATCACCTACTCCAATGAGCTTCTCAACCATGCCAATAAAATTTTCACATTTGCTGACAAGTGCAAAGGCATATATGACAACAAAAGTTTTGTTGCACAAAAGTATTATGCCTCCAAGATCTGATATGCAGATGAACTTCTTTGGGCAGCGACATGGCTTCATCAGGCTACTAAAGATTTGTCTTACATGAACTATGTGATTGACAATATTGATTCTCTAGGTGGAACAAATGGAAAATAACTGAATATGGCTAGGATGTCAAGTATATGGGAGTTCAGGTCCTAGCCTCAAAGTCCCTCATCCAAGGCAGATGTGGACATAATAATTTTGTTCTATAGAACTATCAGGAAAAAGAAAAGTTTCTCATGTGTGCATGCTTGCATAAAGGCAATAGGATTGTACAAAAAAATCGAGGTGGCCTCGTATTTTGGTAATAATGGAACAACATCCAGTTTATCTCCTCACAGTGAGTTAGAGAGAGATTAGAGGCTAAACATTGTTTCACAATGATATTGGGATATTTGTGGTGGATATATGGCATCTAAGGGAGGATGCTACAACCCATTTTCAAGCTTGGAGGAGCCCATTGTCCATTCTTCTTATTCCCAAGTATGTAAACAGTCAAATGACAAGTTTTACCATGTTTTTTTCTCTCCTTAAAATGTGGATTTGATGCGTATCCCTGTGTTTTTCTCTCCTTAAAATGTAGGTTTAAAATCCGTCTTTACATTTATGTACTTTTAGCCTTCTATTGTTCATATTTCTATTAGTTTGAAACTTGAACTTTGAAGTTTAAAGTAGATCTTCAATGTTGCATATTTGGAGATTTCTTTCCATTTACCATGGCCCCAAGAGTGAAATACCCTACATGGATCCATGTTGATGTTTTTTATAATGAGATGTACTGCAACTTTTGCAAGAAACACAGGGATTCATAGGCTGAAACAACACTTGGCTAGTATAAGAGGCAAAATTTCCCCATGCAAGGCACCATTAGAGGAGATTGGACAGATTGGATTGGAGATGCAAAGTCAGTTTTAAAAAATTGAAGAAGATAAGGACAAGAAAAAGGAGGTAAATAATGAAATAGAGAGGAAGATGCAACTTGTTGTAGTGGGAGAAAATTTTGGTTTTTAATTTGAGGTTGAAGACTCTCCCTCTATCCCCTATACCAATGTCTTGGACCCCTTCCATTATTTTCCTGCACTTGCTAGTGTTGATAAGAAGCTCTCAACCAAGTCAAAATCATCCCACCTTAGATAACCATTAGAAGAAGAAATATAAAGATGTTTTTTGTGAATACATATCAATATTGTTGTATGATGCATCTATATCCCCTTAAATGCATCCCACTCTACTTATTACCAGCATATGTGAGGTTTTGATATTGCTGCAAGAAAGGCTTGAAAGGCCCTAGTTTGCATGATTTGAGAGGATTTATTTTGCAAAAGAGATTTCATCCATAGAGGAATAATTGAAGGATTTTAGAGCTTCATTTGGCTAAGTTGTACCATATGTTAGATGAATGGACTGATGGAAAGAATCGTACAATCATAAATTTGTGTAAATTGGCGAGCCTCTTGTTAAGGTGTTGCAGTTGGTGGATGGGGAAAAGTTGGCCATGGGATACATCTATGAGGCTATGGATTAAGTAAAAGAGAAAATAAGGAAAAACATAAAGATAGAATAGCTAAGCATGGGCTTCTCTAGGACATCAATGATAATAAATGGAGGAATCAATTCCATCGCCCTATACATGCAGTTGAGTATTTCTTGAGCGCAAGGTATCATTACAAAGCTCAATTAGGGGAAGATCAAACTGTGGAGGTCAAAATGTGAAATAAATAGCCCCCCACCCAATAAATAATTACGGGGGTTTATCCCACTCGACTGATAGGGAGAGGTACGAACCAACTTGACTCAATAGTGTCAAGGTTTTGTAATGTCTTGTTTATACCCTAACTTGCTTGCTTCGAAGAACCAACAAGATTACAAATTATAATAGCAAGGTAAACGTCTTCATAATGTCTCTATTGTGACATCATAAGTGAAAACGTGTAGATATGTGATATAATGTATAGAAATAGGTCGTAGTAGTAGATTTGGTACTAAGGATCTTGGATTTCACTCTTTCTCTCCTGGGAATGGAAAATGGAACTAGAAGAGGAACAAGAGCATTAGATTCTTCTCTTTAGCTTTAGCACTGGAACAACCCATGGTGGTTTTAGCCGCATGGGGACCCATCATTATGAGCAATAAAAGTAATATCGGGATAAGGAAAGCAACGAGTCATGTCTTCCCTTGAGCCCTGGGGAATCTTTCATTTCTCATGTTCCCTTCCCATTGAGGAATTTAATTTATTTATATCGGGGTTCTTTATTTGATCAACTACCACTAGGATTTGTTATGAAAAACTCAGTTTGCGATCCATTTCGATCATAGTCTCCCATATATTTATAGAAGGGACACGCCTTTTAATATTACACTTCTTCCCCTAATGATAACAAAACTCCATATGTTGTTTCCTTGTTCTTAACAACCATATCGTTTATTATTGTTATATCGCATTAGATTATGAATAAACAACAACAATAGGAATCTGATACTCACCATTATCTATGTCATTATGAAATTCGTTATCGGGGGCGGGGAGGATAGTCCAGGCTCCTTCTTAGATCATTGAATAATCGTAAGAGACCCATATCAACATCAATATCCAGAGGCTTCAAAGGTCAATTTCTTTATAATAGAGAGAATGATATTTTATATTCATCTCAGGAAATCCAAATGAAGGAGTCAACTCATTTAGCAATTCCCAGGTTAGGTTCTTGATTAGATGAATTAGGATATTGGCAATAAGAGATTTAGCTTTATATAATGATGAATATTAATTTGAGGGGAATACCAATAAGTTATTTCTCTAGTTCCCTTCCTTCTCAGATCATATAATAACAAGAGAAACAAAGATTATCTCGTTATAATAATCAAATTTATCAGTTTAGATTGTTACATCATATCAAATAATGGGAAACTATATGTAAGATTCCTTCTTAGAAAAACCTCAAATTTTCAATAAATTTCTGATCTGCAATTAAATCTTGAGACAAATTTCTTCAAATGATTTTTATTTGCATTATTGTAGGTGTATTTTCATACATTTAGATTCCACTAGATTGTATTATGAACAATATGAACTTGAAAATAACTTTCAGTTGGTTCATTGAAATATCTATTGATTCAAAAATTTCGTATAAGAATGATGTATGAAATAAAAACAATAAAAACAACAACAACAATTATTTTTATTAATCACCGTGAAAATAAGTCTTACATGCATTAGATTAGAGGAACCTGATAATCTAACTCCAGTGAAATAGACTGTAATTAGTCAACGCTCCTCATGAGAAAAAACTCCACATATCAGCTCACGTTTGGCTCGTTTAGCAGTAGTATTTCCCCTTCACATCGTCCTTATTCAAGCAAAACTTTCACCAGTAACTCTTACGCTCAACTAGACAAAAGGAAGGACTGATATTCTCTATGATTCTGCCTCATTCAAGTAGAACTTGCACCAATAACTCTTACGCTGAGCTACACGAAGGGAAGGGATAATATTCACTATGATTGTTGTTATCATGGGTTCTAAATAGGCACGTTTTGGACCTCTCAAAGTTGATATACAATCGCCACATCCTCAGCAGGAGGCACACATAGTCAGAATAAATAAAAAGAACTTGTCCAACCTTTAGCAATGAAACTCGACCCTGTGAACAAGTCTTCGACCCAACAGTAGAATGTATCACTTGACCTCCACAGAAGAGTAATCATACCACCTTGCTCCTAGTCTTCGAACTAGTGAAGAAAAAAAGAAACTCGCTCTCCTAGAACTGAGGAATCTCGAGCTATTGTGACCAGAGCAGAGATAAAATCTTAAGTACCACCTCTCGAGCTATTATGACCAGATAAAAAATATAACTGCAGGTTTGAAAGTAGGTAGAGGAGGGAAAAAATGTCCAACGAAAGATGTGAAGGTTTCGAAAAATGAGAAAGTTTCCAAAAATGAGATAGTTCATTAAAAAGGAAATATAAAGGGATGCTTTTCCCTCCTAATGGGATATATACCTTTTTCCCTCCATTGTGATTCAATGTCAAAAACGTTGTTATATCACTCACTTTTCTATTTTTTTAACCTATTAAAACTAGTGATTTCATTAAAAGCTACAAAGGAAAGTCGATAAGAGTAGATGGAGGAGATGTTGTAGGTGAAAACAATGCATATATCACCTTTACTCTTGGTCTTTGCACCATTAGAAGCAACCATATATCACCTGCACTTGTGTTTTCTTCCACTACTTTTCATCCACACATATCTCCTTCATGACGGAGAGACCTACATACTATTTTTCATGTATGACATTTTGCTCTTTTCCTATCCAGATAAAACAATAAAAAACCTATAGGTAGTTAAATTTTTAATCTCTATTCTATAAAGGGTAATTGGTACACCATATCTAAAAGTGACATCAATATGTTAAAGTGAACCCAATTGATAAACATATGGATCCATGTGGATTATGGGCCTACCTCAGTTGTTTCCCATTTATTTCTCCTCGCATGGCTTGTTTGAGCGGTAATGAGGAAAATTCACTGGATCATGATATACCTAACCATAGATTTCTCTTTCATGGGTTCACATAGTTATCGATGGATGAATAACTTATGGATGCATGTTATAGAATGCAATTCATGTAATATTAATTTGTCTTTATTTACTTGATATATATTTAAAAAAAATAAAAATATTTTAATCTTCGAAATTTTAATCTAAATAATAAAAGAGTAAACATATTTTATACACCAATTTTTTTTCCATCTCCAACCATATTAAGCAAATGAAATAATTCTCTTTACATCGAAAAGTGTTTCATTGCAAGGCTACAATAATCAACAAAATATAATGGTACATGTGACTAAAGAATTTTCTCTATATATTTCTTTAGGGTCATGAATATACTTGGTGTCTTCATATACATCTTCAAATTATGGGTTTAACATTCATCTTGGAAATTCATATGTTCCCTTTTATTTGTTAGAATCATGAACATTAACAAAATGATTGTACTCCCATATTGGGTTAATGAAGCTCAATACACTTTTTAAGTTTTGACTTCAAGACATTTTTATCACCACCATCAAAGTTCTACATAAACATGTACAAATGGAATTTGATCTAAGGATCTAATCATGTTATCAAAAAAGCATAAGGCTTTCCTACAATACCGTTTTTGCTATTAAGCTAACCATGCCCAATTATTGGCCATAATGGAAAGTAGATTCGGTTTGTTCTTGAAGTCACCCACCCAAGGGATGTGACTTCTAGGACTCATTGAAGAAGTTGATATCTACCACATGAACCTAGCGACACAAACTTATAATTGCTTTCAATAACATATATACAGGGAGTACATGTTCTATTGTATTCCAATCCTTCCCCAAATCCCAAATAAAACTAACAATAGAAGATAAAGAAACAGATCAAGAGAGAGTATCCAAGGGTAGCGTTGTCGAAGTAGTGGCTAAGTGGAGTTGTGGATTATTAGATCTGTGCTTTGTGGAAGCCCCATCAATAATCATAAGAACAGTCACAGTGAGGCTTGGAGTTGGACTTGTCGAAACAGTAGGGGCATCTGAGATAGTTACAGAAAGGGTGAGAGGAGTCATTGCCATCGATACAAAGCCTTTCTCTTTCATCTAGGAGACGAGGGATTTTACTTTCATTTGTTTACATTGAACCCTAGTGAACAACTTGTAGCATTGTGGTTGTATTTGTGACATCTATGGCATATGAAGGGTTTTCCCTCGTAGTCTAAAGTATGGAGAGAAGTGATGCCTTCATGTTGGAGTTCCATTTCACCCCATAAGCCATCTATGATATCCAAATTTGCTGATACCATCACCATATTCATCTCCAAAGAGTCTTTGAAAGTGAGGTTGACCTCCAAGTGTTCCCCGAACTTGTTTCCAATTTCCTTGAGAGCCTGATCTAACGAGAATTGTACTTTTAGTCCCAAAGGATGAAACCAAATAGGGGCCTTGTTTAGACCCTCCCAAGTGGGATAAAAAAGAGCAGTCCAATGCTTAACAATGAAAGGGATGGAGTCAATACTACAAACCGTATTCAGATCCCAATGAACCTCTTCAGACTTGTTGAAAACGAAAATGAGTCAACCTCTTACTAGTGTATTGTAAGTTGGCAATGAGTTGATGTGAGACCCCACTCCTTTGTCATCCATTATTATATTGTATTCCCAGTAAAAAATTACCATGATCACAAACCACCAATGTAAATGCATACAATTGAACGAATTCCTGCATCTCGATCTTGTCACCATAATCAACGTGAGTGTTGATTTTCCATGACACTGGAGAATCTAGGTTAGGGTCTTAGAATATATGACACTACCAACTCTAATTCCAAAACAAACTACTTTGCACAGTGGAATAAATATAGTAATAAATCAACATATGCACAAATATACAACTTTTTATAATTCTTCAATAACCTAACTTTACTATATTGTCGATCTATAATACAATAGTCTAGGGCTCCTGCACTAGGGATCATGCCCCTAATACAATGATTGATACAAGGAATACAAGCTAGGGTTTGGTGTAAGTCATTTGACAGCAATATACCCTAAACAAGACAACACTTGACCTACTCGTTGATGTCGCACCCCTTACACCTTTCAGTCCACGTGTCCTGAACACATATGTTAGTCATTTTGCTCCTGATTTGCAACAACACCAATCTGCCTCTATTAATGATCCTACTCCTTTACGCCACTAAACACAACTCCAATTTTCCCTCTAGATGATCATTAGTCCTTCAATGAATCAACACATAGAGTCTTCTGGTGAGTTGTTCACAACTTCGTTTGTGAACAACTCCTAGAATGCCCACTGATACTCCTCAACACTTACAACCTTATTCCCACTATTGCCTTCATGTGCTACTCCAATGAAGACAAAATTAGGGCATGGAGGGCTTCCCTCTATCACTGCAAGATGTCCTTCTCTTCAACAAACTTGGGCTAGACAAACTGCTCCCTTGGCTGCCTTCTTTTGTCCTTCAAATATCAGTCCCTGATCTTTTCCAAATATGACTCTCTTAGAAAACCTATAGTCCTTCAACGTATGCACTTAGGGCTTCCTAAGACATAAATTTTTTCCCCTCCAAACCACCTTAATATTCCTAAACAATATGTCCTTAACTAGGACACTCAACCACCTAGAAAAGCCATCAACTTAGGAGAACACTTACCTTTGATTAAGGTCACATTCCTCTATTGTTGCTCATGGACCTGTGCAAATATTAGACCTAAGATTTTCATCCTGGTTAGGGCACCAGACAAGCCCTCAAACTACCTCAAAATTCTCATTGTCCATTTCTAATAGACCAAACCTTCTTTGCTACTACTTAGGCCACCTTAGGATGTTGTTCGAGGTCCTCTTTGACCACAAACTAGCCCTGATCTAGGGGTCAGTCCCTCTTGTAATAGACCAGCAGAAATCGACCCTATTTCCTTAAGAATATTAACCTCAAACAATGCACTTTTATGTTGCTCAAGCTTGCGGCTAGCCTCCTGATCCTACTCAGACTTGTGCCAAACACAAACAAACCCAAAAACAATCCCTTTTCACCCTTGACCTTGTCCTCTTCAGATGCGACTACTTTAGATGCTCTCCAAAATGATTATTTGCACTTGGGTTGGTGATAATGATCCTCCTTCTCACTCTTATTTATACCTTTCTCTAGGGTGACGTATAGCCCTTCAAGAAACCCATTATCCTAAAAATAGAGAAATTGATGCATTCATATATGATGTCAAGGGACCTTCCACACATTCCCAGATCCAACCTCAATTGATTTTCTCGCCATGCTTTTTAGGGTTTCAAAGTCCACATATTTTTTTTTTCAAATTATGTCATGTTTGTGCAAAATCAGGTTTCAAGGTAAAAGCCTACACAGTAAAGGGTAAAATAATATAGCTATTGGGAAATCGATAAATTGAGAGAAAGAATTGAACAAATATACCTCATGGTTTTAGTAAGTCCAATGTGCGTGAAAGGACCTATCGAGGATGGAAGCAGTTGTGACCCTCAAATTCCTAACTCTCATAATCAACTTCCTGCACTCCACCAAATCGAAAACCCTTGGCTTTCTTAAATTGAAATCAGAAAATTTGAAAAAACAAAATGAATCGAGAGGCTTTATTACTCACCTTTCCTTAATAATTCTAGGGTCAGACAATTGCGACGATATCATGAGCTTTGACGCGAAATTGGGTAATATGCTTATCAATACATGACCACAAACAATGGCACCAGTACCCATTTTTTGACCACAATGTATAGCACCAAATCCTCAACCATTGTTACAAATCATTGTGACTAACACTTAATTGGAAAGAACACAAAATCTTCCAAAGTCAAATTTATGATAACCAAGGGCTTTCTTTTTTCTTTTAATGTTGATTTCTATTTTAAATTAAAAGCGTGTTAGGGGGAATTCATGTCAATGTGAACTTCCATTGTTATGCAAATGGTTCATGTCCAACTTTTATGAAGGAATTTTGATAGGATGAGTTTAAATGTTTTTCAATTTGGATTTTTTCTTTCAATTTCACTTGTAGTGTTATATTTGTAAGAAGCCTATATCTATCTTAAATTTGGATTTACTAAGCATTCAGACAAATTGATTCTCTTTTCACTCTAAAAGAGGTTTGCACCTCAAGAGATTTGATCTCTCTCGACACTTGGTAAATCCAGAGTTAAGATGGATCAAGGTTGGTTTAATTATTAATTACAATTAATTATAAGTATAGCTATTAATTTTACTTTAATTTTTTAATTTTATTCTATTTTAATTTTATTTTTACATAATTTGACCGCGTCAATTTTTTTTAACAAGATAGGACAGGACATTACAACATATTTTCCATACTAGGTTAGAGAGCACATGTATCACCTAGAATACACCTAATCGGTGTGTCCTTATTGAACCCAAGTAAGAAATCTTCCTTCATGTGGAATGTCAAATTTCTTGTATCACCATAAGTGATGTTGTATCATCGCCACCTAATTATAGGAAACCTACTATCACGCCCACCTAGCCAAGCATACTCCTCCTTCATTGAGAATTCATGTATCTTCGATGCACTTATCAATAATATTTCCTTACCACAAATAAAGCACATAGCTAATCACATTGCCAAGTGTTATGGCTCAAAAATCCACTCCCTAGGGTCAAGAAAATGAGTATATCCTTTGCTAAGTCAAAGGATCAATTTGTGATAGGTGAAACCTAAAAAAAAAATTGTTTTGAGGGATTAATGCTCCTTCCAAGTGGTATGGACCAAACTAGAAGGTCTAGCAATGCTCCTTCCTAGTGTTGGAGGCCGAAACAAAAGGCCATGAAATCCCTCTCTGCACTAGAGCTTTGAAACAGTGCGAGAATTTGACTGGATAAGCTTAGATTCAGTCCAAATTAACAAATTTGTTTAAAATAATCATTGTTGATTAAAAAAATGATTGATTTGGTCTATCTTAATCATCGCCTTGATACAGTCAAGAAAATGTCTAGGTGCAATGAAGTTCAATCATGATGGGAATCTATATAAATAGATCTCTTCACTAGTCACAGGAAGAAGAAGGAGCTTCTCCCAAATTCTGTCAGTGATGCAACCACAATAAAATTGTGCATTCACAATAATGAGCATACAGGTTATGGAGCAAATCAAGGGTAGAGGCTTGGAGGATCCATCGATGTATTCCATTTCTACCAAAGAGAAATAGTAAAGAACAATTTCCCCATTATATATCTTTCATGCTATATTTTATTTGATGTGATTGATGTATTATGTTTATAAGTGGAAGAAAAAGTGGATGTAACAATAGACTCAAAAAAATTGAAAACTTGGATGTAAAACATGATGTAAAAGTGGATGCAAACATGGGTGCAATAGGCGAAAAAAAATTGGATGCAAATGAACTAGATGAAAAAATAGATACAAAACAAGATGCAAAACCCAAAGCATAAACCCAACGCAAAAGTGGATGCAATACTTGATGCAAAAGAGGATGTGAACATGGATGCAAAATTGGAAGCAAACATGGGTACAACAGTAAGTGCAAAACATGGCGCAAATTATGGCACATCAAAAGTGGATGTAATGATAGATGCAAAAAAATAAACAAACTTTGATGAAAAAAGGGATGTAAAGGTGGATGTAAACATGCATGCAACAGTGGATGCAAAATTTGATGTAACAAAATTCGATGCAAATGTAGATGCAAAACGAGACACAAAACTCGATGCAAATATTGACTCAAAAGTGGATACAAAAAGAGATGAAAAAATAGGTGTAAAAGTTGATGAAAACCTAGACACAAATGAGGATGCAAACATGGATACAAAATAAGAAAGAAAAGTGGGTGAAAATGGAGGTGCCAAACTAGTCGCAAATTGTGGCACAACAAAATTGGATGCAATAATGGACACAATAATAGATGAAAAAGAGGATGTTAATACGGATGCAAAATAAGATGCAAAAGTGGATGCAACAAAAGTAGATGTAAAACTAGACACAAACTTTGATGCAAAACTTGGTGCAAAGAGCATGCAAAAAATGATACAAAAATGGATGCAAAATATGATTTAAAAAGGGATGGAAAAGAGGATGGAAAATAGGATGATGCAAATGTAGGCACAAAAAGTGGATGCAAGAGAGGATGTAAAAATAGGTGAAACAAAATTAGGTGCCAAATTTGACGAAAAACTTGGAACAAAACCTGGAGCAACGGATAACACAAAAATTGGCATAAAAACTGGTGCAAAACCTATTGCAATACCTAGTTCTAAACTTGGTGTTAGACTTGGTGCAAAAATCAGTGAATATTTTGCATTAATTTTTGCACCATATTTGTTAAATGAACACAAATAGCACAAAAAATGGGCTCTAGACGCAAAAAACGAAGAAAAAAGGGATGTTAATCATAGGGTTTTGTTGTAGTGCATGACACTCTATTACAGGTGTTGATAACAAGTGATAGTTAGAGCACATGACTCCATAATTTGTACTCCGGACCCTAACTAAGTCAAAAACCCACCTTATGTAACTCAGAAACTCAAATTAAATTATTTCTAGCAGATATTTGTTCTTCAATACCTCATCAAGGGACTTGTAACACTAAGCAAAATTATTAGCTAGCAAGGAAACACAGTTAATCGACGAAGCATCAAAGGAAAATATATAAATTTACCTACAATAAGGTGTGCAAAGAGCTATCGAAGACGTGGTTTGGATGCCTAATGTTGAGTGAAAACAAAGCCGTAAAACTTAACCCCTAACTTTGGGTCGTTGAGATGTCAGACCACTGAGAAGGGGTAAATGCAAAGTGACTGGGTTTAAAGGGTAGTCATTTCAAGGGATTAAACTACTAAACCATCACCACCATCCAATGAACTCAACTTTTGTCTTAAGCATTAAGTTAAGACAATTACAATAAATTGACATGACCTCAGTGGATATGTTTAAAACAACGTAAACTTTGAAACGAGAACTGATACTGTTACCCGTTTCGTAGAGATAGTAAAAAATTGATCTGATTTTGAAAAGGGGCGATGCAGAACACACATATTTTTTTAGAGCATAGTTTTTGGCCTTTAAATAACCGATACGATTACCCATTTCGTAGAGGTAGTAAAAACGTGACCTGATTTTGAAAAGTGGTAATGCAGAATACACACTTTTTTTTTTTTTTGGTCGGAGCATATTTTTGACACTTTAAATTTTGTTATGAATCAAATATAAATATTTGTTTTTAAATGTTAGTGATTTTCATGCTGATTTTGAAAAGTGTTGATGCAATATACTTTTTTTTTAGAGGACTTATTTTTCACACTTTAAAATTTATTATGTCCATTTTTTTTTTGAAATTATGATTACTTAATGAATTTTCAAGTTGTTTTATTTTTATTTTTTTAAATGTTGATTACTTAAAAAAACAAAATATATATAAAAAAGACAAAAAAAAAATGTTATAAAAAGAAAAAATTCTCTCATAAACCATCAAAGAATTTGGAAAAAAAATAAAAATATAAAATTAAGTTACAAAAAAAAAGAAAAAATTAGAAGGGGTTTTTTGGCCAAAGTTCCCCTTTTGAGTTTATAGTTTTGTTTCAAAGTTTACACTGTTTTAAGATGGAATGTTAATTTCATCGTAATTAATTGTATTAAACAACTCCCTTGTGTAGTGGTGTCTATAGTTAGAATGGTCAAACATGATCAACCAAGATCAAACACGATTGAACATGGTCAACCAAGAACAACCATGGTGGTCAACCCCATCAACCATTAATGTAACCATTTTTGTAAACTTAGCATTAACATTAATGTAAGATTGATCAAGGTCAACCTCATTAACCTTGATCAACCTCACTAACCCTCATCAACCATGGCCAATGAATCCAATCCGCACACATAGTTGTAACTAGCACAACCACATTTACCAATACGGTTGATATATGTTGATTGGCGACATTAACCACCTTTTATACGTTAATCGACATATGAAAATAGCATTAAGAAATATGGTGTATATCAACCATATTAAGAAATATGGTTGTGTTAATTTTACCTCTTATATGAATATTAAAACCTTTTTAAATTTTAAAAATAATTAAACTGAAATTCTCTACACACAAATATATCTACGTGAATTTCTAACAAAAATCATTATCATATTCTAACACAAAAGACTTAACTTTTTGCACGAGACTTCAAACCAATGGTTTGGAAACCACTTCTTGTACATTGTTTCCTATTTAGAGAACCATTTCTTGTCCACTGTACTCTGAAACATAGCGCCTACCATCTCATTTCCTTTATTTCTTAAGTTGATAGGTTTTTTTCTCGTTCTGTTAGACATAATGTTCACTGCGATTCCCAGTGCCTCAGGTTCACCCTTCTAGAAGAGTCTTTTGTGGATTCTTTCATTTTTAATTGGATGTTCGACTTTCCTTACAGCAACACATCCTAGTAATTTTACAACTTTCATTTTCAACAACGTTTACAGATAAGGTAAACTTTTAACATTGGCAACTTTCATCGTCATTCTACCAGATTAACTAACGAATAGATCATATCTAGAATAGATGCCAATAAAGGCTCCCTATGGAAAATAAACTACAAATAAACTGCTTCAATTGTGTCCTTGTACATGAAATATTGAATATTAGACCTGTGCATCTCAACCTTATGCATCTCAATATTTAAATTTTGATATCTAACTTGAATCATTAACTCTCTGCGGCCACGATTCTGAACATCCATGGATTTGTACTGACACAAAAGTTCAGATCACCACCATTGTATTTATTTCGATGGATGGTGAAAAATGGCGACAAATGCTAGGTGATTTTAAGGACACAAAACCATCCCTCATAGCACAATCGCCTACACTACTAATTGCATTGGAAAAGAGTAGCAAGGCCATGTGACACAAAATTTTCCCTGATAGCACAACCACGTCCCCTATGGATTGAAATGGAATGAAATAGACAGGGTGTGCGAAGCATTTAGCATAGCGTGGGTTGTTGACAGTAGGACAGGAGTTTCAAATCTAATCATTTAGCATGGCATGGGTTGTTGGCAGCAGAGTCCGAGTTTCAAATCTAAAACACACGTAAAGGTTTTTCCAAATTTAATGACCGTTTTGATAAATTTCTTCACCATATTTGATGGGAAAATCAACCCGTGAAAAAATTCTTCACAACTTTGTGCGTTCCAATTTGGGATTGCCAAAGCAGCTTAATATTTTCTTTTTCTTTTAGTTTCAAATTGTTTTTAGTGATAGTTTTTGGTGGGTTTTTTCAGTCTAATCTCTCTAAAATTGGATAAGAATTTATTGAAATCACAAGCTCTATGGGTAACCTTGCACAATTGAAGTGCCTTGGGGTTTTTCAGGGTGCTAAATCCATACATACAGTCAAAAATCAGTCTAAATAACACAAATCAAAATTTCGCCTTAAAAAATTTCGCTGGATTCCAACACCAAAAAATCCAAAAAAAAACTCACTAAAGGCAGACTCACTAAAGACAGCTCCTCTTAATTTTTCCATTGAAAGTACAACTCCTCTTAATTTTTCCATCGAAAGTACAGTTAGTTCCGTGTTTATGCCCAAAATTTGAATCTATGCATATTTCTTTCTTTACTACTACTGCATTTCGGATGGTTGAAATAGTTGATCATCTACAGTAGTGGATTGAAAGTAGTAGAAGCTGACAAATGTTGCTTGGGAAATATCTGAATCTGTGCACCCTAATCATATTTCTTCATTTGAATTTCATTTCCGTCTTTTCCAATTGGACTTCCAAAGTTTACACTTTAACTTTTAATGGCCAATAATTGAGCATTGATCGATTCTTGTTTTTTGTCTAGCAGTATCTGCAAGATCAATTTACCAGCGGATGATTATTGAACAATGAAAGAATGTACACCTTGAAGAACATTCAAGGCGGGACAAATAATTGCTTCATTTTCATGGTCTTTCATGTCCTTAATAGGTGAGCTGAAGCCTGAAGGTGATTATCACCCAGGACCCTCCCGTCGCATAACTGTCTTGTCCTCCTTAGGTTGATATTTTCTTGTACTATGCCATTTTCTTGCACACATGAATGTTATAAATGGGGCAGTATATGTGTATTTGTACGTTGCAAGGCATTCTGAAAATTTCTGATTGGGGCAAAGCTTGATATTCTAATTGTCATTGTTGAAATTATGTGTTGTTCTACTTCTCGCTTTGCATCGACCTTAAGAAAATACTTTTGTATGATTTACAGTAATGGTATCTTGTTCCTGTTTGATTTGAAAAGGGGCAAGGTTTGGAGTGATTCCTGGATTAGAGTTAGCAGAAAACCCTGGAGGGGATTGAAGTAGACTAGAACCGAGTTGACGCAGGAAGCCCTTTGTATTTTTGGCTACTCAACCGAAATACTAGTGTATTTTGACATTGTAAGGCATTCTAAAAATCTCTGATTGGGAGAAGACCCATTGTATTTTTATTACAAGACGCCGCGGAACTTATGGGCTCTTCTTGATGTGCGTTGACCTGTAAGAAGTTCTTTCGTAAGAGTGATCTTAATCGGTATCTTGTTTAGTTTGATTTCAACTAGGGAAAGGTTTGCACTGAATCTTGGATCAGAAATCCATTGAGGGTTAGAAGTAGACTAGAACGATGATGACACAGAAAACCCTTTGTATTTGTGGCTAAAATAATGAAAGATCAATGCTGCCACATCTTTTAGAGACAGAACCCATTATATCGATTCGTAGAAACCAACCAAAACGATTCTTTAGTAGACCATGTTCCAGCAGCATAAGACCTATAGGGTTGGTTATCAAAAAATAGGATTCCACCCTCGAACTAGTAACTTATTGATTTCTAAGGAATATGAGAATTATTTCTGAGACTGATTTTACATTCTGCAATTGCAACATCATCACCATCTTTGAAGCCTTTGATGCACAATCCAATCATGGATACGTCCATTATTTTATTTGGGTTATCAGACATGTATGTGCTGCTCATAACCTATACCAAAAACATGAATCTGATCCATTGGAAACAACAAATTGAAATTGCAAGTAGACGACATATATGTTGGAATTCTCTGATAAATTCCATAACAGACAGACAAAAAATTGCTCTGTTTTTGCACTCTGTTTTTGCACAAAAAATCGCTTGCTAGAAACGGTGTTTCAGCGACACAGTTTTTTTCAGTTGCTGTAACTGGTGTTGCAGCAACGTAACTTTTTGACGTCAAGTATTTTTTGAGTTACGGTGTAACAGCAACGGTGATTTGACGTCAACCACTTTTGGTGTAACAACAACGGGGATTTTTGACGCAATAACTTTTGGTGTAACAGCAACAGGAAAATAACTTGTATTTATTAAAAATAAAACTAACTGTTACAAGGTTTGTCCTTCTCTCACAGCAAACAACCGTAAAACAAAATTACATTCAAGGTATCTGCACTGCTGTGCATTTTTCCCTTGCTGTTCTCTGCTACGCTATTGCGTCTATTCTGTTGTGCACTGCTGTGCGTTCCTGGAAGAATTTATCTTCACGCTGCCGCGTGCTCTTCTCTGCTCTGTATAATTCCTTTGCTGTCCTGTATGATTCTTCAGCTGCTAACCTTTAAAACAGAACTGCTGTGTGGTATTTATATGCTAAAACATATCTGATTAAAACAGTAAAATATTACAAAATATCTTCTAATGTTTATCTCTGTATTTAATGCAGTGAGGCGGTGATGCTTCCATTAAAGAATAAGTCGGCTGTCTGCAGGGGAAATCAATTTGTGAGTTTAATGCACATTAATGTTCAAAATATCTGGAGCGACTTTTCGGCATCAAACAAGCTGGAGTATTTACTGCAAATCCAGCTGTTCATTGTTGCAGTTGGAATTAAATTCCAACACTCCCCCTTAATTTCAATTGCTGCATACCCAGACATTTCCTGAAATGATCAAAACCTTTCTTTGCTAATGGTTTTGTCAAGATGTCAGCAAGCTGATCCTCTGTTCTGCAGTGCTGCAAAACAATCTCACCATTGTTAACCAATTCACGTATGAAGTGAAATTTGGTGTCTATGTGCTTTGTTCTTGTATGAAAAACAGAGTTTTAGACAATGCTATTGCTGAGCTATTGTCACAGTAAATGGTTGTGCCATTTTCTTGTTCATGACACAAATCTTTGAGAACTCTTCTCAGCCATACTGCTTGGCATGCTGCTGCTGTTGTTGCCACATACTCTGCCTCTGCTGTTGACAAAGACACAACTGGTTGCTTCTTGGAAGCCCATGAGATGGCTCCCGATCCCATATGAAACACATATCCCGATGTGCTTTTCCTATCATCAACACTTCCAGCCCAATCACTGTCAGTGTAACTTGTCAACATGAAACTTTCAGAAGAGGAGTATAAAATACCAAACCCCTTCGTTCCATTCACATACCTTAGAATCCTCTTGGCTGCCTGCCAATGAGTCTCTTTCGGTCTTTCCATAAATCTGGAGATTAAACTCACAGCGTGCATAATGTCCGGCCTAGTTGCAGTCAAGTACATAAGGCTGCCAACTATGCTCTTGTACAGTTTTGGATCAAACTATTTGCTGCTGTCTTCTTTGGTTAATTTCAGCCCCACTACTGTTGGAGTCACAACAGCCTTGCTGTTCTGCATGTTAAATCTCTTCAACACTGCTTCTACATATTTATCTTGAGAAATGAAAACACCATTTTCACTTTGGTCTACTTCAATTCCAAGAAAATATCTTAAGAAGCCCAAGGCAGTCATTTCAAATTCACTTTTCATGACTGCTTTAAAATCAACAATGAAAGAAGCATCATTGCTAGTAAAAATCAGATCATCTACATATAAAACAACAATAATAATCTTACCGTTATTCTGTTTTATGTAGAGTGTGGGTTCACCATCACACTTATTAAACCCATTCTCAATCAGATAAGCATCAATTCTGCTATACCATGCTCTTGGAGCTTGCTTCAGCCCATAAAGAGCCTTCTTCAGTTTACAAACTTTATGCTCTTGGCCTTCAACTTCATAGCCCGGAGGTTGATCAACATAAACCTCTTCTTTTAACACTCCATTCAGGAATGCAGATTTAACATCCATCTGATAAATCTTCCATTTGTGTTGTGCTGCAATAGACAACACTGTTCTGACTGTTTCCATCCTTGCTACTGGTGCAAATGTCTCATCATAGTCTCTGCCTTGTTGCTGCTTGTAGCCTTTCACAACAAGTCTTGCTTTATGCCTGTCAATCTTACCTTCAACATTGCTTTTGGTCTTATAGACCCACTTAACTCCAATGGGTTCTTTGCCTTCAGGGAGGTCCACTAACTCCCATGTTTTACTCTTCTCAATTGCACCAATTTCTTCATTCATTGCTTCAATCCATTTATCTTCATTTACAGCATCTTCAAAATGGATCGGGTCATCAACATGACAATACAAAGCGAATAATGAATTCAGACCGGTATTGTTACTTACCTCTCCTTGTTCATAAATCTCATTCAGATTTCTGAATCTTGGTCTTCTTGGTGTGCTTGGAGTTCCATCCGAACTTGAGGGTATTTCTGATCCCTGTGGTGTTTCAGCAGCAGTTGTTTGAGGTGTAACAACATCTGTTCTTCCTTGATTTCTCAAGGCTGTTCGAATTCCATCTTGTGGTGTGGTTTGTTGTACTTGTTGTGGTGTAGGAGGAGCCACCAAGGAAGGATTATTTGCTGCTGTCCCTTCCTCTTCTTCTTCATGAGACACTATTGTCTTCACATTCACTGTTTTATCTAAGCTTCCATCCCAAGCTTCATCTTCAATAAACTGCACATCTCTGCTTATAATTAATTTCTTGGTGGATGGATTATAGAGTTTGTATGCTTTTGAATCATCACAATAACCAATAAAGACACACTTCTCCCCCTTACTATCAAGCTTTTTCCTTAGCTGATCCGGTACATGTGCATATGCCACACAACCGAATACTCTCATGTGAGTGACAGTTTGTTTTTGACCACTCCATGCCTCTTCTGGTATTCTGTTCATGACAGCTTTAGTTGGGCATCTATTCAAGATGTAAACTGCGCAAGTAACAGCTTCTGCCCAATACTCATGCGGCAAATGTTTTGCCTTCAGCATGCTTCTGACCATGTCAAGAATGGTCCTATTCTTTCTTTCAGCAACACCGTTTTGCTGAGGTGTATACCTTGTGGTGAACTGCTTTTGTATGCCATTCTCTCTGCAAAAACGCAGAAAGTCTTGGGAGATGTACTCTCCTCCTCTATCTGTTCTGAGCATTTTGATATAATGCCCACTCTGCTTTTCAACAAGAGTTTTGAATTGGCGGAATTTCTCAAACACTTCACTCTTCTGTTTTAGCATATACACCCATATCTTTCTAGTGTAATCATCAATAAAAGTTAAAACATATTTATTTCCAGCAAATGATGGTATTTGCATCGGTCCACACACATCAAAGTGAACAATTTCCAAGGGTGCTTTTGCCCTTATACTCTTTCCTACTGGAAAGCTTTTTTTGTGTTGCTTGCCCAAGATGCAGCCTTCACAAAGGCAGTCTGGTTTCTCAATCAACGGTAATCCCTTTACCATTCCCTTTCTGTGCAACAGATTCAGGCCTCCGAAATTGAGATGTCCAAATCTCAAATGCCACAACCAATTCACATCTTTCACTTGTTCCTGAAGGACTTCTTGTGTAACAGCCGCAATAGTTCTGCTTTCCTTCAAATCTGCCCTGAGTTTGAGAGGAAACATTCTATTGCTGGTCATCTGCACCTGTGCAATGATCTTCTTACTTGGAGGTATGTCACTGATAGTACACAAATCATCTTTGAAGAACACGTTGTAACATTTGTTTATGAGCTGTCCAATGCTCAAAAGATTACATTTCAGACCAGGTACATAGTATACCTCTGGCACAATCATCTGTTCTCCATTTTTTGCTCGAATACTGACTCTGCCCTTACCCTTGACAGATATCTTATCATCAGTCCCTGTTGTTATCTCAGATTTCACATTTTCATCCAGATTGGCAAACATTGCAATATTTCCAGTCATGTGATTACTACAACCTGAGTCTAAGAACCAAAAATCTTCTTGTTTGTCTTGTGCTATGTTACATGTTAACAACACATTCTTTGGATTCTTATCTTCTTCATTTGCAAAATTAGCATTCTGCCTATTATTCATGTCATTTTGTTTTTTCTTACATTCATTGGCATAGTGCCCAAATTTTTTACAATAATGACACTGGACTTGGGATCCTTTGTCCATGAGCTTGCTGTTTGCTTAAACTTTCAACTTGGTTCTGATTGCAGCTCCTTCCGCTTGTGCTAGCAGGATAATTTCTGCCTCTGTTTTGGCTTCTTCCACGACCTCTGTAATTTGCTCTGCCTCGACCTCTTCTTTGGCCAAAAAACATCTGAGTCTTGAATGCTTGCTCAAAAGAGGAATCTGTTCCTCTACTCAGTCTGTGTTCATGGGACAAAAGAGAAGCACTCAGCTCATCTACCGTGAACTGTGAGAGATCTTTTGTTTCTTCTATTGCCACCACAATAGATTCAAACCTTGAGGGTAAACATCTCAAGATTTTCTCTACAATCCTTCTATCTTCAAGAATCTCACAATGAGATCTTATCTGGGTTATCAAGCCAATAACCTGAGTGAAGAATGAATCTATTGTATCAGATTTCTTCATGCTGAGATTTTCAAAGTCTCTCCTCAGCATCTGCAACTTTGCAGTCTTCACCTTCTCCATGCCTTGATAGGCAGTTTTGAGAATATCCCATGCCTCCTTAGATTTTGTTGCTGCTACAATCCGCAGAAAAAAACTTTCATGTACTGATTGTAAGAGTAAAAAGAGGGCTTTGGCATCCTTCTTTCTGTCGCCCTTCAACTGGTCTCTTTCTGCTACTGTCAAAGCAGCCAGTGCTGTTGCATCTGTAGGTTCAACATAGCCAGTTTCAACCAGCTCCCATATTCCTTGAGAAGCAAACAATGCTTTCATTGTTATGGACCAATAACTGTGATTTTTCCCATTAAACTGTGGCAGTTGGGAATTTGTCAAACCTGTTCCAGCATCTGCCATCTTAACCTGTATTGGTAAAGAAGAGATATTGACTGTAAAATGAAAACAAGCAAAAACTTTCTCTGCTGGAAAAATCTACTCAACAAACTTCTTACAGCTCTTACAGTGAAAAACAATCTCTGTTTTTGACTCACTGAGTGCCTAGACCAACTCTGATACCATGTTGGAATTTTCTGATAGATTCCATAACAGACAGACAAAAAATTGCTCTGTTTTTGCACTCTGTTTTTGCACAGAAAAACAGAAAATCGCTTGCTGGAAACGGTGTTTCAGCAACACAGTTTTTTTTCAGTTGCTGTAACTTGTGTTGCAGCAACGCTGTTCGTGGTGTTGCAGCAACGTAAATTTTTGACGTCAAGTATTTTTTGAGTTACGGTGTAACAGCAACGGTGATTTGACGTCAACCACTTTTGGTGTAACAACAACGGGGATTTTTGACGCAATAACTTTTGGTGTAACAGCAACAGGAAAATAACTTGTATTTATTAAAAATAAAACTAACTGTTACAAGGTTTGTCCTTCTCTCACAACAAACAACCGTAAAACAAAATTACATTCAAGGTATCTGCACTGCTGTGCATTTTTCACTTGCTGTTCTCTGCTACGCTATTGCGTCTATTCTGCTGTGCACTGCTGTGCGTTCCTGGAAGAATTTATCTTCACGCTGCTGCGTGCTCTTCTCTGCTCTGTATAATTCCTCTGCTGTCCTGTATGATTCTTCAGCTGCTAACCTTTAAAACAAAACTGCTGTGTGGTATTTATATGCTAAAACATATCTGATTAAAACAGTAAAATATTACAAAATATCTTCTAATGTTTATCTCTGTATTTAATGCAGCAAGGCGGTGATGCTTCCATTAAAGAATAAGTCGGCTGTCTGCAGGGGAAATCAATTTGTGAGTTTAATGCACATTAATGTGCAAAATATCTGGAGCGACTTTTCGGCATCAAACAAGCTAGAGTATTTACTGCAAATCCAGCTGTTCATTGTTGCAGTTGGAATTAAATTCCAACAATATAATTTTTTTTAGTTTGGAAGTGGAGTAAATCAGATTATAACAAATTTCGAAGGTTCTCATTGTGAAGCGGATCAATTGCCTTCTTCTCACGGAGTTCTTGCAATCTTTTATCCATGTTGACAAATTTTGCAAAAAAAAAAGGAAAATGAACTCAAATAGAAATAACCACAAGTCAAATCACTAAGAAAAACACTCAAGGAATCTCACTTACGCAAATCTCGTTCTTTTTACTCCAAATATGCAATTTACAAATGAAAAGCCTCACACATAGCTCTATGAGAGAGCTTATAAATGCCTTGGATGGCACCAAAAAATACCAATATAAAGAAAAATTACAGAGCTTGGTCGATGAAGTGTATTCAAACCTCGAACCCAGTTGCCAAAGAAGCCACAAGTGGATGGATGTCCATAGGAAGGGAATAACAAAAAAACTAAAAAGGAGGAAACCACGGTGGAGAGTACACAACTCGATCCTATCTCATGTAGTGTTATGAGAATGGATGCCACGATGAAAATTACCCACGGATTTTCAAGTCCGAGAGATGCCTCCTTTAATATTAAATTCCTTCCACAAATGAGAAATCTAAGAACATAGTTGAGGACTTTCCAAATCTATATGTGTTGGGACTAGGGAAAGGGAAAAAATCTCCAAGCTCAAAAATGATAACCATTCAAATGCCCTGGTTTCTTGATGGAGCAGATTCAAACTAACAACATAAAAGAGTGGTGGATTAAAATCAAATTTTTCATAGCCTTGATGGTATCATTAATCCACTAATTGTTTTGTTTTGAGATTCCATTGCAGATGGTTGGAATTGGACACTGAAATTAACTTGGGTATCAAACCGTTCAAGAGATAATAAAAAAATAATTAATTTGGTAGGAGATTTCACAATTTCTTATCTCATATATCTAAAAGTTTCTTAGCGTCCAGTATAGTAAGGAGGGATAGAACGATGCAATTCTGGTTCTCTCTCTTTAAAAAATATCCGCAAATGTTCAAAAATACGTATCCCTATTAGGGAAGGCACTTCTAGGGAAACTTTTTCACAAAACTTTAAACCGGTGATCTGGAATTGTACACGGCTTTGATTTTAGAAGACCATCCCTTGTCGCATGCTGAACATAGCCATAGCATAATGCAGTCACATTTTCCCATGGAAAACAATGGATTTTCTCGATAGAATTTTGAAAAAATTTAACAATTTGTTTTTGGAAATCCAAGTTACAGTTATTTAGCTTCAGTATTTTGGGTGCCCAGGTGTTTTTGATGTTGTTGAATACATTTTCACCATATTTTGGGTGTCCCAGAGGTGTTTGATAGTGTTGAATCCTTTTCCACCATTAAAAAATAGTTCAAATACTTTAGAATTAGATTTTTTGAAAATAAAATTAGCTAAATTCTTGCCAAAATTTCACGGTCACAGTGAAATCGAAATTGTGGTCTCGATACACAATGGCGCATACATATTTTTCATTTCAAATTCCATAGCCATGTACAAGCCCAAATAAACTCCACAATAAAAGAGCACAATGAAACAACAACGTATTAATGATAAAAGTACTTGTTTATATATGTGTAAGCTAGGTATGAGAAAGTTGTGTCTCGACAACTTATTAACCGTAAAAATGGAATGTAAAACTAATTACATTTATATAATAACAATCCCGAAGGATTAGTTAACATTCCCCCCTTAATCCGAAGGGACATTTGATATGCCAGTAACATTTTGAAATTTTCAAACTTTTCACGTCCTAGTGGCTTTGTAAATATGTCTGCAATCTGCTCTGAAGTAGGACAATGTGTCAGATGAATAACTTTGGCCTCTACATAATGTCGAATCAAGTGATATTTGGTGTTAATATGCTCGCTTCGATCATGAAACTTGAGATTCTTGGCCAATTGAATTGCAGAAGAGTTGTCGACGAGTAGTGGAGTTGAAGCCTTTTATTTAACTTGCAAGTCTTCAAGTATTTTGCGAAGCCAAATGATTTCTTTTGTAGCTTGAGATGTTGCAGCATATTCGGCTTCAGTGGTAGAATCAATAGGGACAAATTGCTTGCGTGATCTCCAACTGATGCCTGTTGATCCAAGACTCATCAAATAACCGAAGTTAGAGACTCCATTCTCCTTATCTCCACCAAAATCAGAATCTGAATAGCCGGTGAGATGGAAATTTGCAACTTTGGAATATTTGATGCCATATGCCCGAGTGCCTTTCAGATACTTGAGCACTCACTTTGCTGCATTCCAATGACCTTCACATGGTTGATGCATGAACCTAGAAAGTATCCCTATAACAAAATCTATGTCAGATCGAGTAGTACTTAGAAAATTCAAACTTCCAACAAGTTCCTTGTACTTTGTTGGATCTTCAAACATACTTCCTTCAGTGGAAGCAAGCTTCAAATTTTGCTCCATAGAAGTAGTGAAAGTTTTACGAACTTGCATCCTAAATCTGTCCAATAGTTGTCTAATATACATTTCTAAGAAATGAAAATATATTTGGGTTTCTGAATAATAATGTAATAAACCCAAATCTTTCATGTCAAAAAATTTCAATAATTCTCTTTTAACAGACGCTACATAGTTATCACTATTTCTTGTGATCATCAAATCATCTACATACACAACCAAATATACAACAGACTTTCCAATTTTATTAACAAAAAGATTTGTATCTGATGGGGCCAGCCCACGTGGTCCCGCCGTCAATACGCTGATAATGTTATGTACCAACAATGAATATAATAATAAAAAGGTTTTCAGATATATGTGTTGGTTGATTTGTAATCTGTGCTGTATTGATTAGGGTTACGGTGATTGTACCCTGATTGCTTGCCTGTTGAACACCTGTCCCTCCTCGGGATTCTACGAACCCGCCTTGGTTTGGGGTTTTTACTCCTTCGCGCTCATTTGGTTCTCGTTGTTTCTCCCGGTCATTTGCTCTGCGAGCTCTGCAGCTTCGGTGGTTTTGGTTGTGGTTTTCTGAGGCTTGTCTGCCCGGTTTGCTGGTTGTGAGCTCCTGGTTGCCTTCTCGGCCTCGGTCGTTTAGCTCTCGGCCTGGAATGCTTCTGTTCTTCCGGCGATTTATTAAGACTCTGGTAAGTTTTGCATAACTCTATTCTTCGGCTTGCATGTTGGCTGTTACTATGAATTGGGGTTTTACTTTAATGGGTTCCCACCTCTGTGCGTTGCTGTCTGTGTCTCGTGAGCGGTTACAGTTGCTTTGTTAATGGTTCCCGCCTCTGTGCGTTGCTGTCTGTATCTCATGAGCGGTTACAGTTTCTCTGTTTCAGTGGGCCTTCGCCTCCATGCGTCGCTGTCTATGTCTCATGAGGGTTTAAGTTATGTGATAGCTGTGTAATTCTTGGTATTTCTTTCAATATTGGTTCAGCTTCTCCACAGACTTCGGCAATCCAGTAGCAGCATTCTCCGTTGGGTTCTCTGCCAACTCGTTCGGTAAGTCTCTGTTCTATGTCGGATATTTGCAATCCTCTTTTACCTGTATCTGATGTCTCGGATCCTTTGTGAGCAGGAGGGTCACTTCGTGGTAGAATTGTGGCTATGGCCCGCCGGACAGGTACTGTGACATTATGGTTCGTTTCTCGTTCTCTTCCATTCCTTTTTGCTTTGTTGGTATTGTTACTTGGAACCTAACCACTCTTGGTCGCTCTCTTGCAGGTGAAACCGTTCGAGGGTTTCGGTGTTTGAGCTCTCAGCTATTCGGGCAAACACGGGTAGCTTCTCTGTTGTCTGGTAGCTTGCTTGTATGGGTGTTTCGATCTTATTGGGCTGAACTTTATTTGTTGGCCTTAGGGTGCTCTCTGTCTGTACTAACTCTCTTTGGTCGTTGGGCACGACATTGGCTATGGTTTTGGGTCCTACGGGAATTGGCTTCTATTTGCTATTAGGGTTGATTACCCACGACTGTGAATTGAGTTCAGTCTTCTACTTTGGGCAGTATGTAAATGTATGATGAATTTGGGCGACTGTATTATTGTAACCATATGAATTTAATGATGGAATAGATTAGTCTTGCGTTTGTAATTTCACATACTTGTTACGAGGTATTTTAATTATCTGGTTATATTGATTCGTGCTGTTACTTTTCGTCCAACTGGTTTATCTTCTTCCCCTGGTCCAAAACTTGTAGTAGTACATTCGATAGTATTCATATAATAAATTATTAGCAAAGTTACACAACCATTGAGGACGCTGTAGGATTGTGTGTGCACAGAATAATTATATTACTCTCTCTGTTTCTTTTCATACACAGTCGAACCCTGTAATGGGCCTGTTTCCCTCCTTTAGTAGCACTGTTTTCAAACGGTTTTGTAACTGTTGTTGGTTTGTTTTGTTGGTTACATCAGTTGTTTCTTATGTGGAACTTTTTCATAGCTGGCTAGCACACTTTCTTTTCATGCTTTTACAACAGTAATGTAACTGTCTAGAAACAACGATTCTAACTAATTACTATTGCTCCTAATTAAAAGTCATTACATTATTCTTAGGCAACTTTAATTAAAAAAAGGAAGTAAAATAAAATAAAGACAGATATACTATCCATCCAGCGAACTGTGTTCTCTGTCCTCTTCAGAAACCATGTCAACCTTGCTTCTGTCTTTGCCCTGTTAGCTAGATGCTCCTGCATCAGGCTCCCGGGGTAAAAGAAATTCATGGCTCCGTTCCATGAGTTCCTCCACCGAATAGCCAGCCTTTTGTATCTGCGCCGCGTCGAGCCATGAGCTGTCCTCCATTGGACGGTCTCTCCACTTGACGAGATATCGTAGATATTCTTTCCTACATGTCTTCTTGGCTACCTGGGTACTGAGGATCCCTTCAATCTCATGGGACTGAGCCGAAGGCAATTGCTTCTTCCAAGAACTGTCTCCAAATTGGGTGTCCCGTTCTGGCCGTACCACACTGTCATCCTCTGCTTGGGAATTATATGGGAACAGATCCGCCACATTGAAAATAGGTGATATGCCTATATCAGGTGGCAGCTGAATCTCGTAAGCGTTGGCTGAAAATTTACGTAAGATCTTGCATGGACCAATTTTCTTATATTTTAGTTTATTATACGTGCCCTTAGGAAACCGTTCCTTGCGCAGGTGCGCAAGAACCTCATCCCCAACATTAAATTGCACTTCTCTTCGCTTTGAATCTGCTTGTTGCTTATACTTCTGTACGCTGTCCTGCAATCTTAATTTGACCCTTTCATGAAGTTCGCTCATTGCTTCGGCAAAGTCTTCCCCATCCGCGCTTCTCCGTTCCAACTTTCCCAAATCTCGCAGTTCATGTATTCCCCGAGGATGCATGCCATACAAAATCTGGAATGGGCTGTGTCCAGTGCTACGATTGGGCGAATCGTTATAAGCGAATTCTTCCTGAGCGAGAGCTCGATCCCATAACCGTGAATTTTCTCCAGTTAGACTCCGTAATAAATTTCCCAAGCTCCTATTCACCACCTCCGTTTTTCCATCAGTCTGCAGATGATACGCAGAGCTGAAATTCAATTGCGTGCCCAACTTTTTCCACAGGGTGTGCCAAAAGTGTCATGTGAATTTTACATCCTTGTCTGAAATGATAGATCTGGGTAGGCCATGTAGTCTAACAACCTCCGTGAAAAACAGGTGTGCCACATACGTGGCGTCACTGGTTTTCCGGCAAGGAACAAAATGAGCCATTTTCGAAAATCTATCTACCACCACCATTACTGAATCATATCCCCGCTACGTTCTAGGCAGTCCTAGGACAAAGTCAATGCTGACTGAGTCCCATGGTCTGCTTGGAACAGGTAGTGGTGTGTAAAGTCCAGTATTCTGACTGTGTCCTTTCGCTAGTTGGCAGACTTTACACCTATTTACATATCTTTGTACATCCCTGCTCATTTTAGGCCAATAATAAAAATGTCTGAGTTGCTCTAAAGTTTTGTTGATGCCAAAATGTCCCGCTAGTCCACCACTATGCTTCTCCCGTACAATATTCTCCCTCATCGAACAGTCTGGGATACATAATTGTTCACCTCTGAACAATAATCCTTCCTGCAAATTATAGTCTAACCATGGGCTTGCATTCCTCAACACGGGATTTTGGCAAGCTTCAAAAGCTTCCTTGAAATCTATGTCGGTTTTGTGCAAATCCTTCAGATGTTCGAACCCCATCACCTGTATGCTACTTTCTTGTAAGAGCAAAGCTCTTCTGCTCAAGGCATCTACCACTTTATTGGCTTGCCCACTTATGTGTTTTAACACGAAAGTGAAACTCTGCAAGTATTCTACCCATTTGGCGTGCTTATGGTTTAACTTGTGCTGCTGCATTACATATTGTAATGCCGAATTATCAGAAAATAATACGAACTCATTGCCCAGCAGGTAGTGCCTCCAATGTTTTAAAGCTTGGACCACGACATAAAATTCCTTGTCATACGAGGAGTATTTCTGCCGGCTCTCATTTAGTTTTTCACTAAAGAATGCCACTGGTCTGTCTTCCTGACTGAGCACAGCGCCAATAGCTGTTCCACTTGCGTCACATTGAACCTGAAAGAGTTTATTAAAATCGGGCAGCCTCAAGATTGGCCTCTCCGTAATCTTCCACTTCAAAAGCTGAAAACTGTCTTCTGCCGCCTTGGTCCAACAAAAAGGTTGACTGGCCTTTTTGATGGTCTCTAGCATCGGCGCGCAGATTTCACTAAAATTCCTAATAAATTTCCGATAAAAACTTGCTAGTCCGTGAAAACTACGTACCTCAAATAAGCTCTTCGGTGACGGCCAATTTATGATTGCTGCAATCTTTTCTGGGTCCATTTTTAATTCATTTTCTGCAACTACGAACCCCAGATAGACCAGCTCCTTCTGCAGGAAAGTGCATTTCTTTAAGTTTATCAACAGTTTGTTCTGCTGTAACTTCTCTAACACCCTTCGAACATGTTGAAGATGTTCTCCTTTCGTTCTGCTGAAAATCAAGATATCATCAAGGTAAACTATCACGAACTTGCCAATAAATTCCTTTAACATCTCATTCATCAATCTCATAAAATTACTAGGAGCGTTGCTTAATCCAAATGGCATGACCAGCCATTCGTACAGCCCTTCATTGGTCTTGAAAGTTGTCTTCCACTCATCTCCTTCTCTAGTCTTGATCTGATGATAACCACTCTTCAGATCAATCTTCGTGAAATAAGCTGCTCCGCTAAGACAATCCATCATGTCGTCCATTCTGGGTAAGGGAAATCTATACCGAATAGTGATTTTATTAATAGCCCGCGAATCTGTACACATTCGCCATTCTCCACCCTTCTTAGGTGCGAGTACTGTTGGTACCGCACAAGGGCTCAAACTTTCTCTGATCAGTCCCTTATCCAGCAACTCCTGCACTTGTTTACGAATCTCTTCGTTGTCTTTCAGACTCATTCTATACGCTGCCTTGTTCGGTAGGCTTGCTCCAGGTATAAAATCGATATGATGGCTAATACTCCTCTTGGGAGGCAACTTATCTGGTAGATCGTCAACTATAATGTCTTTAAATTCTTTTAATAGCTCCTGAATCTATGTAGGCAATTCTGACTTTTCTGTGTTCAGCAACATCGTTTTTGTCCTCCTTACAATCGCATAATTGACCTCATTTTCCTCAATCTGCTTCACAAACTGTTTTCCTCCTATTAACAATGCTTTTGTTCCACTTGGTTCTGCTGCATCCTCCTCTTTGATGGGTACAAGCGTATGTTTGATCCCATCTTTCACAAATTTATAACAATTCGTCTTCCCATCGTGCATCACCTTCCGATCATACTGCCACGGTCTCCCTAGCAGTATATGGCATACGTCCATTGGCATAATATCGCAGACCACCGTGTCTTGGTATTTGCCAATGTGAAATTCAACCTCGCACTGTTCATCAACTAATAGTTGGTGGCCTTTCTGTAGCCACGACACCTTGTAAGGTGTGGGATGCTTAAGCCGCTTCAATCCCAGCTTTTCCACCATTTCGGTGGCAACTAAATTGTCTGTACTTCCGCTGTCTATGATCAATTTACAACACTTTCCATGTGATTTGCAAACTGTTCGAAACAACGCCTTTCGCTGGGTCTGTTCAGCCATCTCCTTGGCTGGCTTCAACAACACTTTGTTCAAAACTAAAGCCTCCCCTGTTTCTGCCACGTTTTCTATCTCCCGGGGTTGTGCTTCAGCTTCCTCAGGCTATGCAACAAATGTTCCAATTTGGCCAGCGTGTTCAGCTTTCAGGCATTCGAAGGATCTGTGCCCCCACTTATGGCACCTGTAGCACTGGACATTAGTCCCCCTTCCGCGACCATTTCCTCTTCCCCGCTGATATGGCCGACCTCCTCTGGTGCTATCTCCGTTCTTTGCTGTCCCTAAAGCTCTGGAATTGCTGCCTTCTTCGCTGTTAGTGGAAGTTCTCTCTCTGCCATAGGACTGTCCTCGTCCTCTACCATTTCCTCGCCCTCTCCTGTTATTCCGTTTCCTGTTAATTTTCTCTTCAGCCTTTACAGCACTCTGAAAGGCCTTTTCTATATTTTGTGGAGAGAGAATACTGATCTCATCTCGTATTTTCAATCTCAAGCTATTCACGTACCTCGCAGTTTTTTCTGGAGTATCATCCATATAACCAGCACGTAAATTTACACAATAAAACTCCTCTGTGTACTCCTTTACAGTCATACCTTTCTGCCTTAAATTCTGCACTCGTCGATAAAGTTCAACCTGGTAGTCTTTAGGCAAAAATCTGCCCTTCAGTTTTGCCACCATCCTTGGCCACTTTCTTATTGGTAACTTGTTCATTTGTCTCCTGTCCGCTTGGACACTATCCCACCATAAGGCAGCGTGTCCTTTTAAATTAGTCACAACAAATCTAACTCTTTTGTCCTCACTTATCTCCTCATTTTCAAAATACTTGTCTAATTCACTTACCCAATCCAGCAAAACATTTGCGGACAGACTGCCATCATAGTTAGGGATCTCAGGTTTGGGTTTGCTGCTAGCTAACAATACTGATCTCAACAGTCTTAACTCCGGGGCTTCTTCCTCTGACCCATCTGTAGCAGTTGCTGCCTCTTCTTCACTGTCATCCCCAAGTTCCGGGTCTCTTCGTCTACTTGCCTCTACTGCTTCCAAGCGAGCAGTAAGGATTCTCAACTGTTCTCTCAAGCCCTCGTCTGCTACTCTGCGTGCACCTCTTCCTCATCCTCGGCTTTGTACTTCCATATTCCTCTGTTTCCTTAAAATACTGCTCTGATACCACTTGATGGGGCCAGCCCACATGGTCCCGCCGTCAATGCGCTGATAATGTTATGTACCAGCAATGAATATAATAATAATAAGGTTTTCGGATATACGTTTTGGTTGATTTGTAATCTGTGCCGTATTAATTTTGGGTTACGGTGATTGTACCTTGATTACTTGCCCGTTGAACACCTGTCCCTCCTCGGGATTCTACGAACCCGCCCTAGTTTGGGGTTTTTACTCCTTCGCGCTCATTTGTTTCTCGTTGTTTCTCCCGGTCATTTGCTCTACGAGCTCTGCAGCTTCGGTGGTTTTGGTTGTGGTTTTCTGAGGCTTGTCTGCCCGGTTTGTTGGTTGTGAGCCCCTGGTTGCCTTCTCGGCCTGGAATGCTTCTGTTCTTCCGGCGATTTTATTAAGACTCTGGTAAGTTTTGCATAACTCTATTCTTCGGCTTGCATGTTGGCTGTTACTGTGAATTGGGGTTTTACTTTAATGGGTTCCCGCCTCTGTGCGTTGCTGTCTGTGTCTCGTTAGCGGTTACAGTTGCTCTGTTAATGGTTCCCGCCTCTGTGCGTTGCTATCTGTATCTCGTGAGTGGTTACAGTTGCTCTGTTTCAGTGGGCCTCCTTCTCCATGCGTCGCTGTCTGTGTCTCATGAGGGTTTAAGTTATGTGATAGCTGTGTAATTCTTGGTATTTCTTTCAGTATTGGTTCAGCTTCTCCACAGACTTCGGTAGTCCGGTAGCGGCGTTCTCCATTGGGTTCTCTGCCAACTCGTCCGGTAAGTCTCTGTTCTATGCCGGATATTTGCAATCCTCTTTTACCTGTATCTGATGTCTCGACTCCTTCGTGAGCAGGAGGGTCACTTCGTGGTAGAATTGTGGCTATGGTCCGCCGGACAGGTACTGTGACATTGTGGTTCGTTTCTCGTTCTTTTCCATTCCTTTTCACTTTGTTGGTATTGTTACTTGGAACCTAACCACTCTTGGTCGCTCTCTTGCAGGTGAAACCGTTCGAGGGTTTCGGTGTTTGAGCTCTCAGCTATTCGGGCAAACACGGGTAGCTTCTCTATTGTCTGGTAGCTTGCTTGTATGGGTGTTTCGATTTTATTGGGCTGAACTTTATTTGCTGGCCTTAGGCTGCTCTCTATCTGTACTTAACTCTCTTTGGTCGTTGGGCACGACGTTGGCTATGGTTTTGGGTCCTACGGGAATTGGCTTGTGTTTGCTGTTAGGGTTGATTACCCACGACTGTGAATTGAGTTCAGTCTTCTACTTTGGACAATATGTAAATGTATGATGAATTTGGGTGACTGTATTATTGTAACCATAATTTAATGATGGAATAGATTAGTCTTGCGTTTGTAATTTCACATACCTGTTACGAGGTCTTTTAATTATCTGGTTATATTGATTCGTGCTGTTACAACGATTCTAACTACTTACTACTGCTCCTAATTAAAAGTCATTACATTATTCTTAGGCAACTTTAATTAAAAAAAGAAAGTAAAATAAAATAAAGGCAGATATATTATCCATCTAGTGAACTGTGTTCTCTGTCCTCTTCAGAAACCATGTCAACCTTGCTTCTGTCTTTGCCCTGTTAGCACGATGCTCCTGCATCAGTATCATCCATATCAAATAACTTATAATTCAACTTGAGAAGGTGTTCAGTTAACTTTTCATACCATGCATGAGATGCTTGTTTCATTCCATACAAAGCCTTAACCAATTTGCATACCCTTTTCTCTTTGACCTTAACGAAAAAACTTCAGGATGAAACATATAAGCATCCTCCTTCAAATTGCCATTCAAAAAAATTGTTTTAACATCCATATGGTGTATCTTCCAGTTATTCTGAGGTGCAAGAAAAAACAAAGTTCTAATTGTGCCCCATTTTTCTATAGGAGCAAATGTCTATGTGTAGTCAACACCTTCCTTCTGAGCGTAGGCTTTTGCTACAAGCCTTTCGTTGTATTTATCAAGAGAACCATCTTATTTGTATTTTATCTTATACACTGATTTGCAACCAATGGGTTTGACACATGTAGGAGGATCCCCTAACCTCCAAGTTCCATTCTTAATAAGTGAATCATATTCTTTTTGCATTGCATCCTTCCATTCATCACAATTAGCAACTTCTTCAAAACAATTAGGTTCTCTAGTTGTACAATGATTGAATTCACAATCATGAGAAACATTGCTTGAATCACCTTTAGAATACATTCCTGTTTCAAAATAATCATACTTTCTTGGAACTTTTCGAGCACGTGTAGATCTTCATAAAGGTTGCTGAAGTGGTTGTGATGGTTGTTCATCCTGAAGTACATGTTCTTCAGGAACACTTTCTGACCTTGCAGAAACAACACCATTCTCCAAGTTTTCTTGAGCAAAAACATCATCATGAGCCAAATATGGAAAAACCACAGACTGAGCCAGAATGGGAAACCCCCCTTCAATGTGTGGAACATCATTCTCAGCTTCAAGATATAACTTCTTAGATGCAAATTTCTCCAAATGAGCCAGTTTTCTATCAATAATGGAATTATCCTTATCTGATTCAAGGAAAATAACATCTATGGAAAGAATAATTTATTTTTTATTTTTTTTTTTTTTATTTTTATCATACAACCTATATGCTTTAGAAGTAGCAGAATATCCCAAGAAAATACATTTGTGACTCCTGGCACCCAGCTTGTTGCGTTAATGTTTAAGAATTAATGCATAGAATAGAAAACCAAATACCCTAAAATGTTGAACAACAAGAAGACGACTAGTATACCACATTTCATAAGGAGAATTATTATTGATGATAGAAGAAGCAAAACAATTGCGAATATAAGATGCACAAAGCACTGCCTCTCCCCAAAACATCAACTTAACATTCTTAAAGAACATAATAGATCTAACCATATTAAGCAAAGTTCTATTTGCACGTTCTGCAACGCCATTCTGTTGTAGATTATAAGGTACGGTAGTCTGATGTTTGGTTCCATTGTCCTTCAAATAATGTTCAAAAACATGAAAAGTATACTCATCATCGTTATTAGTTCTGAGAATGCTTATATTCAGTTGAGTTTCATTTTTAATCATCAAATGAAAAGTTTTAAAAACTTTAAACACTTGTGACTTATTCTTCAACAAACACACCCATCACATTCTCAAGTAATCATCAATAAATGTTAGCACATTTATTTCCATTGGTAGTTGCAACAAGCATAGGTCTTGTTGTAGGGGAAACCCAACACCCCCCATCTTTGAATTATTGATTCAAATAATGGGGACCCTTGATATTAATTTTTGGCTAAGCAGCTTATATGATTTTCATTTAAATGAATTGTCTTACAATTTTGTCATTTTTCATTGGATTTCTATTTTGATTGTTTCATTGAATTCAAGTTTTCACTAGCTTTCCATCGATACTTGTTTCGCTTCATTTGGTCAATCGGTTTGTAAATGACACTACTTTGAAGTCTGATCATTTTCTCCCCTGAACTAAAAATGTAAATAAATATATAATATTTCAATTTTTGTAACTAATTAAGTTCAATAGTCATTCATTGTAAATATTAACTTTTAGTTAATTTTTAGGAACGTTTTCCTTCTTTTCACTAACATCCTATAAAATGACCCAACCAAATTATAAAATGATTGAAAAACGCATTCCGGGATCTTGGTAATTTACTACAATTTATTATTTTAAAACGAATTTTCAAACCCAAAATCTTAAAATTGCAAAGTGATTATCGCTCATTTTGTAGAATGGTTAATTCCACGTGAACTCTACCTCTTATCAAATCCTCCCTTCGAAAATCTCAAAATTAAAAAACACTATAATAAAATTTGCAATGCAATATTAATTGCAATACATCACATATCACATCTCACAATTTATTATTATTATTATTAAAAATTTGTGATTACGATTTTAAAAATATGCGATAAGTGTTTTTATTTTTATATGTTTTATTTTAACATATAATTTTGCTCATCCTCCTTGTATCTCCCAACTCCGTAACCTCACCCTCTACTCACCTCACTCCTTATTCCTGCACTTGACTCACCCTTACGTCATCCCCAACTCCGTTAACTCTGACCTCCCTCCACCCTTACCTCATATACCTCCTTATCCCTCCACTCATACTTCCTCTTTACCTCCATTACCACAACCATATGCATTTGACGTATGGTATTAAAACTCTTCCTAACTTGGTTTTGTACTCATACTTCCTCATCTTTACCTCCATTACCACAACCATATGCATTTGACGTATGGTTTTAAAACTCTTCCTAACTTGGTTTTGTAATATTAGATCAAAACATTATATTAATATAATAATAATTATAATATAATTTGAATTATTAATATAATGTCAATATTGTAATTAAATTATTGATGTTTTAATTAATATATTATTAATTAGTTTAAATCTGTAATTACAAATAATTAGTATTAATTAATAGATTTAATTTAGGATTAGATTTTAATTAAAAATTCTGATTTTTAATCTAAACAACAAAATTTCCAAAATTCTGACAGTTTTGACTTATTAAATTTTGGAGACTCATAAATTGAGTTACTTGGACAAATGAGGCCTACAATGGCTCATTGGAAAGATAAAATTATGACGAATATTTCTAAGTAATTACATTTGCATATTTGATCATTTATTGGGTCTAAAATCCAACAAAAAGTCAAGCTTCGATTTTTTTAACAAAACTAATTTCTGAGTTTAATTTTATGTATTTTCATTTGCCCACTTCTTTTGAGTGCACATCCATTCACCTATGTTCTCTTTGAGCAATTAAATTATCACAAGCGTCAATAGAAAGTTCATATTTCTTTTTCAATTATTTATTTAATTAAATTTGATCAGATATGTTTTAATTTTAGATTTGGAATTTTAATTTTATTTTTGCATTTTAATTTAATTTTGATTTGTTTTTATAGAAAATAGTTGAAGGGATGAGGAGAAGAATATCTCAATCAATGAGAATGCTCCAACAATAGAAGAATAGAATTTTAAGCCAATAAAAATTGATGGAGCAAATTTATTCTTCAAAAAAATTTCTTGTTGAGAATTCTTTTGTAAATATTATAAATAACAATTTGTAGAATGTGTTAGTGGCTTATCATCTATGCAATTCTGAATTCTTAAAAGTACTATTGTAATATGGATTTAGAGTTGTAGGTGAGAGGATAAAAAATTTCAAATCTGGGGATTACTGAGGATTTTTTCTTTTGCATTCTGAATTATGTATGGAGAACAGATCTTGCAATACTGCAGCTTTTGTTGTAACAACAAAAATTCAAAAATTGTAGAGGATTGTTGGAGATCAGCGCTAGAGAAATGGATTTAATAAATTGGTATTTCTAATACTATTGTTTTAAATACCAGTTTCATTTTATGATGGCATGAATGTGTCATTTTATTGATATTTGTGCACTATTGTCGATATGAGTAATTTGTCTCAATTATATGTTATTATTTATCTCTGCTCTTATGGGTTGAATTCTAATTTCTGAGTAACTATCTACTCAGAAATTTGTCTTTTAATACCGATTTAATAAACAATCACATGTTGTGAACTATTTCCTCATATTATTGTTTAATTGTTAGAATTACTAATTTGACAATCAATATCATTTTGTGAACTACTTCCTAAATGTTGTTGGTTGATTATTTCAGTTAAAAGGTCTCTGAATATAATGCGTTTTGGTATTCATAATGTCAGTTAATTAAATTACTCCGTTATCTTGATATTCATTATAATCCAAACATATTTAAATCCCAATCATTTAAATATCTTGCTCTTGGTTGGGTTAGATCTATATCTGCCTAATTGAGATAGGATTATGATTTAGTTCATTTTTCTTGCATTTTAGAATAATTTTGCATTTAGATTAATTCTACATTCCTAAAAGTCATTTTCAATGAGAGAAACTTTAGCTGTGGCTTGGCTGAGCTCTAGATCAGCTTAAGGATCACTTTATTGTTTGATCAGCAAGAGGGCTGACTTGATGTTTCTTCTCCGTTGGTGGATGAAAATCATATTTTAAGCCATTGGAGATTGAGAGAAGGTAATTGGACCTAGTTAAACCAGTCAGAACCACCACTCCAAACGAAAAATGAGCTTCTTTAAGGCCCGGACTGGCTGGTCATCCCTAATGTCGTTGTAGCGAATTATGGAGCATAAACATTTTTGGCGCTAAAAGGAGGGCCTAAAGACTTGTTGTCCTTTGGATTTTTTGTATTTTAAAAGTTTTATTTCACAATGGCTCCTTTAAAACTTCCAATTTGGAGTTGTATTTTTGGACCTACATCTTCGAATACTCCACCAGAACTGGTAAGAATAATGTCTCAGGTAAAGTTTAATGGTAAGAGGAATACTTCTGCATTTAATCATGCTTTACAATTCATTCAAAATTTTTCAAATTCTCATTTTCAAGGAACCGATGAAGGTATTTTATTCAGGATTTTTAATCTTATATTCTTGGCAAAAGCCAGAAAACAGTGTCGAACTCTTCCAGTTGCCTCAATTCACATCTAGGATCAATTTGTTACAATGTTCCATAGTAAATTTGACGGCTATAATTACGAACAGGGATGTGATGAAATCAAAGATTTACGAAGATTTGAAAATGAGTCTTTGATTGATTTTACCATTCGGTTTCGTTTAAATTGATTGGAATTTTAAATTGAAGACAAACTTTCGAAAGATGAATTATTAGATTGGTTTGAATATATTTTCTCTCTTCCTCTCATTCACAATCCACGTGGAATTATTACAACTTTTGATCAATCCCCTTCAAATTATATTAACATAATTGAGAATTCCAACACAGAGGTGCATATCAATCATGAAGAAGTGGCTTCAGCTATGTATGATAAATTCTTAAATTTAATACACACATCTTACAATATTAATGATAATCATATTAATAAACCTATATTGCAAAGCTTGAAAAATTTCGCTAATCAATCGCAAGAAGATATTAGAAACAATCTTGAAGAAAATACCACTTTGAAATTTGAAAATTAGTATGCGTTAAATTCAGAAAATCAAAACATAAATCAACAAGTACAAGCAACAATCAAAGTTTCCAATAACACACAACCTGTTGTACAAATTTCTAAATTCCTTTACGATGAGCAAATGCCAAATTCAAAACAACAAAGCAACATTCTTCAAGAAATCACAAGTACACAAGTAAATGATCTTAAATCTGAAATTTCCAGTGAAGAAAATGTACAAGAGTTCTCAAACAGAGACATTTTCAAATGCATTGTTTCAGATTCACATTTTTCCCTTTATCCTGATATTTTTGCTGATAACAATTTAGTCTCGCTTCACTTTAAAGATATTTCGAAAAATAGAGAGACTGATCTAAATGAATTTCCAATTAGTTTTTATCAAGATAGAGAATTAATTATTGATCATTCTTCTGGCATTAATAAACATGTGTTTCATATTCCTTCTTGTTTTGATACATTGGAGGAGATCGAAGGGAATTTTAATGAATATCAAGAGGTCATTTATGATAGTTACTTTAACATTGAGGATATTGATTCATCTCCTTATCAATTGAATCCTCATGATCAAAGTTGGATCACATGTGAAAATGAAAAACACTCTGATTCAAAAATTGTTTCAAATAATTCTGATTTTCAGACAATTAATCATACTCGTGATTTCAACATTCAAGAAACCATCCCAATCTATGATTTATATGATGATTAAGATTTCATTACTATTCATAGTCATGATTCTCTTTCTAATTCACAAGTTGACATTGAAAACCATTCTAATTCCATTATTATGGTCAATTCTTGTGAAAAGAAAATTGTTTTAAATCAATCCCAATTGTGTTGCAACAATAATTGTAACACTAGTGTAAACTACAATTCAATTTTGTTATTTGTTCTTCACTTATTTTGTTTAAATTCAGATTTATTTTCTATTTTTGGTTTTCAATTTTTAGATACTTTGTGCTGGTATATTGAGCAGCTCAGTATTAAACACTCAATTGATGTGTTGCCTGAATGGGAAAATGAAGTTTCACATCATAATCAGGAACATCAAAAGCTATTAATTTCCAATTCCAATTGATGCTAATTTCTTATCAATTACTTCTTTGTTATCAAAAACAGTGCCAACAAAAGAGTGTATTTTCACAATATGACCAACAATCTAATTCAATTAATAATCTTCCATTGTATCTAACAAAGTTCTATCCATATTTCATAGACCCCCTGAAAAATATTTGGATAATTTTTCCACACGGAAGATTGTTAATAATTTAACACTTGCACATAACACTAAGATATTCATGCAGACCATTGCATCTAAAATTTCTTATCCAAAATCTGGCCTGTTATCCTCTCTTTTGAACCTCTTTGAATCATCAATAGAAATTCATCCGGATTTCTATGATCTAATTGAAATTCAACTGCAAAGAAAATTTCAAGAGAAGGTAATTGTAAATAATATATTAGCAATAACTGTGTAGTGCTTATTCAATTTTTTTTTTTTAGTTTAATTATATTTGTATTTTTGTTATTAATGTTGACATGTACATACATGCAGGAAACAAAATGTTTGCATGGTTACATTTGAAGTATGTCTATACCTAGTCATGTTTCCTTCATTAAATTAGAAATAAGAATACATTAACTAAGATTATATTTCTTTTTGTCTATGTTTATTTCATTATTTCAGATTTTCAATAAGCAAGTAATGAATCCAACTTTTTTGAAAATCCTCTTTCATTTTTGGAAAACATCCTAGAACATTTTAGAAGCTCTTGAATAGCAAAATCATACATATTTGAGAACCCCTAAATTGTCTTGTTTTGTAAAACTTCATTACATTGATCATACATGAAGAAATTCCAAGAATTTGCTACAACTTGACAATTTTTTTTTGATAAGTAATTCTAAAAAATAGTTTGTTTTCACCACTCTTGTCTTCCGATATAAATTTGAGGTGGATGCAATGTGAAAATTCATTATTTATCATTTTTTAGATTAAACATGTGGGTGATGTTGAACATATGCGAATTTTAAGAAAATTTGGGACAACTTGAAAATCCATGAAGTAAAGTTACAATCAAAATTCTCTCTGGTATGTGTTTACAGGTTCATTGTCATCTATTATTAGTTTTCCTTTTTCAAAGGTTATTTCTTATTTATGTTTTTTTTTTTTGCAGGTCTTCACCGGCTTGATTGTGGAGACCTGACATAAGCAAGCAACCAACTTTTTTTCAAATATGCAACATATTCAGGGAAGCATTATTGGTTGTCCATCAGAATTTGAACATTTTTATTTTTTCTTTCATTCATTAAAACCCCAATAGGCCTTTAAAAACATTATTGGAAGATTCATATCGGAGAACTCTAATAGCATAATTGTCATCATTCGAAAAGCTCCGATAAACATATTCACTTATCCAATATTTTCGATATCTATTAAAATGTATATTATTAAAAGGAAAAGTTAACTTGACTGCTTTCTTTTGAATTGAATACCTTAAGAAGTTATCGGACTTGTTAGCCCTGAGGTGCTCTGCTGCTATTTTAACGAAAATATCCCCTGTTTTAGCTCCGATAGTTTACGTCTCCTCTTGCTCCGTTTTGGCCATAAGCTGGACTTAAAAAATTATACACCCATGCTCATAAATATCGGCGGGTTTGCTCCAGGTTCATCTCCTTTCTGCTGCACTCTCCATTCTCCAATCCCCGTCGTCGATCTTCCCATTGATCTAACGGTCCACACTTCATCCAACTAATGATTTACGCTCACCCGCTCCGACCAATCACCACCATTAGATAATTTCCGTGAAATCTAACGACTATCGCTCATATCGCTTGGGCAACAGGAGAGAGGGATACCCGCCCGATAAAGCGATTTCCTCTCTCTCCTTCGCTGCTATGTGGCGCTCGATGAATGGAATCAGGCCGACTCCGACCTTTACCACTTACCGCTCGATGACTATTCGATATAAACCATATTCCGCTCCCGCCACGATTTCAAGCCTCTAGCGATTGATCTCCTCCGCCCATTCCTGCCGATCCAACGACCCTCGTACTCCACTTCCCACTAGTCACCCGTGGAGGAAATTTGTTGGCTTTGTCAGTGTGTGTGAAAATCGAACAGTTGAACTGAAATAACAGAATGCATGGCTGAAAAGGGAAAAAAAACAACAGCATGATGTAGCGGAAACAACAGAAATGATCATGGAATGCGCTGGCACAAGTGAACCACCTGATAGCGGGACGAAATTACCAGGATTTGATTATCGTGTTTGTTAGAAATAGAGCTCTTTGAGCTCATTTTTGTCTAGTTATGACATCAAGTAGTTAGAAGATAGAGGGGACAGATTAAGACATCTCGAGTCTAAGTGAGTTCGAGAGTATTGTAAAAAACCTATAAATGGCTGAAAGTTTGAAGGAATAGAGGTTCAAATTTTGGAGACTGTGGATACTCTGTTCCTCCCAGCGTTTCTTCTTTATTCCAGTAATACAAGCTTCTTTTGCTGTTACATGTTCAATTCCCATCTTCTCATCTGTTATAAGCTTGCACTTGAATAGGTTATTCATGTTTTCTTCTGTATTTAATGCCGGATAACTATCATCTTATCTCTGCATGGTAGATTAGATTTGCAAGCTTCATGTACTTTCTGTAGCTAGCCATTCATATGTGTTTATGTATGTATCTACTGGTACAGTCAGGATTCTCCATCTATTCATTGAATTTATAAATTATTGAGCATTAGTGGTTGAAAGCCTTGTCAAGATGAGAGTGTTCATGCATCTCCAAGCTACAACCTAGGAGAGTTTCCTAAAGTGCTAACAGGACGCACAAAATGCCACGTCTCATATTGCATTTTGCGTATCAGAGGTTCTCAAATGAGCATACTTCAAATTTCTCTACTATCCCGAATCAACAATTTTCGATAAATGACTTTGCCAATATTACGATATCCATAAAACTTTGGACCTGCTATGACATTTAATTTTTTTTTTTAAAGTTATCGCATACTTTCATAAAATCATAATTTCGGTTGAGGTACATGTTTAAAAGTTCCGATATCCCGGATTTGATTTGAAATTAAATATATATAATAAAACTATCGGTTTTGTCCTTCATCGCACATCGGTGTATCAATAATATCGCATTCCATTCTAATCGTCAATCTCTTATAAATCCAAAGCTGGTCCCACCAATGAGCCACATCATCTAGCGCATTCTCGCTATTGCAAGAAGAATTTTGGTGTTTTCTTTTGATTGAAAACTCCAATATCACAATATGATTATTATCCGATATCGTAATCGCATCATCACAGTTTTTTTATTACATATGTTCGTAGCACAACGCCGCTATCGCAATGCTTGTATCACATCGCAAAACTCAAATGACGCCTTGTCTTAAGATCCTCCGATGCGATAAACTCCGGTATATGCCTCTCTGCCATTATCTTTTAACTGTTATATAACACTCAATCACATATTAGCAAAGGTGAATCTCGCAACTTGGAAATTATGCGTGGCAAATAAACGTGCGATGCAAAATATTTGATGAAGCATTGTTCTGCGTAAAATGCTTTAAGTCACTATGGTAATGAAGCAATTGATAAGAAGTTTGCAACATGCTTAAATCATTTTTTATTTCTCTTATATTTAAGTTTTAGATATATCACTCTATATTTAATTCAAGACCTCTCCATCTATACTTATGTTTTACATTGTCTTGGATTTGGTCTTGATTCTGAACAATTTATGAAAATCACGGAATTGATATGAAACTTGTAATACTAAGATAACATTTATTGCTGCGATTCATTAAGAAGCATATCTTCATTCTTATTTCTTATGGATTTGGTTTATTTTTTATTTCTATAACGTGAAACATTGCTTTCTAGTTTATTGCTAGCTTTAGATTAGATTTAATAAATAATGATTTTGGGTCAATAAAATTTCTTCATGCTTTTAATTTTAATTAAAAAAACAAGTTATATTTTGTTGGAAGAAAATGATACCTCTCATGTAATATTAAATGCAATTCTCCAATGATAAGTTTTATGTGTCCACTTTCATTTATTTTCATTACTTTACCTTTGTTTTTAGTTTTTGCTGATCTTAAGCTCTATCTTTTTAAGGTCTTCATGAAACTTTGACACCTCTACTAGATCAATTTTAAAGTTCATTCTCTTTTGTTTAGTTTTCTTTGAGATTATTGAGAGAATTAGTAATGATCCTCATTGAATCAGCGAAACTAGGGAGTTTCTGAGCCTTTAGTCTGTTTCTTTAAGCATTTCTTTTATTAAAAAACATTTAAGATACTGTTTGCAGGATTTTCTTTGAAACAAGAAAGTTTGTAGTAGACAAAGACTTCTCATTTAACATATTATCCATCATTGTTGTTATTCATCCTCTACATTTTAAGAGCCTCATTTCTTGTAACTCTGCAAGATAAAAAAAAAATAAAAAATTAAATCTCAACATTGGAAGGAACATACATATGCTTATTTTCTTTTATCTCTTCTATTGAGACATTTGTATAAGTAGTATTATTGGAATTTTTAAAAATATTTGTGGAAAAAACATGTTATCAATTTTGAAACCAACGTTTTGGACTAACTTAGTGAGTCCATCATCAGGGCAATGTGATCAACATTTGAGAAGAGAGAGTGTGAAAGCATGGAGCAACTAATAGTTAATTGAGAGAAATATTTAATGTCGGATTTATAAATGATTAATTAATTAATTATTATTATTAATATTATTATCATTTTTTGTAAACTTGGCAGTGCTTCCTCTATTTATATTACTTTTCCAAAATCGTTAACTTCCATTTGTTCCAGGTGGCTTACCTGCCCGGAGGAAGCCAGATAGCCACCTGTCTGCATTAAACCTTGCCCAAATAAAAAGGTTTATTTTTATCCATCTAGCATCATTGTTTTGACTGTCTATACTACTGTTTAGATAAAACAAATTAAACAAGTAAGTGCATTTCATAAAAAAAATTAAAATTCGAATTGGACCATTGCATCAATCCTCATGCGAGGATATTACTGGGGCTGGTGCTTTGGCACTGGAGCTTGGCATCTCGCTTCTCTGCTCAATTCTCCACTTCAACTCTTTTAGAGTTTGTTTGATTCTTCCCAGGGCCAGGTTATTTCCGCAGGTCTGTATTGAATTGTCGCTATTTCCCTGAGTAGTTCAACCCTGACTGGATCCTTCTCCTTGTTTTTCTCTTGTGCCTCTGTTCCGTCACCTGTTGCTTGCTCTCGGTTCAGGGTGATGGCCCAAGCCACCACATCCTTAATTACTTAGTAATGCTGTATGGTTTGCCTAAATAGGGAGTGCCTTCCATGAGAATTCCCTGGATTGTGAACCATGCTTTCCCACTCCTCCATGGGGATGTCCTCGTCCTTGATACTGTCATTCAGTTCCTCTCCCAACTTGCAATTTGGGCTCTGATGTCTGGTGGGTTCCCTTCCATGTAAGTGTCGATAATAGTCTTCATGTGCTTACTATTTGGTTTCCTACCTCTTTTCCTGGTCGGTATGCTTGTTCCTTCCTCCTTGTTTTCTCTCTTGCCTCTCTTGGGGGCCATGTTACTCCCTGCCTGTCTGCAACTTTCGTCTTCTTGTTGTTCTCTGTTCTCTTCACTATACTATCCTCAGTATGATAAGATACCTATCACAGAGCCATCACATTTATCAGAATTACAATAGTAAATCAAAACTATATTCCATTTACCCATTTTCTTTCCCTTTCCAGGGTTTGTTGCCTTCAGGATTTTTGTCAGAAGGGGTTTAGAGCCAGTGCTTTTTTTGTTAAGGGTTTGTTCCTTGCTTGGATATCCTGCCATTTTCCTACCATGGCCACAGTCGGCGCACGACTTATCTATTTTGGCCAGCTTCATGGGCACCTCCCTGGATGAGGTCAACTTTTTATTCCTCCATTCCAAGGGCCTCCCTATCTTGTCAACAGCGTCCCTCGGGTGCTAGCTCTAAATCCCTCCCCTCAAGGTTGCTTGTTTTCCTGGTTTTCTATATTCCTTGGATAGTTTTCCCCCCCAGTTTCTTCCTTTACACCTTTTGGTCCCCTCCCATCAATTCCTACCGGGCTACCTAGGGTCATGCTCTGTCAAGGTTTACTATGGGCTTTTGTCCATTTATGGTCCCCTCCCTTCCTGGGTGCGAGACCCTCCCTCCTGATCTCCCTACCCTGGGAATTCATAAGCACTTCTATATTGTTTATGACAGTGTCGCAAGAAGTTCTGGTTTCCTTTTTAACAAACTTATGCATGTTCCATCTCAGATATCCTATTTTCCTACTGATAATAACCTTGGACCTAACGAGGATGGGGAGCATAGGAGCTACATACCAACTTGCAGGTCTGATGCTGCTTTCGTCTGTAGTCTGGATCTTTGCTCTTCGACCACCTTTCCTCTCACCAGCTCTTCTCGCCATCGTCTGCATGCGTTTAGCTACATCCTGATTTTCGTTAAGTTTTATGTCCCTCCCCCTCCCGTCCCTTGCATTTACTGCCACCTGTCTGGTATTATTACCTGCGTGGATTTGTACACCATCCTCTTAGGATGCTGCCCCTCTGTCCTTACTACAATCTCCTCTCATTACTCCACACTTTCTCCCAACTGCTCTTGCCGTGTATGTGTTGTCCTTGTCCTACCACTTGCTAACATTATTCTACCCTCCCCCCTGCTCACTGCCCTGCCCTCTTCTCTGTCATTCTCATCCATCACCGCCCTCTTCTCTGTCATTCTCTTGGGAGTTGTACCCTCTCTGCCCTACTCCGTCACCTGCCAGCTTACCTATCTACTCACTTCATTCCCCACATCTGTCCTTTCTCCCACTTGTCCTCTTCCTCCCCCTTCCTGGTCATGTCTCCCTAGTCTCTCTAGATTTCCTGTGTTGTTCCCAGATCTGGGGTTCCTCTCTCCTCCTTTGTCTTGTTCGAGGAGTTGCACTAATTTTTCCCTCTCCTCCATCTGGAATAACTCTTTCTCGTTTGCATCCAGAGTTCTTCCTCCATGCCTGCATCGCCAATTTTCTAGGTTGTCGGCTGGTTCGTTTCCTTTCCTTCTCACATGGGTGGGAAGGATGTAGCCTATCTTTCTTATGATTTTGCTGATGTCTTGCACTAGCCAGGCGGTTCTCCAGCTGCGGCTGATTTTCTCTGATTGGATTCTTTGTTGTAGTTGTTTGACTATATCAATTACCATTTTCAAGTCTCCTTCAACCTGTAGATTTTGGTATTTCTCCCTTATCGAAATTTCCAGCCCTTTTTTAGTGCATGGAGCTCTGATTCATTTTTTGTAGCATTACCACAGTCCATTACGTAGATTCTGAGTCCTTCCCCTATCATTTATGAATACTCCGCCAGTCGCTGCCTCCCCGGGGTTCCCTTTCACAGCCCTGTTGAAGTTTAACTTAATAAACCCCTATTGAGGACTTTTGAAGTGGTTGGTCTCCTCCCCCTAGTTGTTTTGGTGTATCTTGGCTATCTTGTGTATCATGCTTGGCTTTAGGTTCAGGAGTATCATTATTTTTGTTTTTGTTGGTTCAGTTTTCCAATCCTCCAAGTACCACCTCTCAGTAAGAATGGTCTCTTTGATATTTTGTATACTTTGGTTCCATATCGTTGTTCTTGCTCTACCTTCCTCCTTGAATATCAGGCGGTTTCTCTCTTTCCAAATGTTCCACAAAAAAAAGCTTAGAGAGAGTCCCCATGCCCTGTTCAAGATCATGTTTTGGTAAGGTTTTTTCCTCCAGTTCTCTATCGTTGTTTTCATGCTATTTATATTTCTGTCACTGATTTCAAATATTTTCTGATGTTGTTTCCACAGATTTACACTTACTTTGCAGGCATTGGTTAGATGCTCTATCGTCTCTTCTTGTTCTCTGCAGAGGGCACATCTTGACGGGCCTTGCATTCATTTTTTTGTTAGTTGTTCCCATGTTAGTGCTCTCCCGTGGCTTAGGATCCAGGTAAAGAATGCTACCTTCAACCAAGTTCTTGTTTTCCATATACTTTCTCATTTTTTTTTTTTTAGATGTCTGTTGTATCCTACTTTTAATTATTAGCCTTCTCCTATTGTGAACATACCTTTGATTCTGTGGCCCCATCTTATCCATCCCTTCTTTGATCGCTGCTTTCATTGTTGCCATTTCCTTTTCATAGATTTCCCATTGGGGTGTTGCTGGAGCTTCTGGACAGTTTTCCTGTTGTTTCCACTTTCTCCAATATCCTTCAGATTCCAGGCACCAGAAGTTTCGTACTGTGTCGCCCTCATTTAGGCTGGTGAATTGGTGGATCTCTTCAAGTTGTGGCTGGTTGTTGAGTTTTTCTCTTTGTTGCCATGCTTCTTCCCAGAAGTTGGCTTTATCCCCTCCTCTTACTTCCCAGAAACTGTGCTCCCTAATCAAATCCTTGTTGGCACTAGCCAAATTCCATATTGCAGAGCCTTTCTTCTCATTTTGACTTCTCAACTTTCCTTCTGGAGACCCAGGCATCTCATATTTTCTCTCCCATAGTTTGTTCCACAGGTCTTTCCTCCCCGTGTCCATCTCCACCACAACTTTGCTCCCATTACCTGGTTCAAGATGTATGCATCTCTTAAACCAAGTCTTCCTTCTTTTAGAGATTTACTTAGCCAGCTCTAGGATATGAGTGCCCATTTCTTTGTCTTGCTAGATCCTTGCCATAGGAATTTTTAAAACATATCTACCATTTTCTGGTAGATTGTTTTAGGTGTGGCTTGGCTGGTGAGTTGATATATTGGAATGGATTGAAGCACCAATTTTAAAAGGATAATGCAGCTCGGGATATTCAACACCCCGAATGTCCAGTTTTGCATTCTCCGTTGAATCTTTCCCATCAGGGTACTCTAGTTGGCCACTCTGTATTGTTGATCATTTAACAGGATGCCTAAATACTTAGTAGGGAAATTCCCAATTCTAAATCCCATGGTTCTTGCAAAGAAGGCTTGGGAGGGAGCTTGAGTATTGAAGAAGTAAATTTCCGATTTCTCTTTACTTATCTCTATCCCAAAGGCCCTTGTGAAATCTGTGAGAATTTCCATTACCTTTTTTGTTTCTTTGAGCATTGCCTATCCATATAGCATGACGTCATTGACAAATTGTTGGCGAGTTAGAGGGAGGTCATTTCCCCATAGTCTTAGGCCCTTCAGTTGTTCGTTGTTAACTTTAGCTTTTATCAGTCTTCCTAGTCCATCTGCTGTGAGGAAAAAAAAGAATGGGGATAGTGGGTCGCCTTCACTGAGCCCTCTAGACGCACTGAAAGCTTCTGTAGGTGACTCATTTACTAGTACTGATAGAACTGGCGTGTTTATCATTGACATTACCGAACTTATCCACCTGTTGTCGAAGCCGAATGCCTTTAAGATTTTTTGGAGGTATCCCCAGTTTAGTCTATCATAAGCTTTGGCTAAGTTTAATTTTATTAGCATCCCTTTGGTCTTTGAATTTTTCAGTGAGTGAATTGCTTCTTGTGCTACCAATATGCCATCTGTTATTTGTTTGACTTTGACAAACCCTGTCTGCTCCTAGGATATCAACTCTGGTAGTATTGGTTTTAGTCAATTCACCATAGTTGTAGCTAATATTTTATATATAACATTGCAGAGTGCTATAAGTCGAATTCCTTGTGGTTCTTCCGAGTTCTTCGTCCTTGGTATCAGGGCTAAGAATGTAGTGTTCAAGGCCGGATGCATTTGTTTGGTGCATCTGGATTCTTCTACTGCATTCACTATGTCTTGGCTCATGAAGTTCCACGTAGCTTGATAAAATTCTGAAGTGAATCCATCAGGCCCAGGTGCTTTATTATTTTCCATCTTTTTGATTACCTCCTCCACCTCTGCTTTTGTTATGACTCTTAGGAGAGCCAAATTCTGATCTCTGGTTACTAGTTTAGGGATATGTTGACTAATTTTACCAATGTCATCCTCCCTTCTGATATTGGGTTCTGTCAGGAGCTCTTTAAAATGCTGCACCAGTAGTTTCTCCATTTCCACTTTCTGAGTTAGCCTATTTCCTTGGTGGTCCCTTAGGGAGAAGATTTTGTTTTGCTGTCTATGCTAACTATTGCCTTATGGAAGAATTTCGTGTTTCTTTCTCCTTCTTTTAGCCATTGGATTTTCGACTTCTGTTTCCATAGGATTTCCTCTTGTTTTCTTCTTTCTTCTAGATTATTTAGCACCAGTCCTTCCTCTTCTGCTAGTTCTTCACTTCTTCCTTCATTTATGATTTTCTTTTGTATTTGTTTCATCTTTATCTGGAGTGTTCCTTGTTCCTTCTAAATGTTTATGAATTCTTCTCTGTTCCACTTCTTTATCCTTTCTTTTAAGTTTTTTAATCTGAGTTGGAGGGTGTGCATTTTTTTTCTTCCTTCCATCCCAATCTCAGTATCCTTCCACCAATTCTTCATTTTATCAATAAAGGTGGGTTCTCTTACCCAGAATGCCTCAAATCTAAAGTGTCTACTATGGTTTTGTTGATTCATAGCTATTTCTAGTTTAATGGGCCAGTGGTTCGACCCTAAACACGGAAGGATTGTTGCTTCATAGAAGATATCTTTTCCAATGAAGTGTTCTGTTGCTAAGAATCCGTCTAACTTGGATGCTATTTGTCTCCTCCCTCCTCTTCGGTTGTTCCACGTATGTTTTCCATTTATGGTTGGGATATCTACCATTTTCAGTTCTCCTTGAAGGTCCCTGAACCTCACCATCTCCAGCTCTTCTCTTTGCAATCCGCCTTTCTTCTCATATTTTGATGTCATCATTTTAGAGTCCCCTGTTATCATCCATAATTTCTCCTCATGAAGGTTTCCAAGATTTTGTAGTTGGAGGAGGAATCTTCCTCTTTCCACTGGGGTGTGAGGGCCGTATACTGCAGAGACTAGAAACCATTCTCTGTTTCCGATTAGTCAAAATCTTCCCGTGAGTATTCTTTTCATGCCTATCTAGTAATATGATGTTATTTCTACAGGGTTCCATAGTATTTCTATGCCTCCCGCACTACCTTTCGCATCTATGGACATGCATTTGTATTTTGGTTTTATTTTATTTAGGATTTCCTCCATTTTCCTTCCTGAGATTTTTGTTTCCTGTAACAACATTAGTTGCGGTTTTTCTTTTCTTAACCTTTCTGCTAAGTGTATTTGTTTTCCTTTACTGTTAAGGCCGCTTATATTCCAAGATGTAATTATCATTGGGTTACTTGGCTGGTTTGGTGGAATACTGTCGATATTGGTACTACTCTCCCTGTATTCACTAACATTTCTCCCATGATCTATATCGATTCTTGTAGGTTTCTTCGACCTCTTTTCTTTCCGCCTTTTGCTTTGCTCTGATGGTCTTGAGTGTTATCCTGTTGAAGGCCTAGTTTTTCTACCATTTCCATTTTCCCTTGTCCCTATTTTGTTTGGTACTATTGAAATGTTTCCCTGTATATTCTTTTTTTCTCTTCTAGAATGAACCTTTCGTCTAGGTGTCTCCACTCATTTAATAGTTTCCGCAATACTTCTTATTTTGAGCTTAGTTCTTCTCCTCTGCTTGTATCAATTTCCATTATTGCGTTATCTATCTTCCCCCTCTCTTCCTTTTCCTCCATCTCTGTCAGTTCACTTTGTGACTTCCTCTTGGGTTTTGATTTGCCTTGGCTTGTGCTACCTTCCTCTCCTTTTCACCCCTAATAGTCCATTATTTGGGTCTCATTTTTATCTTCTTCTTCTTATTGTAGGATTTCAAAATTGTTTGTATTACTTGGCTGGGCTTGTTGTTCTTTCTTTCCTTCGTTGGTGTTCTCTCTTGTTTGTCTTTTTTTGCTTTTCACTTCTTGAAAGCCTTCCTTGTCTTGGTTTTTTCTCTGTTGTTTATTCTTGAGCTCTTCTTCTTCTATATTGAGTGGGAATTCCTTAAATAGATGTCCATACTCATGACATCTTCTGCATCTGAATGGAATATGTTCATAGTTGAAGGTTTGTTGCCATACCTTTCGTGATACTATAGCTCGACTGTGTCTGGAATAGGGTCAGCTATATTCATGTAAACACAAATTCTGGCGAATGAGGTGTATCTTCCTTTTTTGTTGTTTCTGCTATTTTGATAAAATTTCCTATTGTGTTTGCTATGCCCTATAGGATCTCCGAATCCAGAAAGTCCATTTGAAGCCCGAATAAACTAACCCATACTGAGGCTGCCAAGAATTTTTCCTTGTCTGGGTTATAACATTCTTCCTAGTATCTCATGAACAATCCAACATTATAATGAAAGTAAGGGCCATTCTCAAACACTTTTTCTTTATCTTGTAGGTTTAGAATATTACTGTGAATAAGTCTCTTGCTCCCAGCTTTAGCTCGATGTGGCCTTAGGGTTGCCATTTTTGTTGGATCCATTTGGTGAGGTCCTTTTCTGTCGACCATACTCTAATGAACTTGCATATGAGTGCATGGTCTTTCATGTAGATTCTGTATCGCTCCAGTTTGTTCATTGGGATTATGAATCTTGGTTTCTCCATCGCACATGGTAAACACTTGCCTCTGCTGCCTGCCTGCCACCGTGCTCCAAGGACAGGTCTTGGTTTTCTTGCTTCTCCACCTGGTTGCTGGTGTTCTGGCCTTCTCCTGTCACCGCATCTCTATAGGAGGGGATCTCTCCCCTCCTCTCCTCTTCTATCCTTTTTTCTGGTTGTTGGTTTCTGTGTCTGTCACTTGCTGCAGTCTGTGGTTCTTCCTCGCGCCTCCTAACTCATGGCTACCTGGCCATTAGGGTTGCAGAGCTCGTTTTTACCACGAAAAACATTGATCAATGTTTATATCAATATTATTATTTTTTTAACCTAAATTGAATTTTTGGATTTATTAGTGATATTGTATATAAATATACAAATATTAGATATGATAAATTTGAAAATATACCCATTTCCAATTAATAAATATAGATAGATTAAACTCTTATCATTCCTTGTTAATTATATTTTTAATTTTTTTTATTAATTATATATTTAAATTCCATGTTAATTATATATTATATATTTAAATTCCTTGTTAAGAATTATAGAGAGATTAAATTCTTATCATTCCTTGTTAATTATATATTTAAATGATTTGTTAATTATATATTCAAATTTTGATCCAGGTGGATATTGGTGGCCACCCACAAATTCCACTTGGACCCCCACCATTGCTTCTTTCAGTTTTTCAGTTTTCTTAATTGTAACTTAGTTTACTATTTTTAGCAGTTTTTTCGGGTCGTAAACTTGCGGAGATGTTTTTAGGCCCTAAACAACCTTTTTTTGGAAATACATAGCCAATTTTTTTTGTCTAGAATAGCCTTTTCCATCGTAGTCCTCAGAGAGATCTTCCCAACGGGCTATCATGCACGTCAAACGGAGATAATATGACCAAGTTGCGACCCTTGGAAGTTGGCTATCCAACTCATCCCAACGGGGCCCATAAACTCTTGGTGTTACATCTCCTCGGGTTAGGGTTTTGGTTGTTTAGGGTTTGCTCTTATTGTTCAATAATAAAAAGGCCCTTGAGCCTCATTGTAAGGCAGTTCAGAGGCATGTAGCCGCCACATCTCTTCTCAGAGATAAGCTACCATCGCCCTAGCTGGTTTATTTCCATTCTTGTTTGTAAGCATATTTCAGTATTTTACATTAATGAAATGAAGTATTATTTCTGCTGCATCTCTATGTTTATGGTTATCTCTGTAATTTGTTGCGTTCCTATTTAAATATGGATCAATGGTATCAGAGTGGTTTGCTTTTTTCTCTTTTTTTCTTTTCATGTCCCCAACGAGGTTGGGATTTAAGGAGTTAGGGCTTGAACTGGTCGAACCTTTACAAAACGAACCTCGCAAACCCCGACGACCTCCCATGGCAGATGAAAAGAAAGACGAGGGGGCAGGAGATCCTATCAAAATCTTGCTCGAAGAAGGCCTCGAGCGACAAAGGAACGTGATGATGGACAAATTTGCGTAGATCCTTCAGCAACTACCCAGGGGTGACGCATCGGCTTCCAACAGCTACTCTGGAAACGCCACACCATTTAAGGTACAAGTTAATTTTGAAATCCCCATATTCGAGGGTTAGATAGACACAAATTCCGTTGATAAATGGTTAAATATGCTAGAGGGTTATTTTTCTGTTCATGATTTTTCTAGTCAGGAAAAGATTATTTTCACTCTTCTCAAAGCAGCCCCCCACGTCAAGGATTGGTGGGAAACCTACTGCGAGCAGAAGGATGAAAGTATAGGCTCACTATTTTCAGCCGCACCCACTTGGAATTCATTCCAGTATGCCATCAAGGAGAAGTGCTACCCTGTCGGAAGCTATGAGGATCAATACATAAAGTGGACCACGTTGCGGCACGGAAGGGACCAAGACGTACCGGAGTTTACCAATAGTTTCCATACCCTTCGCACAAAGTTGGGTATCAAGGATACAGAGCAATATTTTGTAATCAAATACCACAGCTTCCTACACAAGTACATCCAGGAAGAAATAGAATTCTTGAACATCTCCTCGCTTAACACAACATACCGGTATGCCGTTAAGGTCGAGAAAAAGTTAAAAAAAAAGAAGCAAGACTTTGGATTTGCGAATCGGAGGCAAAGGAAAGGTACCCCCAAACTGTAGAACAAAGGAAAAAGCCAAGGTTGGGTGGCCCAAGACAACCCACCAAAGCTGCAAGGAAAGAAAAACACCACGAAGCTGAAAAATGACATGGGAAAGTGGTGTGAGTTCCATAAGAGCTCCACTCACAACACAAGTGAGTGTCGGGCCAAGCAGTCACTGGTGGCCTAGCTAAATATTTTAGAATTAGATGCATGTTCCAACTCTGAGTTAGAATCAAACAAGGGGAATGACAAAGGGAAGCAAATTATCGATGTGGATCCCAACGCCACTGTTGCCACGATGAAGGTCTAGAAGGAGGAACCCGAAGATCCAAAGGAGGAGGAGCATCTCTTCCACTCCCAGATGTGGGTAAAGGGCTCCCCGCTACAGTTCATTATCGACAGCGGAAGCCAAAAGAACCTCATTTTGGCAGAGATCGTGAAGCGGCTTGGCTTACTGACCACAACACATCCACAACCGTACACCGTCAAGTGGCTTCAACAAGGACGGGATCTTCGCGTGAGCCAATAGTGTCGCCTTCCATACAACATCAAGCCCTTCACGGATGAGGTATTGTGTGACAGTGCCCCCCTTGAAGTTTGTGATGTATTATTAGGACAACCATACTTTTGGAAACGACATGCTGCGTATGAATCAAGGCATCGTGTTGTTATTGTTACTTTGGGAAATAATTTGTACATGATACCATAGGTAGCACCGCCTACCACCATCTCTTTGATTACAGCCAAAAAATGAGTAATCTCATTTCCAAAACTGGGAAATTTGTTTTCCTGATGATACGCCCTCAAGGAAATAAGAAGACAATGGCCGCGACCTCTAGGTAGGGCCCCTCCACACGACAACTACAGATGGACAAGGTCATGGAGGAGTACGAGGACATCTTCACCTCCCCTGTAGGGGTTCCTCTACACTGTCAGGTCAAGCACTCATCGATTTGACCCCAGGTGCACTGCTACCCAATGGACTAATCTATCGGTGCTCCGTTCTAGAGAATGATGAAATCAAGAGGCAGATTCAGGAGTTGCTTCAAAAAGGTTACATCCGTCTGAGTTCATCACCCTGTGGGAGCCCGTTCATGTTGGTACAGAAGAAGGATGGGACTTGGAGACTCTGTATTGACTATTGGGTGCTGAACAAGATCACTATCCGTAATAGGTACCCGATCCCACAGATTGATAACCTCCTGGACCAACTGAAGGGGGAAAATATTTCAACAAGATCAATTTGAAGTTAGGATATCACCTTTTGGTTATGACTTTCGGATTGACGAATGCTCCTGCAACCTTCATGAGGCTAATGGATGACATCTTGCGGCCATTCACCAACTCATTTGTAGTGGTATACATTGATGACATCCTGATCTTCTTCCAGAGTTGGGAAGAGCACATCCACCACATCTGACAGGTTCTCCAAACATTGCGGCAACACAAGTTATGTGCCAATTTGGAGAAATGCACTTTTGGCATGAACCAGGTTCAGTATCTGGGATACATTATTGATGAACAGGGGGTGCATGTGAATCCAGCCAAGATCCAAGTCATTCGAGATTGGCCATCTCCAACCAATCTGATAGAGCTTCGTAGCTTTCTAGGTCTTGCCAACTTCTACCGCAGGTTCGTGTTGGGATTTTCTCATATCACTTGGCCCTTGAGTTAAGTCACTAAGGGAGGAGCGAAAGAAAAATTCTTTTGGTCTGAATCTCAACAGAAGGCATTCATAGAGTTGAAAGATCGCCTCTGCTCAACACCAGTGCTCGCATTACCAGACTTGCAACAACCATTTGAGGTTGAGATAGATTCCTTTGACTATGCTATTTGGGCAGTCCTTACTAAACATGAACATCTAGTGGCATATCACAGTGAGACACTTTTAGACACAGTCCGGAAGTATCCCACCTATGACAAAGAGATGTATTCCATTGTGCAGGCTTTCCGAAAATGGAAGCATTATATTTTGGGGAAGGAAATGATCATCCACACATACCACCGACCCCTGCAGTTCATATAGACCCAAGGGAAATTGCAGAATGATCGCCATCATAAGTGGTCCACATACCTGCAACATTTCCATTTGAATATCAAGTATCAGAAGGGAAGCACCAATAATGTTGCATATTTCCTCAGTCGACCACTGATCATGGCGTTAACCACCGTGCTCAACTCTTGTGGGCATGAGACGCTTGATTGGCCACTTCTCTACAAAAGCGACCCAGAATTCGGCCACACATACTAGACACTCTTGGAGGGTTAGCATGTTCCATATTTTCACCTCCAAGATGCCCTGTTATGCCACCTGGGTCACCTTCGTGTTCCTTCAAGTGAGCATGCCAAGATGATTTGGAAAGCACACTACAGTCGGGCTGTTGGGCATTTAGGGGTCGAGAAAATTGTGGTAGTACTGCAGAAGTATTTCTATTGGCCGAATCTGCGACAGGATGTTGGGAAGTACATCAGATCATGCACTGCCTGCGCCATTGCCAAATTGACCATCAAGAAGCAAGGCCTCTATACCCCACTGCCTACCCCTAGTCAACCTTGGGAATCCATCCATGGATTATATGTCAGGCCTTGCTTCCACTAAGCATGGAAATGACTGTGTTTTTGTGGTCATCGACAGGTTCTTGAAGATGGCCATTATGGCGGCCTACAAGAAGAATATCACAACAGAATCCACTGCTAAAATATTCTTTGAACGAGTGTGGGTAAACTTTTGGATCCCACAGTCTATTATATCAGATCAGGATAGAAAGTTCCTCAGTACATTTTGGTCCAGTCTCTGGTCGATGCTGGACACCAAACTCACTAAGTCCACAACCTTCCATCCTCAAATTGATGGCCAGACAGAGGTTGCTAACAAGATGATTGTACACCTTCTACGCATGTACAACTCAAAGCATCCACGCATATGGGACGAGAGCCTCCCCTATGTTTAGCATAGCTACAACCGGGTTCTCCACAACTCGACTGGACACAACCCTTTTCAGGTGGACTTGGGATTCCAGCCACTATGTTCCATTGATATGGCCATGCCATTTGCAGCTACTCACGTAGATTCGGCTCATGTCCAGTCCGAAACAGATAAGGAAAACAACTTCATTGAGCACATCCAACATATTCGCCAGCAGGTCCATGACATTTTGGAGAAATCAAATGCCAAGTACAAGCAGTGACATGATCAACATCGTGTATAATTTCTCTTTGTAGATCAACAGATTATGAAATATACTAAATCAAGATACAAGATCTACTTATACAACAAATATTTGTGGAAGAGTAATCAATATGAGCAAGATCAATAAGAACACATATAACTGATGAAGAGAAATCAAACACACATGAACAAAGAAGAATAATCCTAGGGAAAGCCTCAGCCTAAAACCCCAATCTCTATAATATCATACAAGTGGAAAATAGTCTGGATTACAAAAAGAATCAACTCACAAGCTATCCTGCTGTCTCTACAATCCCTCTATTGCTCATAGACAGTCAAAGGCTTCTCACAAATCTTTTCCCCTACCCTCCAAGCTTCCTATTTCCTTGCGCATTTTTTACTGGGATCCAGTGATTCCACTTGTGTGAATTCCCACCTCACAATGCTCACATGGCTCAAAAATAACTGCACAAACTTGAAGGAGATAATTCCTTCTGCATGGATGAGTTTCCTATATAGGAAAATTCCTCCAACTGATAGTACACTATCCCTTCCTTTGATCTCAATTGAGTCTCTGTCTGAACTAACATGCATGAGTTATTTATGAGAGAATATTTAGTTATTTGAAGTGCAACAGTTACATGCATGCAAGCATTAACTAATTGAACTCACAATTAATTCTACAAACTGTTAGAACTAATCTAACTGGACTTCAATCAATTAATTGAGCTAACTAATTACAACTCAATATTACAACTCATCCTTATCTCTTTAATTGATGGATAAATTCCTCAATCAATGGAGAAACTGTTGCATGTCTTCACATAGACTTCATGTTTGATTTTCTCCAACTAATTAATTCAAGATGAATTAATTAATTATTTTTCAAACAACTGCTAAGATCAAATTCGAATTTTACTTGTTAATTTTAGTCCAGGGACTGACTAAAATAAGAATCGATCTCGAAATTATATTTATAGCAATGCTATTTTTAGCACTCCCATTTTTCATTCCTTGTTGCTATGTCCAACACTGGTACCCGAACTGCTATTTACAGCAGTGCTATTTTTAGCACTTCTATTTTTAGCATCTATTGTTGCCATTTTTAACACTCCCTCTCAACAAGAAAGGCATTCAAGTGTTGTTACTCTAGCAACTCTAGAAACAAAAAAAACTCCCAACTGACCTCTCTGTTGGGCTAGAAACATACTCTGATGCTGAAGCTTCCTCTGCCAATGTTGTGTGCTCCCTCTATGACCTCTGAGCTGTTGCAACACTCCATGCATCTCACACCATTGCACACCTCTCTGTGCCATCCTGCACTAGTGCAACACTTGTGTGCCTCTCGCATTAATGCAACTCACTAGCTCTACACAGTCTTGGGACTCCTGCACTATAACTCTCTCTGCCGCTCCATCCACATCTGCCTTTACCCACTCAGCCAATCCTGCTACTCCTTGTTGGGGCTCCCGTAGAAAGGTATAATCAAAGAGGTTGGGTACCTCAATGATCCTTCCCCTATTCCATCCTTCTTGGGATTGCCACTCCACATTGCCCCACCTATATGGATGCATGTGATCCCTCTGCCCACTTGGCTCGAAATTTTCCCCTACTGGAGATCTCTACATGAGTGGATGCCTCCACTCTGTCTCATCTCAACTTCCCTAGTTGTGGCTGCTCCACAACCTCTTGAAGTTGCTTCACCAATCGTAGCTCCTCCACAATTGTCTCAGATTTCTTCTGACGCTGCATGTTGAGAGGTAATGTACTCTCCCTCTCAATGACTAAGTCTCCATCAGTTGCCTTGCTCCTCAAGGCTTTGCATGCATCTTGAACCTCAAGAGCATACAGGTTCTTGACTCGTGAACCGATATGCTTCACCTGTGTCATGGTGATGTGTCAAAGGAAAACCTTTCCCTTATTGAAGACTACATCATAGCCTTTGTCTTCCAGCATTGCGATTGACACCAAATTTTTCTTCAGTCCTGGTACATACTTGACATCGGTCAAGGTAATGTGAGCTCCATGCTCCCTCTAAAAAACAATTGTGCCTACACATGAGACACTATACTTTTCATCATTACCCATCGCTATGAGTATCTAAAAATATTTCTCCTCCAAGTTCCTGAACAAACTTTTGTCACCGGTCATGTGGAAAGAAGCTCCACTATCAAGAAACCAACCACATCCTACCATGGATGAAACCATGCATGTGAAGAGAGTGAAATCCAACTTGAACTGTGAGGCCAATGCCTCACCTTCAGATCCTTCCTTGGATCCCATATTAGATTTCTTCAGTGGACAATTTGTAGCAAAATGGCCCACCTCATGACAATGAAAGCATCACACTTTCGATTTGTCAAACTTCTTCCCACCATGGGAAGAACTGGATTTGGAATGAGAATCCTTCTCCTTCCCCTTCTTTGCCTTACTTGCTAAGGAGCAGTTTTCTTCATCCTCCTTGGATGAAGAACCATCTCTGGTGCTTCTTCTTATCTCCTCTTATATCAGATCCGACCAAAGTCGTTCCCAATCTGGAAATTTTTCTCCTCCATTTACTGAGTCTTGGTAGCTTTGCCAGCTCTTAAGAAGACCAAGGAGTGCAAGAGTCACCATTTCATCATCGATTGTCATGATCCCTACGCTTCCAAGCTCATCCTTATAGGTGGTGAGCTTGTTCAGATACGTAGAGATCATGTCGCCCTTTTCACACTTTATTTTCTGAAGCTTGTCTTTCAGCACCAGCTTCCTCTGATCGCTGCTATTCTGATATAGATCTTTCAATGTTTTCCACATAGAAAACGATGTCTCCTTCCCATGGAGACTCGAGACTATGTGGTCTCGAACTCCCTCCAAAAGGATTCTCGTTGCTATAGCCACACATTTCTTCCATTCCACCAATTTAGTAGCATTAGTCGGCTTGGGGACTTCTTAATCAATGAAGTCCTTTAGACCGTTATCCTCTAATACTACTTCCATGCGATCCTTCCAGGCTATATAATTTGAACTTCTATCAAGGGCATATTCGAGTCTTAAACCGTTGAACGCCATCAATTTTTATATTCAAGAATCACAAACTTCGAACTTCTCCCTTCTTGTATACTGTTCTCTCCTTGATCACCTTTGCTCTGATACCATGTAGAATTTCCCACTGTACATCAACATATTTTGCAATATACTATAGCAAAACACAAGATCTACTTCTACAACAAACTTTTGCAGAAGCTTAATCAATATGAGCAAGATCGATAAGAACACATATAATTGATGAAGAGATATCAAACACACATTAACACAGAAGAATAATCATGGGGAAAGCCTCAACCTAATACCCCAATTTCTGTAATATCATACAAGTGGAAAATAGTCCGGATTACAAAAAGAATCAGCTCACAAGCTATCCTTCTCTCTCTGCAATCCCTTTGATTCTCATAGACAGTCAAAGGCTTCTCACAAACCTTCTCCCCTACCCTCCAAGCCTCCTATTTCCTTGCGTAGTTTTTCCTGGGGTCTAGTGCTTCCACTTGTGTGAATTCCCACCTCACACTACTCACTTGGCTCAGAAATAACTACACAAACCTGAAGGAGATAATTCCTTCTACATGGATGAGTTTCCTATATAGGAAAATTCCTCCAACTGATAGTAAATTGTCCCTTCCTTTGATCTCAACTGGGTCTCTGTCTGTACTGACATGCATGAGTTATTTATGAGAGAATATTTAGTTATCTGAAGTGTAGTAGTTATATGCATGCAAGCATTAACTAACTGAACTCACAATTAATTCTACAAACTGTTATAACTAATCTAACTGGACTTAACTCAGTTAACTGAGCTAACTAATTACAACTCAATATTACAACTCATCCTTATCTCTTTGACTGATGGATAAATTCCTCAACCAATGGAGAAATTGTTGCATATCTTCACATAGACTTCATGTTTGATTTTATCCAACTCATTAACTCAAGATGAATTAATTAATTATTTTTCAAACAGCTGCTAAGATCAAATTCGAATTTTACTTCTCAATTTTAGTTGATCCGAATTGGATCCTAGAAAACACTCTAAGTTTTCATGAACTTTTAAAATTATGCCAAAGATTCAAATTATTATAAAGGTCAAGTTCATCAGAGATATCCTCATAATAGTTGCAATTTGTGATCAGTGCGGAGCAATGAGTACCCTCGGTCAAGCGCGCAGACCATCAGCCCATGGTAATGTGCATTGTTGTGAATTAGCAAAACGGGAGGTCTTTTTGAGAAACGGGGGTGGTTTCTGATAGTCGCTAATCACATATCGCTGGGCAAACCCCTCAAAGAAGGAAAAGCCTCGAGCGCCCGAACCGAAAATTTATAAAATGCAACGGATATCGTGCCGATTCCATCAGAGGCGAGGTCCCACAAAAACTGACAGAATATCGGAAGGGCTTCGAGCAATAAGCGATTTCAACCGAGTCCCGCCCGATGCCACACAAGGGGTGCCACGCATGCGGTGGAAGAGAGAGAAAACCACTCACATCGGACGGGTAAATGTCATGTTACTTATCCGCAAGATATGAACAATGACCGTTGGATTTGGAAGCCCCAGATCAACGGCGGAGATGCGTTCCAATGGATGACCGGATTTGATGGGGTCAACAGGCAGAATTGTAAAAGATTTGAAGTCCGATATGGATGATGTGTTGGCAGAGATTCATATTTCGCGGGCATTCTTGGAGTTAACGGACAAAACGGTCATTCAAACATTTCCTATGAACTTGACACACTCATCCATTACAGAATAGGTGGCCACCTCCCTGTGAAACATTATGCAGTGACTGTAAACGCCGAAAGAAGGGATTCAGATGGATAGAGGCAGGGAAACCAGAAAGCCAGAAGCGGAAACGAACAGTCAGAAAGCAGATTGGCTTTAAATCCATGAACTGACAGAGGAAGAAGCAGAGTTAGTTAAACGCAGAAAGCTAAGAGCAGAAAGAAGGAGTCGAGCTAACTTGCGGAGGAAAAGGCAGCATGAGCCAGACAGAGCCAGAGAGAGTTAGAGATTCTGTGTACTCCAAAGAAGGCTTGAGAGGTTCAAGCAAATTCCTCTGTATATGCCTGTCATGTATGAGTCTCAGATTGGGCTCATACTACTGTGACCAATAGAGGTCGAGTTTTAGTAAGTAGAGTCTGTGTACTCCAGAGACTTGGGAGATCTAAGTACAGTCTTGCTGATTCATATCTTGCTGTGTGAGACTCAAATTGAGCTCACTGTTGTAAAATCTCTGCTTTTGAAAACATAATAGAGAGGCCACCATTGAAGGCTGGACCGGGAGACATAGCACATGAGCATTGGGTGAACTCCTTATTAAAATTATTGTGTTTACATGTTTGCCTGTTATGTTTTCTCTAACTGCTTCAGTGTCTATGTATTTCGCAATCTTATCGATTTGTTGCATAAAATAACATAGGCACATCCATGCACATGAGTTTGTAATATCTTAATTGTTTGTCTTAGATCAATTCCAAATCAAGTGGTATCCGAGCTCTAGGTTTCTGAGGTTAGACAAGCTTGCGCTGGATTTTGTTGTTGAATGCTAACTAGGACAAAGCTAAAATTAGGAGAAGGAGAAATGGTTAAAGCTAACCCAGAAATTGGAAGAGTCTATCCTAAGAGGAAAATGGCAGAACATAGTCCCTTGGAATCAGACTCCCAGTTCATGGATAGTTTCATGACCATGAGAGCCATGGTAGAGGAAATGTATAGAGAATTTAAGAAAGGTAGAGATGAAGATTCATCAAACTCCAAACAAGATAAAGGAGCAGAAGAATCTCTCCTCAATGACCATTCTAATGGCAAAGGGAAAGAAGAAAAGCTTCCCACACCTCCTAATAGCCCTGAAAATAAAAAGAAGACATCTTTGATTAAATTAGATGTTATATTTGATTTACCAATATATGATGGAGAGTTGAATGTAGAGAAACTAGATAATTAGATTAGACAGATTGATGTGTATTGCAGGGTGCAAAGCATTGATTCAGACAGTAGTAAGATTCAGCTGGCCAGCCTACACCTTGGAGGCACTGCCTTGGTATGGTGGGAAGGTAGGACACAAGCTGACAAGAAGAAGCATGGTAAACTTCTTTGTATCTGGAGTGAATTTGCTTCTGCAATTAAAAAACAGTTCTATCCACTAGCTTATATGCAGCAAGCCATGATGAGTTGGAAAACTCTTTGACAATTGAAAGGGAAAAGTGTACAAAGTTACACCCAAGAATTTAGGAAAAGAGATTTGATTCTAGGAATTTCTTTAGACTCACCTGAAACTTTGCTGAAGTATATAGGTGGTCTACACAGCTATTTAAAGCATGCCATTCTCATGTTTAATCCCACTAGCATAGATGAGGTATCTGTTCAGGCTACATATCTAGAGGCTAGAGGCAAGAATGTGAACCCAGAAGTTGGGGGATCATCAAAACCCACTGCAAGCAAGAATAAGGAAAAGAGAAAGCAGAAATGGAAAGAGAGGAAGGCAAATGCTATACAAAAGACCAAACCTTCGTGCACTCACTGCAAGAAGGATGGGCATGATGATGAACACTGCTGGATTCTGCATCCAGAGTTGAAACCCAAGAAGTACGATGGCAAAAAGAAGAAGACTGCTGCAGCTATTCAAAAAGATTTGGGGTTAGAATTAGGGCATGAAACAACAATCATAGCCACAGGTATAAAAGGTAAAAATTCTAAAGCATCTACTAGTAATTCTGCACAATCTACTGATAATGAAGAAAATGAGAGGAAAAGACATGAGCTTTTTCATATTAGAATTATTTCCAAGCATCAAAAGATTGATACTTTGTTTGGTAGTGGCTCACAAGTAAATTTAATTTCTGAAGCAATTGTAAAGAAGTTGGGATTACTAACCACACCTCACAAGAAACCATATCCATTAGGTTGGTTATGTGATAAAGCAAAGCTACAAGTGACTAGACAATGTAAACTTAGGTTTTCTTTTGGGTCAGCATTTGTAGATGAGGTTGAGTTAGACATTGTCCCCTTGGATATATGTGGAATTGTTTTAGGAAGTCCTTACTTGTATGATAGAAAAGCTATTTTCTATAGGGCAGAAAACAAGTATCAGCTCGTTAAAGACGGAATTGAATATATTGTAAGAACCCATAAACTCAAGGATAATTATACTCTCATAAACTTAGGGCAGATGAAAATAATTGTAAATTCATGCAAACAATTTTCACTGATGGTTGTAAAGGAAAAGAAGCCTGATAAAACCAATGTATTTGAGGGCTATAATGCTAAACAGCAAGTTGATTTAGAAAAGTTGTTTTAGAATATGATATAATATTTCAAGAACCTAAAGGTCTGCCACCCAAATAGGAAATAGTACATGATATTAATTTGCAGCAAGATGCTCCATTGCCTAACATTATAATGTATAGGTTGTCCACTTTAGAGAATGCATAAATCAAGAAGCAGGTACAGGAGATGCTCGAGAAAGGGTTCATAAGACCTAGCACATCACCATGTGGATCTCCAATTGTCTTGGTGAGAAAGAAAGATGGCTCATGGAGAATGTGCATTAATTATCGAGCACTGAATAAGATAACGATAAAAAATGGTTATCCCCTTCCTTGCATAGATGATCTATTAGATCAGTTGAAAGAAGCTGTTTACTTTTCCAAGTTGGACTTGCATAGTGGCTACCATCAAGTTAGAGTTGCATAGCAAGATGCATGGAAGACTGCTTTCGAGACAAAGCATAGATTATATGAGTGGTTAGTTATGCCTTTTGGCTTAACTAATGCTCCTGCTAATTTAATTAAAGTAATGAATGATGTACTCAGGCCATTTATTGATGATTTTGTCATTGTATATTTAGATGACATTCTTATATTTAGTAAAAAATGGGAAGAACACTTGAAGCATGTAAAGCATACTCTAGATGTTTTCAAAAAAGAAAATCTTTATGTGAAGCTCTCAAAATGTGAATTTGGCAAAACATCTTTGAATTATTTGGGTCATAATGGGGGTGGTGAATTGAAGATAGATCCCTCTAAGGTTGTAGTCCTTGTAAACTGGCCTAAACCCAAATCTGCTACTGAAGTTAGAAGCTTCCTAGGAGCAACACAGTATTGGAGAAAGTTTATTTCTAACTTTTCCTTGATTGCAGCTCCCTTACATGCTTTAACAGGATTGAACGAGGTGTTTCAGTGGGGAGGAAAACAGCAGAAAGCCTTCGACACCTTAAAAGAAAATATTAGTACAACACTAGTACTAGCACTGCCCGATCTTCAAAGACCATTCGAGATTGAAACGGATGCCAGTGACTATGCCATGGAAGTAGTGTTGATGCAACACGGTAAACCCATATGTTATCATTCTGAGACATTTAATTCCACAGTAGTTAATTATCCCACATATGATAAGGAATTATATGAATTAGTACAGAGTGTGAAAAAGTGGAAACATTATCTAATGGGAAAAGACAGAGTTATGCATACTGATCAACAACCACTTCAATATTTACACTCACAAACTAAGTTGCAGCAATCGAGACACTATAGGTGGATGATTTTTCTACAACAGTTTCATCTTCGATATAAAAAGGACATACACAATAAAGTTGCAGATATGTTGTCCAGACCAATCATAAATGCATCCACTATACTTAAGCATAATTTAGTATTGCATGAAAGCTACATTGAACAGTATGCTCAAGATATAAATTTCAAAGATGTATATGCAACTTTAAGTCATGGAAAACAAGTAGAAGAATTGGATATCATGTTAAGGACCAACTCTTGTATCATTTTGGAAAGTTATGCATTCCTCAAACCAAAAGAGTAAAGATAATTTGAGAAGCACACACTTCTCCAATATCAGGTCACTTTGGGGTAAGTAAAATAGTTGCACAACTGTAAAGATTTTGTTATTGGCAAAAAATACATGAAACCGTTTTTAGATATGTAAGAGGGTGTACCATGTGTGCTAAAAGCAAGCCCAACAATAAAAAAATAGGCTTGTACACTCCACTACCAGTTCCTTCCCATCCTTGGGAAAGTGTTTCCATGGACTTTGTTGGGGGACTGCCTAAATCTAGAAAATTTCATGACTATTTATATGTTATTGTGGATAGGTTCAGCAAAATGTGTATTTTAATACCTTGTAACAAATAGATTACAACTGAACAAACAACAAAGTTGTTCTTTTAGAATGTATGGGTTCATTTTGGATTACCCACTTCCATTGTGTCTGATTTAGATTCCCGATTTGTTGGGAAATTTTGGTCGAGTCTGTGGAAATTGATGGACACCAGATTGAAGAAGAGCACAACCCTTCATCTACAAACAGATGGCCAAACAGAGGTGGTCAACCGGACAATGATCTAGTTGCTTAGAGGATATTGTAGCAAGCATCCCAAGCTTTGGGATGAACATTTGTGTTATGTACAACATGCTTACAACCGGGCTAAACATTCTTCTACATAGATATCTCCTTTTGAGACCTGTTTTGGTTTCATACCAAGGTCTCCCTTGGAATTTGTCTTTGGTAAAGACATAGCGGTTGATGGACACAGTGATGTGGACAAGGCAACCAAGTTCGTTGACCAAATCCATGAGATTCACCAGGCAGTACAGGAACAACTGGAAAAGAGCCAAGCCAAGTACAAGGCAAGGCATGATAAGCATCATACTGAGCATAGTTTCCAAGTTGGTGATCAAGTCTGGCTATATATCAGCAAAGACAAAATGTAAGGTGAAGGTAAGAAGCTGAAGCCAATAAGGTATGGCCCTTTTAGGATACTTTAGAAAATTGGTGAAAATGATTTTCTTCTTGATTTGCTAGCTTACATGCACATCTATTCCGTAGTTAATGTAGAAAGCTTGAGACTGTTTGAACCTTCATTAATTGAAGATCTCGAAGAGAAAGCCAATTGCCTTCTATTGATGATATGTTGCCTGAATATCTCAATGAATTGCAGGAAGATATAATTCTGGACAAGAAGGTGATAACTATGCGTAGGGGGGATGTTGAGTACCTCAGAATTGGACTCAAGGGTTCAAACCAAGCAGTGCAAGATGGATAGAAATTGGGCAAGCAAGGAATCTATATCCTCACTTAATTGATGTTTAAAAACCAACTTTTGGTGGTCCAAAATCTTTTTTCAGCGGGAAGGTCGTGATTCGAATTGGATCCTAGAACACACTCTAAGTTTTCATGAACTCTTAACATTATTCCAAAGTTTCAAAGTCTTATAAAAGCTCATTAGAGATATCCTCATAACATTTGCAATTTGTGATCAGCATGGAGCAATGAGGACCCTCGATCAAGCACGCAGACCGTCAACCCATGGTAACGTGCGTTGTCACGAATTAGCAAAACGGGAGGTATTTTCGAGAAACGGGGGTGGTTTCTAATAGTTTCTAATCGCATTTTACCAGGAAAACCCCTCAAAGAAGGAAAAGCCCTAAGCGCCCGGACTCGAAAAGTTATAAAATGCAATGGATATCACGTTGATTCCGTCAGAGGTGGGGTACCACAAAAACTGGTAGAATATCGGAAGGGCTTCAAGTGGTAAGCGGTTTCAATCGAGCCTCGCCCGATTCCATACAAGGGGTGCCACGCGTGCGGCAGAAGAGAGAGAAAACCACTCACATTGGATGGGTAAACGTCATGTTACTTATTCGCCCGATATGAATGATGATCGTTGGATATGGAGGCCCCAAATCAATGACGGAGATGTGTTGCGATAGATGACCGGATTTGACGGGGTCAATAGACAGGATTTTAAAGGATTTGAAGTCCAATATGGACGATGCGTTGGCAGAGATTCATATTTCGCGGACATTCTAGGAGTTAACGGACAAAGCGATCATTCAAACATTTCTCGTGAACCTGACACACTCATCCATTACAGAATAGGTGGCCACCTACCTATGAAGCATTATGCAGTGACTGTAAATGCCGAAAGAAGGGATTTAGACGGACAAAGGCAAGGAAACCAGAAAGCTAGGAGGCGGAAACGAGAAGTCAGAAAGTAGATTGGCTTTAAAGCCATGAACTGACAGAGGAAGAAGCAGAGTTAGTTAGACGCAGAAAGAAGGAGCCGAGATGACCTACGGAGGAAAAGGTAGCATCGAACCAGACATAGCTAGAGAGAGTCAGAGAGTCTGTGTACTCCAGAGAAGGCTTGAGAGGTTCAAGTGAACTCCTCTGTATATGCCTTTCATGTATGAGTCTCAGATTGGGCTCATACTACTGTGACCAATAGAGGTCGAGTTTCAGTAAGTAGAGCCTGTGTACTCCAGAGACTTGGGGGATCCAAGTACAGTCTTGTTGATTCATATCTTGCCGTGTGAGACTCAAATTGAGCTCACTATTGTAAAAACTCTGCTTTTGAAAACATAATAGAGAGGCCACCACTGAAGGCTAGACCAGGAGACGTAGCCCAAGAGTATTGGGTGAACTCCTTATTAAACTTGTTGTGTTTACATGTTTGTCTGTTATGTTTTCTCTAACTGCTTCAGTGTCTATGTATTTCGCAATCTTATCGATTTGTTGCATAAAATAACATAGGCATATCCATGCACATGAGTCTGTAATACCTTAATTGTTTGTCTTAGATCAATTCCAGATCATTAGTCCAACGACTGACTAAAATTGAAATCCATCCTGAAATGCTATTTATAGCAATGCTATTTTTATCACTTCCATTTTTCATTCCTTGTTTCTATGTCCAACACTGGTACCCGAACTACTATTTATAGCAGTGATATTTTTAGCACTTCTATTTTTAGTATTTTTTGTTGCTATTTTCAACACATCAGATGCCACATAAGTTTCAGGTGGGTGACAAAGTCTTGTTGCATTTGTAAAAGGAATGCCTTACCGGAGCTTATCGGAAACTCATACCACTCCGATATGGTCCTTACACGATTACCAAGGCTATGGGAGACAATGCATTTGATCTCAGCATTCCCGCATTCCTTGGCCTGCACCCAATGTTCAATTTGGACTGCCTTCGGCCATACTTTCCACCATTACTATACACATCCGACATTGTAGAACAACTCACACCCACAGAGTTAAATCCAGATTGCCTGGAACAAGCTACAACTAATCGGATCATGGACACACATATCAAGCACACTTGCTAGCAGAATATCCAATTGTTTCAAGTTGTCAAGGTAGGCAACTTCTTCACCAGGGAAAGTGGCTCACTAGGGACCATGTTTAGCAGAAGTTCCCTCATCTCATGGAAGAATTCAACACAATGGGGACCATTGCTTCCTAAGGGGGGAGGGATGATCTAGGTGGATATTGGTGGCCAAGAACCAATTTCATTTGGACCCCCACCATTGATTCTTTCAGTTTTTTAGTTTCCTTAATTGTAGCACAGTTTACTATTTTAAGCAGTTTTTCTGGTTCTAAACTTCCGGAGTCTTTTTGAGGCCCTAAACGATGTTTTTTTGGAAATCTACCGCTAGCGATTTCTTATTTAAAAGTCTTTTCCATCATAGTCCTTAGAGATATCTTTCCAATGGGCTATCATGCACGTCAAACGGAGATAATATGACAAAGTCACGGCCCCGGGAAGTTGGCTATCCAACTCACCCCAACGGGGCCCATAAACTCTTGGTGTTACATCTCCTCGGGTTAGGGTTTTGGTTGTTTAGGGTTTGCTCTTATTTTTCAATAATAAAAAGGCCCTTGAGCCTCATTGTAAGGTAGTTCAGAGACATGTAGCCACCACCTCTTCTCAGAGATAAGCTACCATCGCCCTAGTTGGTTTATTTCCATTCATGTTTGTAAGCATATTTCAGTATTTTACATTAATGAAATGAAGTATTATTTCCACTACATCTCTGTGTTTATGGTTATCTATGTGATTTGTTGCATTCCTGTTTAAATCCGGATCAAATTTAAAGTTAATGCTAATGGTTTATTTATTCAGACTTAATTAATTTTATTTAAATGAGAAAGTTAAATAGGGTATTAATTATAATTAGGTTTAATATTAATATTAATTAATTTATGTGTGTTTGTTAATTATTCATTAAATTATATATATATATATATATATATATATATATATATATATATATATATATATATATATATATATTTACTATTTTGTAATTTTATTTAATAAGGGTTTCCAGTTATTGCTTAGTTTTAGCCCATCATTTCTGTTCATGTTGTTGGAAGATTTCTCAATTTCAATGGCCTCTTCACCCTTCTTTTTATAAAATGGTCCTCTTTGTGAATTAATTTTGCCTATTCCATGCAAATATAGTGTGAGGAAGAACATGCACGCTCTGCTAGGGTTGATTTTTCCAACCTATTTCTTGCATATCAATAATGTGTTATTTTAATCTTATGCCCACAGATCTCCCTATTTCACCTATATACACCTTTCCACATGAACAAGGAATAGAGTATACTCCTTTGTGATTTTTGGGTCTATTTAGTCTTTGGTAGAATCAAGCATGTTTTGATGGTGTTTGGGGGAGTGAAGGTAGCCATGATGTTATGTTTGGTGAGAATTCTAACATTTTTTTCTATGGTTCCTTTTATATAGGGTAAGGGGATTTTAAGGTTTTCAAGAGATTTTATTTTTTGAGTTTTGGTTGTGGCTTCTTTAATTATTTTTTGGATAATGTTTTTTTGATAACCATTGTTTATAAAGACTTTGTAGAGATAGTTAAGTTCTTCCTCTAAATGTTCGGGGTCAGAGATTCTAGAAGCTCTAGTAGCTAGGGTTTTGATGACGCCCACTTTTTGTTTCGGATGGTGGTGGGAATTTGAGTGAAGATATTTGTCAGTGTGAGTTTGTTTTCTGAAGACCTGGTGGCTTAGTTTACCATTTTTCTTGGTGAGGAGGACATCTAGGAAAGGGATTTGGTTGTCTTTTTCAATTTCAATTGTGAATTTTATGTGTTCAGAGAGGCTATTTATGTGTGATAAAAATTCATTAAGTTTATCTAAACCATGGCTCCATTTAGCGAATATGTCATCTACATATCTTTTCCATTCTTCAAGGGTAAATGGGAAAGACCTAAGAGCCATTTGTTCAAAGTGTTCCCTGTATAAGTTGGCAATTATTGGTGATAAAGGAGATCCCATGGCAACACCATGAGTTTGCTCATAGATTTTTCCTTTGAAATTGATGTATGAAGACTTAAGGCAAATTCTTATGAGGTCCACAGTTTCAAGGTCCATAATTTTCTTTAATACCTCTATGGCTTCATCTACAAGAATCATAGTGTAGAGAGATACGATGTCAAAGCTAACGAGGAGGTCATTGTCATTAATTTTTAGGTTTTTAATCCATTCTACGAAAGAAGAGGAACCTTTGATATAAGAGGGGGTGTTACTGTATAGAGGTCTAAACTTGTTGGCAAGGTATTTAGCTAACCAGTAAGTGGGTGATCCTATAGTGTTAACTATGGGTCTTAATGGAATTCCAGTTTTGTGGATTTTTGGCACACCATATATTCTAGGGATGATGGCGCTATTAGGGGTTAATATGTTCTTAGTAATTGAATCAAGAGAATAATTTTTGATTTTGTTAATTACTTGGCGAAGGATTTTGTTGCTAGGGTCCTTGTTAAGTAACCTGTAGTAGCCACTCTTGTTGAGGTGTTCTTCCATCTTATTATCATTAAGTATTGTTGGAGTTTATATTTTAAATTTCGATTTTTCTTTCGGTTTTTTATTTCTTCATTTTTATTTTTTGTTTACTAATTTATTTTCTTACTTTAGTTTAGGAATTCCTTTCCTTTTCCTTTCACTTTTCTTTGATTTTGGTGACTCTCCCATGATTTATGTGAAAGTCCTTTTTCCTTGCTTGACAACGATTGGTGCATACATGGGAAATCTCTTAACTCTATCTATTTCAGTGAATTTCATTTATCATTAAAGGCATATCCTTATGGAACCATAAGACCATCTTGTTTTAAATATTTTTCATGGAGGAACACACATCCTTCCTAAGTGATTGAGTTTAATTTTTCAAGGAAAAAATTGATTTGAATTGAACACAATGAATCCCCCCCACCTCCACATAGAAGCCTCTGATTGATAGTTCTAGGGTGATCCAAAAAGATCCTAAGATACTCTCTAAGTCTTCAAAATCATTCAAAAGATCAAAATTATCGCATGGGTAAACCTTCATAAAATAGCAGAAAACACTATCAGGAGGTGAAAAACACAAGAAAATAGTGAAAAACAGAATATCAGAGGCTTGAACAGTGAATGCACAATAGCCGTCAGATTTGGCTGATCAAAAATCCAGATCTGATTGGAAAATCGCAATCGGCAAAGGCTATCGGAGGTTATCGGCAGAGAACAAATGGAACTTGCAATGGCGATCAGCGGAGTCAACGAGGACCATCGATCAAGCGCACAGATCGACAGCCCACGTTGCATCGCAAAATTGCTATCGGAAAATACAATGGAGTGGGGTTATATACACATACATATATGGGATGCGATGGTCGGACCCGATAACAATTATAAATGAAGTTTGATATATTTTGAAATCCAGGAAACGTCAATTTCCTTTGTATTCGCGATTTTTGTTAAATAAATGAAATATAAAGAATCAAGCGTCGATGCGATGAACCGAACCCGAAAGGGGTTTATTAATGCTGTTGAATACTATTTCAAGTCCGATAAAGTAGGTTTTTCAATGTTTTAACGCATTTTTAATATAAAAGGGAAATCCACAAAACAAGTGGGATTTCAGGAGGCTAAAGGCGGTAAGTGGTTTGGGCTGGGCTCCGCTCGATCCCATACAATGGCTGCCACATGTCCAAGATGAGGAGAGAGAAAACCACCCCCATCGGGTAGTTAACTCCCGTACGAAAGGGCCGCCTGAAATGGATCTCAGTCGTTGGATTCGGATCTCCCAGATCAATAGTGGAGATGCGATGACAGTATACAAAAGGCAGACCTGATAGGAGAATAAAGCAGATTTGAGGACTTTTGAAGTCCAATAAACAATGTTTTTGGTGGATTTTCACAGTTTTGAATGCATTTCTCAGTGTTAACGAAAAATGGTCGTTTCAAGGATTTCAAAGGCGCAATGCACTCATTCGTTGTAGAAATAGGTGGCCACCTCCCCTAAAGGCATTATACAATGATTATTTAACACTAGAAGAGAGATTCGAGCAGACAGAGGCCGGGAGACAGAAAGCTGAGAAGAGGAAACGAACAGGTAGCAGATATTGGCTTTAAAGCCACATAAGACAGAAACAAAGGCAAGCAGTAGTGCAGTAGTGCTGAGACAAAGCAACAGAGACATAGAGTTAGTGAGGAGAGTTTGTGTACTTAAAAGAGACTTGGGGGATCCAAGTAAAGCCTTATTGTTTTGTATCTGTTGTGTGAAGGTCAAATTGAGCTCACTACTATAAAAATCTGTTTTGAAGACATAATAGAGAGGTCACCACTGAAGGCTGGACCAAGTGATGTAGCCCAGGAGTATTGGGTGAACTCCTTATTAAACTTTTTGTGTTTATGCATATTGTCTATTATGCTTCTTTACTGCTTCATTGCCTGTGTATTTCATAATCTTATCGATACATTGCATAAAATAACATAGACAAATCCATGCACATGAGTCTGTAATACCTTAATAATTATCTTAGATATCACCATCAAATCAAGTGGTATCAGAGCTTTAGGTTGCTAAGGTTAGAAAAGTTTGTGCTGGATTGGTGAATAATAACTAGGTCAAAACTCAAATTAGGAGAAGGAGAACTGGTTGAAGCTGACCCAGAAATAGGAAGAGTCTATCCTAGGAGGAAAATGGCAGAAGAAAGTCCCTTGGAATTAGACTCTCAGTTCATGGACAGTTTCATGACCATGAGAGCCATGGTAGAAGAGATGTATCACAAATTTAAGAAAGGTCGAAGTGAAGATTCTTCAACCTCCAAACAAGAAAAAGGAATGGAGGAACCTCTTCTAGATGGCCATTTTGAAGGCAAAGGGAAAGGAAAAGAGCCTTCTCTATCAACACCTCCTTCTAGCCCTTTGATTAAATTAGATGTAAAATTTGATTTGCTAATATATGATGGAGAATTAAATGCAGAAAAGCTAGATAACTGGATTAGACAGATTGATGTGTATTGCAGAGTGTAGAACATTGATTCAGAGAAGAGTAAAATTCAGCTGGCTAGCCTTTGCCTTGGAGGAATTGCCCTAGTGTGGTGGGAAGGCAGGACCCAAGCTGATTTGAAGAAACATGGTAAAATTCTTTCTACCTGGAGTGAATTTGTTTCTGCCATTACAAAACAGTGCTATCCACTAGCTTATATGCAACAAGCCATGATGAGTTTGCAAACTCTTTGCCAATTAAAGGGGCAAAGTGTACAAAGCTATACCCAGGAATTTAGAAAAAAATCTTTAATTATAGGCATTTCTCTAGACTCACCTAAAACTTTGTTGAAGTATATAGGTGGTCTACACAACTATTTGAGGCACACCATTCTCATGTTTAACCCTACTAGCATAGATGATGTATCTGTTCAGGCTACACATCTAAAGTCTAGAGGCAAGAATGTGAACCAAGAGATTGGGGGATCATCAAAACCCACTGCAAGCAAGAACAAGGAAAAGAGGAAGCAGAAATGGAAAGAGACGAAGGCAAACGCTGTACAGAAAGACAAACCTTCATGCACTCACTGCAAGAAGGGTGGACATGATGATGAACATTGCTGGTCTTTGCATCCACAGCTGAAACCCAAGACAATCGTTGGCAAGAATAAGAAGACTGCTGCAGCTATTCAGAAAGATTTGGGGTCAAACGCAGGTGATGAAACAACAGTCACAACTACAGGTATAAAAGGAAAAAATTCTAAAGAATTTACCAGTAATTCTACACAAACTATTGATAATGAAGAAAATGAGAGGAAAAGGCATGAGCTTTTTCATATTAGAGTTATTTCCAAGCATCAAAATATTGATACTTTATTTGATAGTGGTTCACAAGTAAACTTGATTTCTGAAGCAATTATAAAGAAGTTGGGACTACTAACCACACCTCACAAGAAGCCATATCCATTAGGTTGGGTATGTGATAAAGCAAAACTACAAGTGACTAGAAAATGTAGACTTAGGTTTGCATTTGGGTCAACATTTGTAGATGAGGTTGAGTTAGATATAGTCGCCTTGGATATATGTGGTATTGTTTTAGGAATTCCTTACTTGTACAATAGAAAAGACATTTTCTATAGAGCAGAAAATAAGTATCAACTCATAAAAGATGGAATAGAAAATATTGTAAGAGCTCATCATCTCAAAAATAACTACACTCTCATTAACTCAGGGCAGATGAAAAGAATTGTAAATTCATGCAAGCAATTTTTACTAATGGTTGTAAAGGAAAAGACCCTTGATAAAAGCAATGTATTTGAGGGTTGTGGTGCTAAACAGAAAGCTAATTTAGAAAAAGTTGTTTTAGAATATGATATCTTATTTCAAGAACCTAAAGGTCTGCCACCCAAAAGGGAAATTGTACATGATATTCATTTACAGCAAGATGCTCCATTGCCTAACATTGGAATGTACAGGTTGTCCGCTTTAGAGAATGCAGAAATCAAGAAGCAGGTACATGAGCTGATCGAAAAAGGATTCATAAGACCAAGCACATCACCATGCATATCTCCAATCGTGTTGGCGAGAAAGAAAGATGGTTCATGGAGGATGTGCATTGATTACAGAGCACTGAATAAAATAATGATCAAAAATCGTTATCCTCTTCCTCACATAGATGATCTATTAGATCAGTTGAAAGAAATTGTTTACTTTTCCAAGTTAGACTTGCGTAGTGGCTACCATCAGGTCAAAGTAGCAGAACAAGATGCATGGAAGACTGTTTTTAAAATAAAGTAAGGGCTGTATGAATGGCTAGTTATGCCTTTTGGCTTAACTAATGCTCTTGCCACTTTCACGAGAGTAATGAATGATGTAATCAGACCTTTTATTGATGATTTTGTAATTATATATTTAGATGACATTCTTGTTTTTAGTAAAACATGGGAAGAACATTTGAAGCATGTAACACAGACTCTAGATGTTTTGAAAAAATAAAATCTCTATGTGAAGTTATCAAAATGTGAATTTGGCAAAACATCTTTCAATTATTTGGGTCATATTGTAGGGGGTGGTGAATTGAAGATAGATCCCTCTAAGATTGAAGTCATTGTAAATTGGCCTAAACCCAAATCTGCTACAGAAGTTAGAAGCTTCCTAGGAGCAACACAATATTGGAGAAAGTTTATTGCTAACTTTTCCTTGATTGCATCTCCCTTACATGCTTTGACGGGATTGAACAAGATGTTTCAGTGGGGAGGAAAACAACAGAAAGTCTTCGACACCTTGAAAGAAAAAATTAGTACATCACCAGTACTAGCATTGCCAAATCTTCAAAGGCCATTTGAGATCGAAACAGATGCTAGTGACTATGCCATGGGAGTAGTGTTGATGCAACACAGTAAACCCATATGTTATCATTCTGAGACCTTTAATTCTGCAGTAGTTAATTATCCCACATATGATGAATTGTATGCATTAGTACATAGTGTGAAAAAGTGGAAACATTACCTATTGGGCAAAGAAAAAATTATACATACTGATCATCAACCACTTCAATATTTGCACTCACAAACTAAATTGCAGCAATCAAGTCACTATAGGTGGATGGGATTTCTACAACAGTTTCATCTAGTCATCAGATATAAGAAGGGTATGCACAATAAAGTTGCAAATATGTTGTCCAGACCAATTATAAATGCATCTACTATACTTAAGCATAATTCAGTATTGCATGAAAGCTACATTGAACAATATGCTCAAGATGTAGATTTTAAAGATATATATGCAACATTAAGTCATGGAAAACAAGTAGAAGAATTGGATTATCATGTTAAGGACCAACTCTTGTATCATTTGGGAAAGTTATGCATTCCTCAAACTGAAAGAGTTAACATAATCCAAGAAGCACACACTTCTCTAATATCAGGTCATTTTGGTGTAAGTAAAACAGTTGCACTGCTGCAAAGATTTTGTTATTGGCTAAGAATGCATGAAACTGTTTCTAGATTTATAAAAGGGTGTACCATGTGTGCTAAAAGCAAGCCCAACAATAGAAAACTAGGCTTGTACACTCCACTTCTAGTTCATTTTCATCCTTGGGAAAGTGTTTCCATGGACTTCGTTGGGGGACTGCCAAAATCTAGAAAAGGTTATGACTATTTATATGTTATTGTGGAAAGGTTCAACAAAATGTGTATTCTAATACCTTGTAACAAGCAGATTACAGCTGAACAAATAGTGAAGTTGTTCTTTCAACATGTATGGGTTCATTTTGGGTTACCCACTTCCATTGTATCTGATTGAGATTCCCGATTTGTTGGGAAGTTTTGGTCAAACCTATGGGAATTGATGGACACCAGACTGAAGAAGAGCACAACCTTTCATCCACAAACAGATGGCCAAATAGATGTAGTCAACAGGACAGTGATCTAGTCACTCAGGGGTTATTGCAGCAAGCATCCCAGGCTTTGGGATGAAACAACCGTGCTAAACATTCTTCTACACAAAGATCTCCTTTTCAGACTTGCTTTGGGTTTACACCAAGGTCTCCCTTGGATTTTGTCTTTAGTAAAGACACAACAATTGATGGACACAGTGATGTGGAAAAAGCAACTAGGTTCATTGAACAGATCCAAGAAATTCACCAGGCAGTGCAGGAACAGCTGGAAAAGAGCCAAGCCAAGTACAAGGCAAGGCATGATAAGCATCGAATTGAGCATAGCTTCCAAGTTGGTGATCAAGTCTGGCTGTACATCAGCAAAGATAGAATGCAAGGTGAAGGGAAAAAGCTGAAGCCAATAAGGTATGGGCTTTCAAGATTCTTGAGAAAATTGGTGAGAACGCTTTCCGCCTTGATTTACCAGCTTACATGCACATCTATTCAATAGTTAATGCAGAGAATTTGAGACTATTTGAACCGTCTTTGATTGAAGATCCCGAAGGGCAAAGTCAGTTGCCTTCTAATGATGATCTGTTGCCTGAATATCTCAGTGAGTTGCAGGAAGATACAGTTCTGGACAGGAAGGTGAGAACTACGCACAAACGAGATGTTGAGTACCTTAGGATTGGACTTAAAGGTTCAAAGCCAAGCAGTGCAAGATGAATAGAGATTGGGCAAGTGAGGGAGCTATATCTTCACTTGATTGATGCTTAAAAACCAACTTTTGGTGGTCCAAAAGCCTTTTCAGTGGGAAGGCGTGATCCGAATGGATCCTAAGATACTCTCTAAGTATTCAAAATCATTCAAAAGATCAAAATTATTGCATGGGCAAACCTTCATAAAACAAAAAAAAACACTATCGGAAGGCGAAAAACATAAGAAAACAGTGAAAAATAAAGTATCGGAGGCTTGAACAGTGAATGCACAGTAGCCGTGAGATCTGGCTGATCAATGGTCTAGATCTGATTAGAAAATCGCAATTGACAGAGGCTATCGAAGGTTATCAGTGGAGACCATATAGAACTTGCGATCGCAATCAGCGGAGTCAACGAGGACCGCACGCGGCCCACGTTGCATCGCAAAATAGCTATCGATAAATACAATGGAGTGGGGTTATATACATATACATATATGTGATGCGATGGCCGGACTTGATAAAAATTATAAACGAAGTTTGATATATTTTGAAATCTAGGAAACGTCAATTTCCTTTATATGCATGATTTTCGTTAAATAAACGAAATATAAAGAATCAAGCGTCGATGCGATGAACTCGTCCCGAAAGGGGTTTATTAATGCTGTTGAATACTATTTCAAGTCCGATAAAGCAGGTTTGTCAATGTTTTAATGAATTTTTAATATAAAAGGGAAATCCACGAAACAAGTGGGATTTCGAGAGGCCAAAGGCAGTAAGTGGTTTGGGCCGGGCTCCACTCGATCCCATACAATCGCCGCCACGTGTCCAGGCTGAGGAGAGAGAAAACCACCCTCATTGGGTTGTTAAATCCCATACGAAAGGGCCACCCGAAATGGATCTCAGCCATTGGATCTGGATCTCCCACATCAACAGTGGAGATGTGATGATAGTATACAAAAGGCGGACCCGATAGGAGAATAGAGCGGATTTGAGGACTTTGAAGTCCATTAAACGATGTTTTTGGTGGATTTTCAACGAAAAATGATCGTTTCAAGGATTTCAAAGGCCCGATACACTCATCTGCAGAATAGGTGGCCACCTCCCCTAAAGGCATTATACAATGATTATTTAACACTAGAAGAGGGATTCGAGTGGACAAAGGCCGGGAGACAAAAAGCCAAGAAGAGGAAACAAACAGGTAGCAGAGATTGGATTTAAAGCCACAGAAGATAGAGACAAAGGCAAACAGTAGTGCAGTAGTGCTGAGACAGAGTAATAGAGACAGAGAGTCAGTGAGGAGAGTCTGTGTACTTAGAAGAGACTTGGGGGATCCAAGTAAAGCCTTATTGTTTTGTATCTGTTGTGTGAATCTCAAATTGAGCTCACTGTTGTAAAACTCTGTTTTGAAGACATAATAGAGAGGTCACCACTGAAGGCTGGACCAGGTGATGTAGCCGAGGAGTATTGGGTGAACTCCTTATTAAACTTGTTGTGTTTATGTGTGTTGTCTATTATGCTTCTTTACTGCTTCATTGTCTTTGTATTTCACAATCTTATCAATTCATTGCATAAAATAACATAAACAAATCCATGCACACGAGTCTGTAATTCCTTATTAATTGTCTTAGATCTCACCATTGGATCAAGTCTAGGGAAAGAATTTGGAGTAAACATTATTAAAGTATTATGTCCATTAAACATAAATCTGTATTACCATCCCACCACATGTTTTCACAGGTCTTCTCGTGAACATGAAGAGATTTACGACAGGGTCCTCCATGATAGTGTAATACGATGGTAAGTATGGTCAATGTTGTAATGTTGTTTTAGGTGAACTGGACAACTGTTGATAGTTAGACCACCGTGTTGGAGATCAGATGCACAGCAGACTATAGAACAAGTACACAACAGAAATTCAAGCACATAAAAACACAGAGAATTAACGTGGTTCACCCAACCAATCTGGGCTACGTCCACACAACTAAGGCATCGGCAATATTTTATTATTCAAACAGGAGATTACATAAACTCTCACCCTCACACCCAGCTATCCGTATGACCACCTATTTTATAGCAAGGAGAATCTAACTGCTTCTCACATCAAATTTAGGATGCATTAAATCTCTCCCAACAACCTGGAGATAATCCAGCAACAGATTTTCTATTGTTGTCACACACTGGGATTTTGCCTATTTTAACTAAAACAGAAAAATCTCAACAATCTCCACCTTGACAACGATTAACCTGATGCCCTGTTTGTTTATTATTTCTATCTTTTCTGCAAGCCAAGAGAAGCCAAACACCAATGTAGCTTCTCTAACAAAACTGGTTTCGTGAACATGTCTGCACAGTTTTCCTTTGTATGCACCTTTTCAAGAGAAACTCCCCTTTCAGTGATAACCTGTCTTACAAAATGATATTTGATTGGAATATGCTTTGATTTACTATGATAGGCCGGATTCTTAGCCAAATGTATTGCACTTTGACTGTCACAAAGTAACCTGATGTTGTCCTGTAACCTACCAAACTCACCAAGCAACCCTTTCAACCAAACCACCTCTTTGCAAGCATGCGAAGCAGCAATATATTCTACTTCAGTAGTGGATAAAGCAACAATGTTTTGTAGCTTTGACATCCAGCTAATAGCTCCACCTGCAAGAGTAAAGACATACCCTGAAGTTGACCTTCTCTTATCCAAGTCACCTGCAAAATCAGAATCAACATATTCGCAAACAGATTCACTACTTTTATTGTAAGTAAGACAATAACTACTTGTGCCTCTCATATACCGAAGCACCCATTTTACTGCTGACCAGTGCTCTTTACCAGGATTTGCCATGTACCTGCTGACAACCCCAACTGCATGTGAAATATCTGGTCGCATACACGCCATCGCATACATCAAACATCCTACTACATTGGCATATGGAATTCGAGACATATAATCCTTTTCTTCATTTGTATTAGGACATAAACTGGAAGAAAGCTTGAAATGGGAAGCTAAAGGGACTGACACAGGCTTCACATTATTCATACCAAACCTCAAAAGTATTTTCTCAACATACTTCTGTTGTGATAGCCACAGCTTACCATTACTCCTGTCTCTGAAAATCTCCATGCCCAAAATCTGTCTTGCTGCTCCTAGATCTTTCATATCAAACGTCCTTGCCATCTGAGTCTTCAACCTGTTGATTTCTTCAATGCTTTTGCTTGCTAAAAGCATATCATCAACATACAACACTAAGATAATGAACATGCCATTATTTAATTGCTTAAAGTAAACGCAATGATCATAGTCACTTCTTACATATTTCTGACTCAACATGAAAGAATCAAACTTCTTATACCACTTCCGAGGCGACTGCTTCAGGCCATATAATGACTTCTTGAGCCTGCAGACAAATTTCTCATTGCGATGCTGAACAAACCCTTCCGGTTGTTCCATATATATTTCCTCATCTAAGTCTCCATGTAGAAATGCAGTCTTAACATCTAATTGCTGCAACTCTAAATCAAACAAAGCCACTAATGCTAACACAATTCTAATTGAAACAATTTTAACCACTGGTGAAAATATCTCATGAAAGTCTATGCTAGCTTTCTGAGAAAACCCTTTTGCAACCAGTCTCGCTTTGTACCTGTCTTCCGTATCATTCACACCCCGTTTCACCTTGAACACCCACTTGCATCCCACAGTTTTCCTGCCCTTGGGAAGTTCAACCAGATCCCATGTACCATTCTTACTTAAAGCCATCATTTCGTCCTTCATGGCTGCTTTCCACTCGATCCCTGCATCCTTGCAATAGCTGTCAAACTCCTTGGAGGAAAACTCACCACCATTGTCAGTTCTTAAACATTTTATAGTTCTACCAGTGCTGTTTTCTACCAATGCTCTAAACTGCTTGAAAACTGTAAAAACATCAGACTTCTTTTTCAACATGTAGACCCATACTTTCCGAGAAAAGTCATCAATAAATGACACAAAATACGACGAGCCACCATACGACGCTGTAGGGGCTGGACCCCAAACATCTGAATGAATATAATCAAGTATCCCTTTACTAGTATGTTTGCCTGTTTTAAACTTTTGTTTACTTTGTTTTCCAAACAAGCAATGTTTACAGAAATCTAACTTTCCAGATCTTAGATTAGGAAGTAACTTGCGGTCAGCCAAAATTTTCAACCCTCGTTCGCTCATATGGCCCAACCTTTGATGCCATAGGCGAATGGAACTACTGTCCTGTTCAGACACCGACACATGATCTGACCCAGTTCTACCTTCTAATTGAAAAAGATTTCCTACCTTCTTAGCCTTCATCACTAGTAAGATACCTTTATAGATTTTCATAACTCCACCTTGAATTACAGTTTTATATCCATTCGTATCCAGTGCTCCTAATGAAATTAGATTTTTTCTTAGATCTGGTACATGTCTTACATCAATTAACATTTTGGTTGTGCCATCAAACATTTGTAGTTGTACACTTCCTATTCCAATAATACTGCAAGTGACATCATTACCCATGTACACGACTCCATCATCAACTGATCCATATGTTTTAAACCAATCTTTATGAATACACATGTGGTTAGATGCCCCGGAATCTAATAACCAATGTTGACCATGTTTTGACATATTAACAGACAATACCTCATCACTCATACCTAAACCAGATACTGAACCTGTATCTGTGGTGTTGGCTTCCTTCTTTTCTGTCGACGAGCCTTCTTTAACAGCCTGCTTTCGCTTCCAGCAATCCTTTTTCAGATGTCCAGCCTTGCCACAATGCCAGCACTTCACCTTTGGCTTCTTTCCTTTGGACTTTGAGCGAGGGTCTCTATGCTTTCCCCCGGAGTGTCTCTCTCGTGAGCGACCTCTGGCCATCATTACCTCTGATGTAGAGGTGTCTGCATTCGACCTCTTCCTCGTCTCCTCAGCCAACAAGGCTCAAACAACATCGTCAAACTCAAGGATGTCTGATGTACTAAAGCTTATGGAAGTAACAAAGTGATCCCAGGATTCGGGCAATGAACACAATAGAGTTATTTCCTTATCCTCTGAATCAAATTTTACATCTAGACTGTTTAATTGCACCAGTAAGGTATTAAAAACATTTAGGTGATTAGCAATCGAGGTACCTTCTTTCATCCGCAAACCGTAAAGCTGTCGTTTCAGGAGAATCTGATTTGTCAAAGATTTCGTCATATAGAGCTTCTCAAGCTTCGACCACAGGCCTGCGGCGGTTTTCTCTGACACAATGTTGAACAGAACATCGTCCGCCAGACATAACCGAATTGCGCTCAGAGCTTTATCGTCCATCTCATCCCATTCATCCTCCGTCATGGAAGGAGGTCTTTTGTTTTTCCCCAACAGTGCTTTCGCCACACCTTGTTGAACCAGCAGATCGTGCATCTTTACCTTCCAGATCTCGAAATTATTTTTCCCATTAAATTTCTCTATTTCAAAACGGGCACTCTGTGTTTTGGCCATCGCGTCTCAAAACAAAGAATCTCCAATTTCAATTTAATAAAAACCAAAATTGAATGTCAATAAATGCCTATGCCTCAGAAACCTCTGTGCTTTGCTGTATAAAACTCAGATTAGCATGTAAAATACAAATGGCGCTTGCTAATAATTACAAGAACCGTGCCAAATGAAAAATGCTGTAAGGAATGACAAATTGGCGCGTTTATACCTTTAAAAATCCGCGCTAACCAGAGAATTGGCGCATTGGCGCCATTAAATAATTAGTTTCCGCGCTATTTCAGTTTATTGGCGCGACTGCTTTTGCAGTACCCGCGCCAATCCCAAAAAAAAAAAATAAAAAAAAAATAACGCAGGTACGCTGATAAAAATAATGTCCACGCTGATACGCTGATATAACTATGCCATTTGATAATATATATCCACGCTGATTTAAAAAAAAAAGAATATCCACGCCGTTTTTCAATGGATATTCACGCTGTTTTTCAAATATATATCAACGTTGTTTGATATATATATACCCACGCAGCACCAAAAAACAAAACCACGCTGTTTTTAAATGTACATCCGCACCGTTTTAACTATGAATCAATGTTTTTGAATGCGCATACCTTTACTGACAGACTTGGGTTCAACGTATAGGCATTACGATATATAAATTGGAATATATGCATTATAAGAATCCACGCACAGAATTCAATTATGCGCTCAATTCCTACGCAGCAACAGCACCCAAACGCCTCCAGCATGCAATCCTCCAGTGCTCCACGCAGCAACAGCAATGAACTCCACGCACGCTATACACAGCTCCCTCCAGCGCCTTTGTGCTCCACCGTTCGGGATGGCTATCTACGCACGCAGAGACACCACGCAGCGCCTCCAGGCAGCACCTCCAGGCAGCAAATCCAATCTTGCCTCCAACATGCTCTGATACCAATTGTTGGAGATCAGATGCACAGCAGGCTATAGAACAAATACACAACAGAAATTCAAGCACATAAAAACACAGAGAATTAACGTGGTTCACCCAACCAATCTGGGCTACGTCCACACAACTAAGGCATCGGCAATATTTTATTATTCAAACAGGAGATTACATAAACTCTCACCCTCACACCCAGCTATCCATATGACCACCTATTTTATAGCAAGGAGAATTTAACTGCTTCTCACATCAAATTTAGGATGCATTAAATCTCTCCCAACAACCTGGAGATAACCCAGCAACAGATTTTCTATTGTTGTCACACACTAGGATTTTGCCTATTTTGACTAAAACAGAAAAATCTCAACACACCGTGGGTTGAGAGTTAGACCACGTGGATAAATACCTACACAACACAATCTCTATGGTAGAGGATAGTGAATCTCTACAGTCACTAAGAAGAACCTCATAATATAATACCTATTGGGCGTAAAAATTTAATTTATTTGTGCGTCTATATATGATTATTTAAATTTATTAAATGAAAACTTATGCTCGAATTCAAATCCCTGCAGCACTACAGCACTACTCAGTTCTGGAAACTTGGTTCCAAAAGGCCAAACTCTTGGGATTCGATATTAGCGAAGGGAAACACTGAAATAAATGGATGCTTTAGCTACCTAGGACCACACTTTGAGTGAGAAGATAAGGGAATGCGCGGGTATTCGAACAATTGCAAGATTCCCGTCGCATCTAAGGCCACTTTTACATCAACACTCAAGTTATGGACAAATTACAAACAACATCAGCATCAGAGAATAGAATAGAGTTCACCTTCTGACAGCGCAAGTGTTGGTGAAATCGCAGTTTAAAATTACTGAACATACTTGGATGCGTTCCGGAAAAGATATTCGAAAAAGCAATTAAATATGAAATAATTCGCAAAAGACTCTTATAGAAGGGTGAGTTTTTTAACTTATTCTTTAGAATTGTTATTATATAATATGTAATTACTTTTACATTCTGTTTTACGGTTATTAAGTTATGGAGACACTATTTTCTCATACTTATATTGCACTCGTATAATTAAGTAATTTTATCATTAATACGATGCTTTTTCATTGTGGAGTTTATTTGGGCTTATACAATAGTATCAGAGCTTCAATTGAGTTGTTTCTAAACTCCATGTATTTGAAGTCTATGGCGGAAGACACAGAGGATAAAGGTTGTGAAGATAATTGAATGTAGCAGAAGGTTAGCCTAGTGGAACACCTAACCTATTGACTCTTTGTAAGTTTATAAATTTCCGTCATAATGAAAGACGATTAGAGAAATTCAGTGGTATAAATTTTTTTTAACATATTCTTGGAAGTTAGAATACATGTTGGAGTTTTTAGAGCTTGTTTTTCTCAATAAAAATTGTCAACACTGAGTCGAATACCAATAATTGTTGGATTGTTTTCTAAAAGTATAAGTTCCATGCATCCAAGGTCAACTTCTTGTTTTAATTTTGGGAGTCATTATTTTCATTTACTGCATCAAAGGGGAGTTTACTTACAGTGAAATTTATGAAGGATAATATTTGCATTTATAACAGTAAACAAGAGTTTAATCATAGCGAAAATTCTGAAGGACTAGAGTTCACTTAAAATGAAGGATATATATATGGTGGTTTGAATTAAATTTTTAATTGAAGAGTAGTCAATTTTTTGGGATTTCTGAAGGATAATTAAAATGAAGGGTTTTAATTAAAATTTTAATTGAAGAGTGGTCAATTTTTTGATGATTTGAAATAAATATTTGTTAAGAGGCCATTGGTAAAATAAAACGTTTGGAGGCTAATAAGATTTGAACCTAGCCCTTTGTTAGGTTATTTTTGAAACTTACCATTAAACCACAAAGCCAACTTTGTTTGAAACAAGAGGAGAAACGGATTTATATATTTTCAGAAGTATTGCATATATTTTGAATTTCAAAGAAATTGAAGAATATTTGGCTGCATAAAAATTATGACTTCAATATTTTCCATAGTTGGAGTTATTCTTAATGGAAAGGAAAATTATCAAGAGTGGTTTAGAAATCTTAAAAGTGCCCTTGTTTTTAACGATTTGTGGGAAGTTTGTCAAGGCAAGAAGGATAGTGATGGAAAAGAAATTTCACCGGAGTCGCCTGATAATGAGAAGCAATGTGCAATTTTGGAGACAAAATACAACAAGGCATATGCATTAATAACTACATTAGTCACAGAAGAGGTAAGTCGATATATCGTTTCTTGTGATATTGCATTCTAAGCATTAAAGAAGTTGAAAGAATTATATGATTCACACTCAGAACTCGAAATTATTCAGTTATTGTTAAAGTTGTTTAATTTGAAGATGAAGGATAATGATCCTTTGAATAGTGCCTCTGAAATAAAAGCTATTTTTCATGATATAGAAGCCACTGGAATTAAAGTAGATTTACAACTTACATATTTTATAAAATTCTTTAACCCTGTCTATTCAAACTATTTGGAATCTCTCCAAGCTAGTGGGCAGTTAAAAGGCATTACATTTGATAAACTAGTAAGCAAAATAGCTTAGAGAGAAAAAGCCTTTGGGAAGAAAGAGGCTCCACCTAACTCTAATGTAAAAACTTTGTTCCTTGCACTAAAAGATGAGAAGTCTCATGTTGAAACTTCTAGAGGTGATAAAAATAGTAGAGGTCATGGTATGATAAATTATAGAAGCAGGAGGGGCAAAAATAATCAGGGAGACATTAAAAAAAAAACGATAGACAACAAAGAAATTTTAATGATAGACCAACTATCAAATGTTTTAGACGTAGTAAAATTGGTCATACTGCTACTAACTATAAAATCCCTTGGGAGAAAGTCAGTGAAAGAAGAGAACAGTTGAAGGAAAAGAAATACTAGCCACCACCAGATAAGGGAAAATCATCAGTCTACATAGTACATTGTTTCTCACTATAATTTTAATATTAAATATGTTTTCAACACTACATTTTCTTCATGCCAAGGTAGTTGGATTCTGGATTCTGGAGCCACTTTTCATATGACATTTAGGAGAGATTTTTTTGAAACATTCAGTGATGATATTGGTGGTGCTCTTTACTTTTTTGACAAGTCTCAAATTAAACCATCTCGCATTGGGTCTATTTGTTTGAAGATATCGAATCTTGCAAATTATGTTCTACAAGATGTACTTTATATTCCACAGTTTCAACGTAATTTTATGTCTCTTATCCATATTCGGCAGCAGGGGCATTTTATTCATATATTTGATGACATCATCAAGATAAGAAGAGAATTCGATCATGCAGTTATTATGAACAATGTGGAAGAAAATACGTTTTTAAAGTTATTTAGTACTCCATCTACTAATTCTTGTGAAATTTCTATTTTTTTGGCACAACAAAGTGATATCATGTCTCCCAACGTGTTGTGGCATGCTCGATTTGGTCACATCAATTATCGCAACATCAAAATTATGAAAAAGCAAGGTATTAAAGGTTTTCTGACATTTCCAAGAAAGATTACACCTTGTGATGCTTGTATTTTGGAAAAACACTGTAAACAACCTTTTCATAGTTCTTCTTTTAGAGTTTCACAAAAAATAGGTCTTATACATTCGGACTTACATGGACCTGTTGATACCTCGAAATTCATTGCAACAACATTGGGGATGACCACCCGATCCGGACCTTAAAGCAACTCATTTTCCGTTTGGAATGGTGGTTCTAACTAGTTTAACTAGGTCTAGTTACATTCTCTCAATCTCCAATGGCTTAAAATATGACTTTCATCCACCAACGGAGAAGAGACATCATATCATCCCTCTTGCTGATCAAACAAGAAAGTGATCCTTAAGCTGATCTGAGACTCAACCAAGCGACAACTAAAGTTTTCCTCTTTGTGAAGAGGACTTTTAGGAATGTAGAATTAATCTATATAGAATTATTCTAAAATACAAGCAAAAGGAATTAAATCCTAATCCTATCACAATTAGGCAGATATAGATCTAACCCAACCGAGAGTAAGATATTTAAATGATTCGGATTTAAATATGTTTGGCTTATAATGAATATCAAGCTAATGAAGTAGTTCAATTAACTCACATTATAAATACCAAAACATATTCTATTCAGAGACCTCTTAACTGAAATATTCAACCACCAACATTTAGGAAGTAGTTCACAAAATGATATTGATTTTAAATCAGTAATTCGAATAATTAAACAATAATATGAGGAAATAGTTCACAACATATCATTGTTTGTTAAATCAGTATTAAAAGACGTATTTCTGAGTAAATAGTTACTCAAAAATCAAAATTCAACCCACAGGAGCAGGGATAAATAATAACATATAATTAAGACAAATTACTCATATTGACAATAGTGCACAAATATAAGTAAAATGACACATTCTTGCCATCATAAAATGAAACTAGTATTTAAAACAATAGTATTAGAAATACCAATTTAGTGAATCCATTTCTCTAGCTCTGGTCTCCAACAATCCTCTACAATCTTTGAACTTCTATTGTTACAACAAAAGCTGCAGTAGTGCAAGCTCTGTCCTCCATACATAATTCAACATGCAAAAAAAATCCTCAATAATCCCCGGATCTAAGATTTTATCTCCTCTCACCTACAACTCTAAATCCCTATTACAATAGTGTTTTTAAGAATTCCTAATTGCAAAGAAGAGAAACCACTAATACATTCTACAACGTGCTATTTATAATATTTAAAAAGAATTCTCAACTAGAAAGTTTGTTGAAGAATAAATTTGCTCCATCGATTTTCATTGGCTTAAAATTCCATTCTTTTATTGTTGGATCATTTTCATTGATTCAGATCTTCTTCTCCTCATCTCTTCAACTGTTTTCATGCAAAAACAAATTAAAATGCAAAAATAAAATCAAATTTTCAAATCTTGAATTAAAACATATTCAATCAAATTTAATTAAACAAATAATTGAAAAGGAAATATGAGTTTTCCATTGATGTCTGTGATAATTTAATTGGCTAATGAGAACATAGGTGAATGGATATGCACTTAGAAAAAAGTTGTGGCCAAATGAAAATGCAAAAAAATAAACTCAAAATTAGTTTTATTAAAAAATATGGAGCTTGATTTTCTTATGGAATTTAGACCCAATAAATGATCAAATTTGGAAATGTTACTACTTCAAAAAAAATAATCATAATTTTATTTTTGCAATGAGCCATCTTGAGCTTCATTTGACTTAGTAAAACTCAATTTCTGAACCTCCAAAATCGATGAATCAAAACTGTCATAATTCTGGAAATTTTGTTGCCTAGACTAAAAATCGGAATTTTTTAGTTAAAATTTAATCATAAGTTAAATATATTATTTGTAATTACAAACTTAAACTAATTAATAAAAAATTAATTAAAACATTAATAATTTAATTACAATATTATCACATTATATTAATATTATAATTCAAATTATAATATAATTATTATTTTATTAATATAATGTTTTGATTGAATATCACAAAACCAAGTTAGGAAAAGTTTTAATACCATACGTCAAATGCATATGGTTGTGGTAATGCAGGGAAGGAGGAGGGATAAGGAGGTATGTGAGGTAAGCGTGGAGGGAGGTGAGAGTTAACAGAGTTGGGATGATGTGACCGTGAGTGAGGCGGAGGAATAAGGATTGAGGTGTGAGGAGAGTGAGGTTACAGAGTCGTGTCGTGAGATATAATGGGGACAAACAAAATTATAAAAAAATAATAATAATAAATAAATAAACTATCATATATTTCTTAAATCGTAATCGCAATTTTTTAAATGAGCATCTCAAAAAGAAAATAAAAAAAATTGCGATATGTAATGTATCGCAATATCGCATCGTAAATTTCATTTCGACATTTTTTAATTTCGAAATTTTGGAAGGGAGGATTGATGAGAAGTGGGGCCACGTGGCATCAACCATTCTACAAAATGTACTACAACCACTTTGCAATTTCAAGATCTCGACTTTGGCAATTTGTTTTAGAATAATAAATTGGAGTAAATTACCAAGATCCAGAAATGTTTTTTCAACTGTTCTATAATTTGGCTAGGTCATTTTGTAGGACCGTTAGTGAAAAATGGAAAAAATCATAAAAGTTAATATTTACAATGAATGACTATTGAACTTAATTAGTTACAAAAATTGAAATATTATACATTTATTTACATGTTTAGTAGAGGCGAGAAAATGATTAACAAACCGATTGACCAAATGAGGTGAAACAAGTATCGATGGAAAGCTAGTGAAAAGTCAAATTCAATGAAACAATCAAAAAATAAATTCGATGAAAAATGACAAAATGAAAAAATTGTAAGACAATTAACTTAAATGAAAATCATAAAAGACGCTTAGCAAAAATATAATATAAAGGGTCCCCATTATTTGAGTCAATAATTCAAATATGGGGTGTGTTGGGTTTTCCCTACAATAATGGTGCAACAGTTTTCAGGAAACTCTTCATTGTCATTGGGAGACTTGTGCAGCCTATGCAAACCAGTGCAAACCAGTGCAATAGTTTTCAAAATTTTCAAATGGAAACTCTATGTGCAGTCCTCTGCAAAAACATCAGAAATTTTATATCAGAAATATGGCAGATACGCTCACTTAGACTTGAGTATTATCCTCTGATTAAAATTCATAATTAAAACTTCATAACTAGAACAACCAATCTGAAACACAAGTTCCAAAGATATGGAAGAATTATAAGCATACAAACAACAAATACACACTGACAAACTAATATGTGTTGATTTCAACCTCCCTCCCCTGTAAGGATCTGTTGTGGGGGAAAGTATCCAACTCGGAATGACCCTAACCCACTCTAAGGGTGACAGTTCCTTAGCAACAGCTGAAAGCAAAGCTATCTAAAGTTTCTTCTTTATGACATGCAAGAGATAGAAGGAAGAGATCCACTTACCGATGTCTTGCGCAAATGGTCGATCCAATCTCCTTCGTTTGCCGCTTGCTCCCAGATCCAAGTCTTTTCACGGGCCCAGCTACACGAGATCCTGCGAATAAGACAAGAAAAGGAAACTACAAGAGGCATGCATTCATAATCGATTCAAGGATTAGCATAAATCAAAGACGCAAGTAAGACAATACACCATTGAAACACATGCGAATAGAAGAACCTCAAATGCTTTATTAATATATGGAAGTAAGGTTCAGGCGGTGATACAACCATGAGAGGTCCAATCCAGCATCACCTTCCTGACGGAGAGAAATCTCTTCTTCACCTCCCTCAAGCAATCACCCAATACTCACAACTGTAAACCAACAGCAATTCTTTGCACAAAATTCCGGCCTCCTAGATCCCATGGGATGAGATCCTTATATAGAGTTTTGGAGTGAAGATAAGTCAGCTTGATGTGTGACTTGTTGTCCTCTTCAACTCCAGTTGTTCTTCAGTTCTTCACTCGGAGTTTCTGTCTTCCACTTGGAGTCTTAGAAGCTCTTAACTCATCATTAGGCGAATCTTATCATCAAGTGTCTTTTTAGAAGCTTCCTGGGCACTGCCACATTGAGAGAAAGATTCCTCCACATGTCAAAGTATGCCCAGCGCAGGTAGCCTTTGTTGCACTTGCGATGCAGCGCAGGTAGCCTTTGTTGCACTTGCTATGCAGTGCAGGTAGCCTTTGGAGCAGCTGCTTTGATCCAAAATTGACTTGTTTTTGAGTGTTTTTCAGTGGAGAACTGATTTGCAGTGCTGTGGTTTGCTGACCTTGTTCCTCTAAGGGTAAGAACAACATGTTTAGGGACTTTGGATCCCTCAGTTTATTGACATTTCATGCTCCATGCTGTAAGGCACAAAAATGTCTATAACAGTTGCCCCCTAAAGTATGAGGTCGTTTATCGGGTGAAATGCTTTATTAGGAGGATCCGAAGTTCATTCAAATCGTCGGGAGGTGACCTGTAACAAAATACAATATAATACATTATCTTTTCATGCTTTCTTTTCATGATCTAGCTGAGGCAGGCATTTCCCATGCTCAGCTTTATAAATACATTTGCTGTACATAAACAGACGATCGTCTGATAATAGACTGATAATTCTCTGCTTTTAATTATCATCCTTTTAGTAGGATGCTCATCTGCTGCACATGTCTATGTTTTTATCTCCTGAATATATATCGCAACCCGGATGGATGAAACTAGATCCGGGGTCTTCAAACTTGTTCAATCTTCACTCTAGTACAAGTCGATCCATGTGAGAATTTCTTGAAGTCGAACATGGAAAGACATCGCTTGATACCAGTCAATAATGTAAACTGTTAACAAGCGCGAGAGGAATCACCGATAATGATGATGACCCTCAAGGTACTGCAGCATAATTCACGTGGTGTGAATATAGGATCTGACGTCGAACACCACGCAAAGTCTCCCGGTCGAAGGTCATTAATGTATACCTATCGCCGGAAGTGAGAAACTTGCCATTGAGGCATGCAAGCTTCAAAGTACTGAGGGGGTGTTCTTAGATCAACTTCTTGGATAATAAGCTGATGTCGACAAGAAGTGATCCGTCAAAGGAGGGCCTTAATGAATCCCACATCAGTGACACGGAACGGAGCTAGTGATGATGGTGAAAACGATCTGTGAAATATGATTCAGGGTGGCGGTCATGGAAGGACGAAAGATGATGTATGGTAGTGGATGGGACCCGGTTGACACTTTCTGAATGACATCTCTTGAACATATAATGACACTGATGTGATGGATCGGTAGCATTACCCCATGTATGGATGGTATGGCAAGACCATGGTGAAGGGACCGATGAATGATAATAACCCAACCCGATACTTACGGAGGCAAAAGTGTCATGTTCAAGAGCGACTTGCTACCATTAAGCTTTGAGGTTCTTCCTAATTTTTCCCCAGTCATTTCTGACCAGTACCTCTTTATTTTTGTCAAGCTTGAGGAGGATAACATATGCTTGATCTATAACCTGCCCTTCGGGCAAGCCCATCGCTATGTTTTAACGAGCCTAGCGATAGGGAAACTCGTTCTTGTCTAAAGACAAGTTTGTCGCTATCTAATATTTTAACGAGCCCAGCGACAAAGACAACTCGGTCCTTTTCATTTTTAGAGAGTCTGAAAAGGGTACATAAAGTGGACTCCAGGGGTCCTTTTTCGTCATCTAATCCCATAAGTCCGAAAAAGTATAAAACAATACATAAGGGATGAATGTTCGATATCTTTATCGAGCCGAACCAGGCAAGCGCTCGATCTTTTTGTGCAATAATCCCTCAGGTCCAAAAAGATTAAAATCTAGAGGAGGGATAGCTCTTCCGGTCCTTTTAACGAGCTGGAAGGCCAAAACTCGGCAAACTTTTCATTTTTTACAAGTCAGTGAAAAGAGCTCAAAGAAGACTCGTATTTTGAGGAACGAGTGATAAACAGGGTTAGCAGCAGATTCCAGGTACAGGTTGGAATTTTCCAATCACGGCAGTATTACAAGGATGGCTAAATGGGATCACTCTTCGCAGCTGTTCCTCAAAATAGGTAAACAATCAAGTGGATGTGAATGATCGGCCAAAGGAAAAGTGGAGGTGACGGTGCACAAACACGACCAAGGCTTTTATGGCTAATGAATTTACGGTCTCAAATGGTTATTTACCAGTTCATTTTTTCTGAATGAGCTTGAACTCTGGGGGAAAGCCTCCTCACAAGCTTATGTTTATTTTTTAACGAGCATGAATTTCCGCATTAAAATTGCTCGGTTCTTGCGTTTATTTTTTAACGAGCATGAACTTTGCCAAAACTGCTCGTTCTTTTGCATGCCCCCAGCATCATAATAACGCATGTCAAAGGAGGGTGCCCCCCAAGCTTCATTGCATTCAACTTGGTGGTTGGAATGAAGGTTTACCTTTGAATTTTGAAAAGGGGATTTGTTTCATTTTTTAATGAGGTTGACATAGTAAAAGAACAATCCTCGTGACTCCTTGTTTCATTTTTTAACGAGGTTGACATGAGATAAGAACCGTCCTCGGAGCCCACTGTATTTACAGTATTTCCATTAGGGCGATGATCCATGCTGACAAAATATTTAGGAATCTTCTGAATCCGTTGGATATAGAAGATTTCATATTGTAGGTTTCCACTGTGGCTACTTCCGCCAGATTACTCGCCGGCAGTAGGGCAAAAGTACCCATTAAGGCAGGGTCTTTTAGGAGACCTACTCCAATATTTTGGAGCGATTGATTACTTTCATGGATCATTGTGCTGCTTCCCGTAACTTGAGAACTGTTGGGGAGAAATGTTTGTTGGTCGACGATTGTAATTTTTCCTTGAAAAAGAAATACAATCCTCCTGAAGTAGGTCGACACAACTACAGCCATGGCATATATCCAAGGCCTTCCCAGTAGGATGTTGTAATCGAGGTTTCCGTCGATTACTTCCACATCCACTTCTACTGTTTTGCCCCCCAGTTCAACTTGCAAGTTATTTAAAATCCCGTATGGAGTGTATGATCGTCCATCAAATGCTTTTAACGTCGTTGACGATTTCGACAAGGGTGGTGAGCCTAAATTTTTCCAGCAACTCATCGACATAAGACATGTAGATGCCCCCTCATCAATAATTGTTCGATGAACAGTTTTGTTGAGGGCTTTCACTTGAATAAGGAAAGCTAGTTGAGCTGGTATCTGAGGGTCATATCCTTTATGATCAAAGGCCACAAGATTGGAATCCATTGGGCCAATCCCACCTATGGCTGATAATAAAGCTTGCTCTTGGGAGGTGCATTTTTGCGCTACCTCAATTATCAACATAGCGGACGACGATTGGGTCAGGTCCTCTACTATATTATAATTCTGTGCTATTTTTGCACGAGGATTAAATGTCGATTTGTGTACTACTCCCTTTGGCGACTTTATCATTGGTTCAGGAATGATGGGTGGCACGACTTTGGTCAAAGTTGTTGTTGAACTACTAGGTTGTTTATTTGCCTTGTTGTTCAACTGCTTTGGATTCCTGTAATCTTTATTCCTTGTCAAAGCATTATTCTGCTGTTTTGAGGTAGACAACATAAGCACATGGGATCGGGAAGCATTTTGATTAACAACCAGATTTTGTCTTGGATTAGGAAACGGATCAGTCAATACTGCTGGGGTTTTTGAACTCTTGAAGAGTTTCTTAACTTCAGCTATATGTGGACAATCTTTCGTCCAATGATCCTCATCGCATATATGACACCCTGTCGGGGGTTCCCTTTCCTTTTCTTTTTCTTCTTGCCCCCTGGTTGCTTCAGTTGTTTGCTCTTGTCGGTCGACATGGCATTTACTTCTTAGGCAAGAAGTTCCTCATTTGCATTTTGACTAGAGATTTTGCGTTTGCCAGTCACGCCATTACTGGCGTGAGAGTTAGTATTCGATTTAGGAGGGGGAGGAATTGAAAATTCAGGTCTAGGGGCGTCAGGTATTTTTTCGTAGAGCGTGCCCGACTGAGTATATACTAAGTCTAAGTATTGAGCATGAGCAATGACTTGCTCCTCTGTTACGACTCCTCCCTTGGCCACATCTTCCGTTATAGCCGGAAGTAACGACTTTATAAACCATTCAGCTAACAGCTGATCGGGAACGTAAGTTTTCACCATCCTACGACGACGTCGCCACTCATGTATATGATCAGATATGTGAGTGGCCGTTGTCTGTTTGAAGTTGGTAAGGAGTTCTGTTCCCGTTTCATACCTTATCGGTAATTGAAAATGGGTTAAGAAAGTCGTGGCTAAGGAGCTGAAATTGTCGAAAGAGGCTCTTGGCAATTCAATGTACCATTTAGCCGCTGGACCTGTCAATGTCCTCTGGAAGAGGCGAAGTCTTATCGAATCATCGTTTAGAGTGTTCGATGAACACCATAGATGAAAAGTCATGACGTGATTCGACGGGTCTTCACCTGGATTTCCATTGAATTTAGGAATGTCCGATGGAAGTTTATGCGGAATTGCTGGCCACCAAGGGGCATAAGCAATTGGATCATTCGTCAGCTGGTTTAGATCTGGTAATTCTAGAGTTGCTACAAAGGGCAATTGTTGGTTCAGGTTAGGCGAAGCATATCCAGGATAAGATGGTATCGCCTGAGCAATGGGTCTTTGCAGACCAGCATAGTGCTGACAACTTTGACAAAGTTGATGGGCATAACCATTATAGCATGGTTGCCCATTACTTACAAAGATTTGTTGCTCAGGTCCTTGATATGATTGCTGGAATGGCAGTTGTTGAGATTGAACCAGCTCTGGTTGTTGGACCATTTGCTGTTGACCAATACTGGATGATTGACCAAGATGAGGAGTCACAATACTTGTTCGAGCCTGAGTCGCTCCAGATAAGGAGGCACTACCCTGAGATTGTGATTGAGCCGCCGAGACAAGAGGTTGTTGTATTACAACAGGTAGCGCTTGTACTTGCGACGCATTCGCCGTAGCAGGTGTGGTGGGAATATTCGACACAGGGTGTACTGGTTGCATTGAATATGCAACTCCTGATTGTTGAGGCAGTATTGGTACCCAACCGCTAGATGTGATTCCAGTTTGACCTGAACTTTGTTGTAAACTCCCACATGGTTGTTCTCCGGGAGGGAACAATGAAAGAGCATACTGCCCTCCACATGGTGGAAATCTAGTACTTAAAGGGTAAATTGGCCTTTGAAGACACATTGGATCAATTTGTTGAGTTTCAACATAAGAAGTACCAGATGATTTTCCGGATGAAGAAATAGCAACTAACCATATTGTTGTCCCTGATGGGACTCCGGCTTGTTGTTGGCAATTTGCCGGGACAGATGGTATACCAGCAAACATCGTTGGAGTGGCAGCAGGAGGCTCTGCTGTTGCTGTGTCAGACGACACAGTCCTAGATGTTGACGGTTGTTCAGAAATTTTGAGTCTATCCAAAAGATTTTAGCGATTCTACAAGAACTTACGATGCCAAAAGACTAACTTCGAAGATCAACGCAGGAATAGGAGGTGATTATGTTCCGTTTAAAATGAATTTTATTATGACGACGCTTTAGACACAACTTGCTTTTTCACTTTTTAAGAGTCGAGAAAAAGCTAAAGATGACTCTAGTCTCCTTCGATGTATTAACGAGCCCGAAGTGACAAATGCTCGGATGGACTTTTTCAGTTATAGAGTTTGAAAAAGGCCAAAAGAAACTACTCTGGAGTTCTAGGCAAGGGTGTGCCAAACCTTTCGCGAAACCACAGAATACGTTTTACGGTACGAGTGGTCGATCTTCGTGAATGCTGTGTTCACTGCATCGCGATCAGTAGGGCGGCCGACACGGCTTCCTATGGATAAAGGCTTTGTTCCTATAGGGGTCCCCCAATATACGCGACGGTACGCGGGGGCACAAATCCGTATTAGCACTCTCGTCCCTCAGGAGGAATCACCCACCTTCGTAGAGATCGATAGTCACTATGTTTAACGACGCCGGTTCACGTCTCTACCTAGACCTCTACTGTGTTTCGTTATGTTTCAAAGCGTTTTTAGATAAATTCAGTTCTTTTTAGGTTGATCTTGCTTAGCAGTTTGCCTTTATGGATCACCACGTGATGTATGATACAACTCCTAAATGCAGTCTAAGAATGATAAGCAAGCTTTTTCGATTCTTTCAACTTATGAAAATCTTAACTACTGAAGGAAAAGAAAGACATCATCTTTTCAAACAGATCATAGAGCACACACTGATGCACTTTCCTAATCGACATGCAAACTGTCAAAATGCACATGCACAATGCAAGTATTTCTTTTCTTCTTCCTTAATGTTGATGTATTACAAAAAGAAAGCTGTTGTATAATTTCGAATTCGATTTCAAGCGGAAGCAACAAGTGTTTGTCCAATTATCAAAAGAACACCTTAAGATTCACTCGTTTCAACACAAGAAATACTGAAATTCGAACCATATAACGAAAGCAAATGCTCAAGCAGCTATGAACATCAATAAACTAGCTCTCAGAATCACAACGACACTTTCTCATAGGTCTAGATCCAAGAGGTCATAGCAAGACTAGTTCACTTTCGCTATGGGAAACTGTGAATGACAGCAAGAAATACAATAAGAACAATCACGGTTTCTTCATACAACTGAGGGGGAATGAAGGCAAATAGAAGTGGTTTCAGCTGGGTATACAGGTTGACAACAGGCTACAAAAACAATACTGAAAACTGGGCAACAGACAGTGGGGAATCCCAGTTGCACAAGGCAAAACTGGATCAGCGCAGGTGTTGCACTGTCAACCTGCGATGCAGCGCAGGTAGCCCCTTCGGGACCTGCGTTGCAGTGCAGGTAGCCTTTGTTGCAGCTGCACTGATGAGACAACTCTCGCCTCTCTCAGATTCCGGGTCACAGTTTGCTCAAAAATCAACAGTTTTTGGCCAAATCAGTTGCTATCAATCAAGTATACTCTAGAGGATGATTAAAGGAAGATGAACACTATCACAAAGAGCTAAAAAGAGTCCTTGTGAATCAGCTCTTCAAATCATAAACATGCCCAGCACTGGGCTAGAGTAGCTGCCCTCTACTTTGCATTCGAAGGACTCGAATGCAGTTCGATTCGGTACTCCTTTGTTTAAGAAATGAATAGCAAGAAACACAAGCTACCAACAAGACACGATCCCCAGTGGAGTCGCCAGTCTGTTGTGGGGGAAAGTATCCAACTCGGAATGACCCTAACCCACTCTAAGGGTGACAGTTCCTTAGCAACAGCTGAAAGCAAAGCTATCTAAAGTTTCTTCTTTATGACATGCAAGAGATAGAAGGAAGAGATCCATTTACCGATGTCTTGCACAAATGGTCGATCCAATCTCCTTCGTTTGCCGCTTGCTCCCAGATCCAAGTCTTTTCACGGGCCCAGCTACATGAGATCCTGCGAATAAGACAAGAAAAGGAAACTACAAGAGGCATGCATTCATAATCGATTCAAGGATTAGCATAAATCAAAGACGCAAGTAAGACAATACACCATTGAAACACATGCGAATAGAAGAACCTCAAATGCTTTATTAATATATGGAAGTAAGGTTCAGGCGGTGATACAACCATGAGAGGTCCAATCCAGCATCACCTTCCCGACGGAGAGAAATCTCTTCTTCACCTCCCTCAAGCAATCACCCAATACTCACAACTGTAAACCAACAACAATTCTTTGCACAAAATTCCGGCCTCCTAGATCCCATGGGATGAGATCCTTATATAGAGTTTTGGAGTGAAGATAAGTCAGCTTGATGTGTGACTTGTTGTCCTCTTCAACTCCAGTTGTTCTTCAGTTCTTCACTCGGAGTTTCTGTCTTCCACTTGGAGTCTTAGAAGCTCTTAACTCATCATTAGGCGAATCTTATCATCAAGTGTCTTTTTAGAAGCTTCCTGGGCACTGGCACATTGAGAGAAAGATTCCTCCACATGTCAAAGTACGCCCGGCGCAGGTAGCCTTTGTTGCACTTGCGATGCAGCACAGGTAGCCTTTGTTGCACTTGCTATGCAGTGCAGGTAGCCTTTGGAGCAGCTGCTTTGATCCAAAATTGACTTGTTTTTGAGTGTTTTTCAGTGGAGAACTGATTTGCAGTGCTGTGGTTTGCTGACCTTGTTCCTCTAAGGGTAAGAACAACATGTTTAGGGACTTTGGATCCCTCAGTTTATTGACATTTCATGCTCCATGCTGTAAGGCACAAAAATGTCTATAACAGGATCCAATTTCGCTTTCTTCATTAAGAAGAAAACAATTCTCCGACTTCAATCCAAGCACCTTCACTGATCAAACTCACTGCCAAAACCTCCATCCTTGTAAAAATTTTCTACTTTTTTGAATTGATGTTATGCTTCCATGACTTGCAGGCTTTCTACAACTTCAAAACCTAAAAAACGTAAGGTTTCTAGCAATCGATCCAGCTTCCGGTAATTATGTAGATGGACACCCAACTCTAGGTTTGCAAGAAAGATCAAACAAGCAAATAATAATGCCTCCTCCACAGATAATAGCATACCAAAACACTTTCTAGTATATATTGAACAAGGACAGTTGTGGAGCATGACCCATAAAGTGAAAACTGTAGGGGACGATCATGAAGGCATTCCCACAAAAACAAATAAAATTTTACGACAAGGACTCACGCAGTAGGACAACTTCCAGTCAGTGTTCCATATAGTCTAAAAAGAAAACAAAGTTGAAGAGATCACAAGAAGAGAAGCCTGGGATGCAGGTAGTTATTCTAAAGAGCAAGGAAATAACGAGGAAGGAGGGAGAGTTATAAATTGTGCACGAAATAACATCAGTGTATAATAATATTTCTTGGACCATACGAATAATTCCACAGACCAGGCAAATCAAAACTGGAAAAACATGGGCGCAACCACTAGCGATTTGATCAGACATGACTATTGATATGGTACAATAAGCACAAGCCCTTGTCTATCAATACACCATATCTGGATTGAGAAGACAATGTCAAAAGCCACAATTCTCTCCAACTAGTAATTTCTATCAATAGAAATGATGATATTTGTAACTTAAGGAGAATTTGATATCGTCATTGTAATTAGATCAATTAGGAATCAAGGAAACAATGTAACTTACAATGTATAAAACAGTGAAGAGTTATCCCAATAGCACACCTTCCACATACCTGGATCCCCTGAAATAAATCTATAGTCACCGGAGATTGAAAAACGCCAAAGATGCATGGAAATGATGTCACAGAAAGGCATGCAAGGCATTTCTTCAGTATTGGTTACAAAAAGAATGATTTTTTCCTGCTACAGAGGGAAAACTAGAAGTTGAAGTACAACTAAATGATGAATGTGACACCTTGCGGCGGGAGAAACTAGCAATCGTCGATGAAATAAAGGCATTATGTACCAGTTGTTTTAAATCGCCAGCCACTTGGCCAAAAAGACATCCACCTATTGCGCAATAAAAAAATGTGCCTCTGGTATGTCGATCGCTTGCATGATAAAATCGATGTTAATTATAATTAAATGACTGTGTAGATGAGACTTCACTGAATAGGTAAGAAATCAACGTCATGGTGTCAAGTAATGCCCATGAAATATAATAACTAACTTTTCTAGGAAAAACCTCGAAATAAAATAAGGAACGTTTAAGCTCATTGTTGCTGGTGGTGTGATGCGTTGCTTCTAGGTGTAACTTATTTATTACAAAACACACATACATATAATATCACTCAATTTATAAATGTTTTCAATTTAATTTTAAATAAAAATATCAGTTTTTTTACTATTTTAATTTTAAAAAAAATCATTTAATGAAATATTTTATCATCAATTCTTCACAATGAAAAACAACTCAAATTCTATTTTGTTATTATTAAATAATTATACTACACAAAACCAATATTATCAACCAATAAAATGTTCCAAACAACTAAAATATAAAATACTAATAACAAGTACTTTTAACTAGGGTATACTTTATCATACTCAAAATTCAGTTTTTCTTTTTAATAATAATTTCTACTCTCTCTAATTATTCAAGGCTTTACTTGTCACGCAAAACATTATCTTTGAAAGTACACATTTGATATTATAACTTTAAAAAATATGATGCTCACAGTAAGGAAATGGGCTGAAGTTGCATTTGAGAATTATTTATAAGCCTAAATTATGTGTATTTTTTTTCTTTGATTAACTTTTATTGCTTGAATTTTTAGGTTTGATTTTGTTTAAAATTTTCTGAAAATATATTTACCATTTTGTTGAGAAAGTCAGCGTTCCATGGCTTGTCTAAGGAGGTTTTGTTCAAAAGGTACACTGAATTAAATTTGTATTTTGAGAAATGCTCACTTTCAAGGTAGGGTTACTTTCAAGGTAGGGTTAGCATATGGGATTAATTTGTACTTTGAGAAATGTTCACTTTCCAGGTAGGGTTAGCATATGGGATTTGTTTGCATTAGAGTAAAAATTATGGTTTATGTATAGCAATGGTGTGTTTCTTAAGGTTGGATTTTGCGGGTTTAATCTTATAATTTAAGTAAACTTTAACCCTAATGATATTATGGAGAATTGATCCCATAACCTCCCAATGACAAGGTGCTTTAGCAATGGGTACTCTACCAATCAAGTTAACCATCAAGGTTGTAAATAAATATCTTTATCAGTGAGTATCCTTTCCTCAACTGCTTCGAAAGTGCTTGGTTCGCCACCGCTTATGTCTGTTACACAGAATCTATTAGGCTTTAACAAAGGAACCAATCGACCATTAGGGATCCTTCCTAAGTTACCTATCACTCTGGGAGGAAAGACCATTTATCTGAACGTGATGGTAGTCCCTGGACCTTTAGACTACAATTTACTTCTTGGGCGTGACTATGTTTATAACATGGAAGCTATTGTTTCAACACTCTTCCGAGTGATGTGTTTCTCGCATGAAGGCAAGATTGTCACCGTTGACCAGCTTTCATTTCCTAGTTCAAATATAGTTCAAAGTCAATCATTGCCCCTAAATGGTCCATTTAGGTGAATGTAATGAAGTTTGAGGGGCATGCACTTAGTAGTAAAGATAAGTTTCCCTGTAGGTTATATGATTGGTCTATCACACCATTCACCCTTCTCTATCTGGATGAAGCCAAAGAGGGGTTAGATAACCATCCTGCTTCACCACAGTGATTTCCATATGGTTATAGGAGACTCTCCTTTTCATCATGTTGGGGGCATGTAAACCAATTCAAGCATAGTTTCTTCGTTCCGAGCTTATGTAAAAATGAAACTGAAGCCAAGCATAGTTTGTTCATTTCAAGCTTGTGTAAACATAAAACCGAATCCAAGCATAGTTTGTTCGTTTCAAGCTTGTGTAAACATGAAACCAAATCCAAGCATAGTTCCCTGTGGTTCAATCCTGTCTAAAAATGAACCCATTTTCAATTTTTAACCCTTGTGATTGCCATTCTATCAACCTTTTGAGCCTTGGTTGTGTCCATCCAATCGCCACCATCCCTTTGGCTGATCATACGCTCTCACTTGGTTGTTTTACCGTTTTGAGGAATAGTTGCAGTGAGTGGTCTTATTAGCCAGCCTCTTCACATAAATCAACATGTTTTCAGAAGTTCCAACATCACCGGAACCAGTTGCTACCCTAGACACCACTCGTTCCTCAAATTAGAGTCCTCTTTAAAACCTTTTCAAACTCGTTAAATATGAAAATATTGTCGAGCGCTTATCTTTTCCAGCTCATTAAAATATTGGAAATGTCATCCCTCTTGTATTATTTTATCCTTTTTCGAACCTCAGGGATTATTTTATGAAAAAGAACTTATGGAGTTTTCTTTTCGTCCCTTTTCAAACTCTATAAACATGAAAAGGACCGAGTTATCCCTGTCATTAAACTCGTTAAAAAAATAGCGACAAACTTGTCCATCTAGACGAGACCGAGTTTCACTATCGCTAGACTCATTAAAACATTAAATAGCGACAGGTTTGCCCAAAGAACGAATTATAGAACAAGCATATGTTATCCTCCTCAAGCTTGACAAAAATAAAGAGGTACTGGTCAGTAATGATTGAGAAAAAAGGGGAAGAAACATGAAGAATTTATGGTAGGAAGTCGCTCTTGAACATGACACTCTCACTTCATCACCATTATTGAGTTGGTTTGGGTTATTCCATTCACTGGTCATCTCACCATTGGTCTTTCATACCATCCATCTTTTGGGGTTAATGCTACCAATTCATTTCAGTGTCACCGACATGTTCAAGAGAAGTCATTCAGTTGAGAAACCACCATCCAGTTAATGTCTCATCCACTGTAATACCTCCAACCTTCATTTTTTCATGACTGCTATTCCTGAACCTTGTGTTGTCAGTTCATTTTTCACCTCCAGAAAATCATTTTCTTCGTTTCGTGTTGTAGATGTGGGATACATCAAGGCCCTCCTACGACGAGTCGCTTCTTGTCGACATCAGCCCATTATCCAAGACGTTGACTTATAAACAACCCTTTCAGTGCTTTGGACCTTGCCTACATCAATGGCAAGCTTCTCAGTTATGGTGATAGGTTGACATCAAGTCCTTCGACTGAAATATTTTGTGTGGTGTTCGACATCAGATCATGTATTCACACCACGTGAATTGTATTGTAGTACCTTGAGGGTCATTATCATTATCGGTGATTCCTCTTGCGTCTGTTAATAGCTCACATCATTGGTTGGTAATCAGGCAATGTCTTTCCATGTTTGACTTCAGAACATCTCTTCACATGGATTGACTTGTACATTGAGCGAAGATTGGATGAGTTTGAAGACCCCGGATCTAGTTTCATCCATCCGGGCTGTGATATATTCAGGAATATAAAAACATAAAATGTACAAAGGCTCTACACAGATGGTCATCCTAACCATGGATGATGACTCTATATCTGAAGAATCACTAGTTTGTATCTGCAGACAACTATCTGATCTATGTACATGAAATGAAATTTATAAAGTTGGGCATGGGAATGCCTCCATCAGTTGGTTCATGAAAATCATATTATGATAATGTATTGTATTGTAACTTATGCAGGTCACCTTCTAGTTTGAAACTTCGGATCCTCATGATAAAGCATTTCACCCGACATGAATATTTATGACCTCATGCTTTAGGGGGCAATTGTTATAGACATATTTGGGCACATCAACCCCAAACTTATATGTCTATATATTAAGTTTCATCAACCCCTAAAAGAGTTGTTTCATACTCTAAAGGAACATAGTCATCTAAATACATCATTCCCCAAAAGTTCCATCTGAGAAACCATTCAGAAACTGCCTAAATTGAACCATACTGACTGATCCACTCGCAAAGTGCGATGCATACTAAGTGGTACACTGCCAGGGTGCGATGCATATTATTTAGGCCTTCTATAGGGTGCGATGGGCGAGGATGGACAAATGTCTGAGACATTTGTCAGTTGATTTCTCATGGAATCTTTCAGAACTTTCTCGTATGCCACTTGCCTCTCTGAATTCGCCCAAGGATGAATAAGGGATCTAAGAAAATCTCCAATCCCTTCTCTTACGGAACCCATTGTAACAAGTGGAATGACACTAATCAAACCCCATGGATGAATCACACCCTTTCAAACATCTATAAATGGATCCCTCATCCAAGAGATCTAGAGGCTGGAATGTTGTGAATTGCAAGGAAGTGCTGATAGTTTGTAATTGAGGAAAGAGCATTGTATTGTTGGAGTGATCTTGCTATTTCATGAGGTGAAGAAGGATTGAAGCTAGGAGGATGATGCTAGATCAGACAACTGGGTTGTAATTCTCCGTTCTATTAATAAAGTTCTTCAAGTTTTCTTCCATATGATTGTGCAATTGTGAATGTCATCATTTATGAATGCTATCATTTGTTCATTATATATATGATTATGTAATGTTTATTTTGTAATAGATCATGATGCTTTGATAGTTCTTTGTTGTTGTACTTGTGCAGGTACTCTCCAAGCGTGTTAAGTACGGGGAGGAGTTGTAGGATCTGTTAAAGGGGAGAGAGAGAAAGAAAGGGATTAAGCGGAAGTTGCAAGTTGGTTACACTATCTTTCTCTTATCTGTTACACATAGAATAAATCATTGTATTGCTTTAAATTTTTGTTTCTAGGGTAGCTGTCAAACCTAGAGGGCTAGCACTCTTTAGGAATACTAGTTTTCCCATAAACAAATTGGTGACTCCACTGGGGAGTGAACAGATGTTTGTTTGTTGTTATTGTTTGTTTTATAAACTATAGACAGAGTCTGAAGTTAGCCAGGTAGCCTTCGAACTGCTCTTGCTCTGCAATTGCATAGTAGATGAATGCTGCTTCAGTCAATCTCTGGTTTAGTTTATGAATTAAACGTTTGACGTACAAACACATCTAGATGCCCTTTTGGTAGCTCAGTAACCTCTTAAGACATTCCATCATACTTTGCTCTTTATTGTTCATCAAAACCCACCTTGACTCATTGAAAATAGCAGCACATTTGAGCCAAAACCAATTTCAGTTGCGCTCCCTAGACCATTGCACTGTCTTCCATTGTAACTCAGTATGCATCGCACCTCCCGAGTGTAGTAAGTGCGATGCATCTCTATTTCTGTGAAGAATAGGTGCGATGATTGACTGAAATCTTTTGTCATTCTAGAAATTGAGGGTTTTTCACCTTGTTTTCAGTTTTGATTGGTTGTTTTGCTGTAAATGAACAATGCCTCTTTACTAAAGCTTACTTGCATCATTTAGATCAGCCTTAATTACATTAGTATTAGTGAATGTTTTTGTGTATTTTTTCATCATTCACAATCCTTTGTCAAAAAGTTGTTTAAGCCGATTTGTCACTTTGATACAAAAAGTGTTGTAATTGTCGTTTTGTGTCGAAAAGAGAAGTGTCGTGAATTCTTCCTTCCCTTGATAATCGATTGAACTTTTCTTCATGAATTTGGTTTGATTTGTTTATATTTGAAGTTTCAAAAGCATTTTTATTCGAAATTGAAAAGTGTCGTTTTGAGTCTTCCTTTCTCTTTTGAAGAAGAAATTGTCGAAAATGTCATTTTGAGTGAAATATTTCAGATCTTTGTTGCATTTAGTTTTTCCTTTTTGGCATTTTTCACATTAAGGAGAACGAAAACAAATACATGCATTTGAATTTAGCATTTTTTTAATTGTGTGTGAAAATATGATTTAGGGAAATGCACTAGTGTGTTCTCTTTGCTCTTTGTTTAAAAGCACTATTATCTTCTCTCCCTAGTAGCTAGGATTTTCATTTCTCAAATAAACAAAGATTGTTTATCATTGTAGATTGCATCTTAGGAATTTCAGATCTTCATCACATGGTGAACCATTAAAAGGAAAATTCTAAACAAGATCAACTTTAAAATAAATTTCAATGAACTTAACAACGCTTTGGAACTTAACGCAACATATCTAGAGGTCTAAGCTAGAGACGTGTTCCGGTGTCGTTAAAACTAGTGGCTATCGTTTTCATTGAACATTGGGTGATTCCTCCTCCTTGATATGACAAGTGCTAGCACAAACTTGTGCTCCCCGTACCATCACGTATATATTGGGAGACCACAATAGGCTTATATCTTTTATCCATAGGAAACTGAGTCTGCCGCCTTATTGATCGCAATGCACTAAACACAACATTCGGGAAGATTGATTGTCGTACATAAGTCCTTGGTAATTTCTTTTTAATTTATCACCAAGGTGTATATTGCAATTTTGCGATTGGTCTGGTAATCCCTCTATCCAAAGTAGGCACTTTCGTTCCTTTTCGACTCTTTAAAAGAAAAGGTCCATCTGAGCACTTGTCCTTTCAGGCTCATTACAAATTGAAGGAGACTAGAGTCATCTTTAGCTTTTTCTCGACTCTTAAAAACTAAAAAAGAAAAGTTGTGTCCAAAGGGTCGTTAAAATTAATTGACTGCGAATAACATCCCTATTCCTTAGTTGATCTCAGGTTGAGACATATGGTGACAAATCCGGACACTGATCAAGGAATCCTTTTGATGGGAATCCTAGTAATTTTCCATATTTTGGAAATATTAGTGCTCCTTATATGGCTACATTATCCCTTCCAGGACTTACCATTGGCCTGTCAATATGGTTGTTTTCAACCTCAGTGGTTAAAAATGTCGTGGCTTCTCCACAATCGGGTATGCCTTCAACTAGACAAAATCAACCACCATTTGATCTTGAAGTTGACCCTTCGCCTTCTTCCTCCCCTTCTTCCTCTTCACTTGGTGAAAGTATTGATACTAGTAACCAAGTGGCTAAGAAGAAGAAGAAAGGGCAGGAGAAGAAGAAGAAGCCAATTCAGCAAGGAGGCAACCAAGCAACCATTACTCTGAATGCAACATCTAATGAAGATCCGTCCATTAAGTTTCCAAAACCCAAATATCCATGCATAATTTGTGCGGGAGACCATTTTCATCTAAATTGTCCTTGCTTTCCTCAAATCTTAAAAGAATGGTCTTCTCATTCACACCATCCCGTGTCATCAACCTCTGGAGATCATGTTGGTAACATACCATCAACTAGTGATAGTGAAGTTCATGGACAGAAGCGAAAGGTCAGGATTCCATGTAGGTTATGTGAAGGTAATCATTCCCTTCACCTTTGTCCCTTTTTGAATGAAGCCAAAAGAGTGTTGGATAACCGTCCTACTTCACCGCAACGACTTTCATATGGTTACAGGAAACTCTCCCTAAATACTTCACTAGTTGAAGAACCGACTGACTTAAATCAACCGTCGATTGAGACCACTCTCTCTGAAAGTGAATCCTATGAGTCTATACCCGACCAAAGTCAATAGGTCGAGGTAACAGTTGACCCGATTTCACCTTCAGCTAATCGTACCTTTCCCGAAGAGAGTGAAAATGATACCGTTCAAGTTCTTTTTGTTACTTCGGATTCTAACGAACTTGGGGGCAATCTGCTTGTTCCATCAAGACAAGAGGAAAATTCTCCAGTTATTGTAACGCAAGGGGTTAATCCTCCCATTTATATGGTACCCCCTCCAAGTAGTCTAGTCACTTCCTTTGACTGGAATCAATTGGCAAGATCCCATCTTCCTTCTCATGTGCCTTTCCAGATCATAGTACAAGTCTGTAAAATGATCATGTCTGGCACTATTATAGGTGAAGGTGCATCAGTGAGTATCCTTTCATCAATTGTTTGGAAAGCGCTTGGTTCGCCATTGCTTATGCCTCTTACACAATATCTATTAGGCTTTAACAAAGGAACCATTCGATCGTTAGGGATCCTTCCTAAGTCACCTATCACTCTGGGAGGAAAGACCATTTATCTGAACGTGATGGTAGTCCCTGGAATGTTAGACTACAATTTACTTCTTGAGCATAACTATGTTTATAACATGGAATCTATTGTTTCAACAATCTTCCGAGTGATGTGTTTCCCACATGAAGGCAAGATTGTTACCATTAACCAGCTTTCATTTCCCGGTCCAAATATAGCTCCAAGTTAATCATCATCCCTAAATGGTCCATTTAGGTGAATGTAATGAAGTTTGAGGGGCATGCACCTAGTAGTAAAGATAAGTTTCCCTATAGGTTATATGATTGGTCTATCACACCATTCACATTTGTCTATTTGGATGAAGCCAAAGAGGGGTTAGATAACCATCCTGCTTCACGACAATGATTTCCATCTGGTTACAAGAGATTCTCCTTTTCATCATGCTGGGGGCATGTAAACCAATACAAGCATAGCTTCTTTATTTCGAGCTTATGTAAAAATGAAATTGAAGCCAAGCATAGTTTGTTCATTTCAAGCTTGTGTAAACATGAAATCAAATCCAAGCATAGTTTGTTCGTTTCAAGCTTGTGTAAACATGAAAACGAATCCAAGCATAGTTCCCCATGGTTCAAGCTTGTCTAAAAATGAACCCATTTTCAATGTTTAACCCTTGTGATTGCCACCTTTTGAGCCTTGGTTGTGTACATCCCATCACCACCATCCCTTTGGCTGATCATATGCTCTCACTTGGTTGTTTTACCCTTTTGAGGAATAGTTGCAATGAGTGGTCTTATTAGTTAGCCTCTTCACATAAATCAACATGTTTTGAGAAGTTCCAACATCACCGAAACCAATTGCTACCCTAGACACCACTCATTCCTCAAAATAGAGTCCTCTTTAAACCCTTTTCAGACTCGTTAAATATGAAAAGATTGTCGAGCGCTTGTCTTTTCCGGCTCTTTAAAGTATTGGAAATGTCATCCCTCTTGTATTATTTTATCCTTTTTTGAACCTCAGGGATTATTTTACGAAAAATAACTTATGGAGTTTTCTTTTCATCCCTTTTAAAACTCTCTAAACATGAAAAGGACTGAGTTATCCTTGTCGTTAAACTGGTTAAAAAAATAGCGACAAACTTGTCCATCTAGACGAGAACGAGTTTCACTATCGCTAGACTCGTTAAAACATTAAATAACGACAGGTTTTCCCGAAGGGAAAATTATAGAACAAGCATATGTTATCCTCCTCAAGCTTGAAAAAAATAAAGAGGTACTGGTCAGCAATGACTGAGGAAAAAGGGGAAGAAACATGAATAATTTATGGTAGCAAGTCACTCTTGAACATGACACTTTCACTTCATCACCATTATTGAGTTGGGTTGGGTTATTCCGTTCACCGGTCATCTCACCATTGGTCTTTCATACCATCCATATTTTGGGGTTAACGTTACCAATTCATCTCAGTGTCGCTGACATGTTCAAGAGAAGTCATTCAGTTGAGAAACCACCATCCAATTAATGTCTCATCCACTATAATACCTCCAACCTTACTTTTTTCATGACCGCCATTCCTGAACCTTGTGTTGTCAGTTCATTTTTCACCTCCAGAAAATCATTTGCTTCGTATCGTGTCATAGATGTGGGATACATCAAGGCCCTCCTACGACGAGTTGTTTCTAGTCGACATCAGCCCATTATCCAAGAAGTTGACTTATAAACAACCCTTTCAGTGCTTTAGAGCTTGCATACATCAATGGCAAGATTCTCACTTCCGGTGACAGGTTGACATCAATGGCCTTCGACTGAAAGATTTTGTGTGGTGTTCAACATCGGATCATGTATTCACACCACACGAATTGTATTGTTGTACCTTGAGGGTCATTATCATTATCAGTGATTCCTATCGCGTCTGTTAATAGCTCACATCATTGGCTGGTAATCAGGAAATGTCTTTCCATGTTCGACTTCAGAACATCTCTTCACATGGATTGACTTGTACATCGAGTGAATATTGGACGAGTTTGAAGACTCCGGATCTAGTTTCATCCATCTGGGCTGCAATATATTAAGGAATATAAAAACATCAAATGTAAAAAGGCTCTACACAGATGGTCATCCTAACCATGGATGATGACTCTATATCTGAAGAATCACCAGTCTGTATTTGCAGACGACTATCTGATCTATATACATGAAATGAAATTTATAAAGTTGAGCATGGGAATGCCTTCCTCAGTTGGTTCATGAAAATCATATTATGATAATGTATTGTATTGTAACTTATGCAGGTCACCTTCCAGTTCGAAACTTCGGATCCTCATGATAAAGCATTTCACCCAACATGAATATTTACGACCTCATGCTTTAGGGGCCACTGTTATAGACATATTTGGGCACATCAACCCCAAACTTATATGTCGATGTATTAAGGCTTATCAACCCCTAAATTTGTTTCATACCCTAAAGGAACATAGTCATCTAAATACATCATTCCCAAAAAGTTCCATTTTAGAAACCATCTAGAAACTACCTAAATTGAACCATACTGACTGCTCCATTGGCAAAGTGCGATGCATACTAAGTGGTACACTGCCAGGGTGTGATGCATACTGTTTAGGCCTTCTATAGGGTGCGATGGGCGAGGATGGACAAATGTTTGGGACATTTTTCAGTTGATTGCTCATGGAATCTTTCAGAACTTTCTCCTATGCCACTTGCCTCTCTGAATTTGCCCAAGGATGAATAAGGGATCTAAGAAAATCTCTAATCCCTTCTCTTATGGAACCCATTGTAACAAGTGGAATGACACTAATAAAACCCCATGGATGACCCACACCCTTGCAAACATCTACAAAATGGATCCCTCATCCAAGAGATCTAGAGGCTAGAATGTTGTGAATTGTAAGGAAGTGCTGATAGTTTGTAATTGAGGAAAGAGCATTGTATTGTTGGAGTGATCTTGCTATTTCATGAGGTGAAGAAGGATTGAAGCTGGGAGGATGATGCTGGATCAGACAACGAGGTTGTAATTCTCCGTTCTATTAATAAAGTTCTTCAAGTTTTCTTCCATATGATTGTGCAATTGTGAATGTCATCATTTGTGAATGCTATAATTTGTTCATCATATATCTGATTCTATAATGTTTATGTTGTAATAGATCACGATGCTTTGATGGTTCTTTGTTGTTGTACTTGTGCAGGTACTCTCCAAGCGTGTTAAGTACGAGGAGGAGTTGCAGGATATGTCAAAGGGGAGAGAGAGCAAGCAAGGGATTAAGCGGAAGTTCTAGGTTGGTTCCATTATCTTTCTCTTATCTGTTACACATAGAAGAAATCGTTGAATTGCTTTAAACTGTTGTTTCTAGGGTAGTTGCCAAACCTAGAGGGCTAGCATTCTTTAGGAATACTGGTTTTCCTAGAATGACTTCCGCACATTATTTATGTACAAGTGAAATTGTAAATATATAAACATCTCAATTTATTAGTATGTGGCAAAGCAAGACCATCGATTCGATTTCCCTATTAAACAATATGAGATATTGAAGGCTATCAAACTTAAATTTTCAAAATGGGAATGACATATTTATCCTCTCCATCCACCCTTTTTCCATTTTTACTTCTTTCTTGAGAACATTCAATGTTAAGAATTGAAAGTTAGTTCAGTCTTACAATTCAATGGTTAGAGAACAACGAATTCAAGACTACTTATCACATTTACTACAACTATAGTTTTTCCTTTTTGAATTATTTCTTTAGAACATTTAATGTTAATAAATTGAAATTTAATCAAAGTCTTACACTTCAATGGTTAGAGAGCAACAAATTTAAGACTAGATATACATGTTATATATGGCATATGATGTACCATTATAAGGAAAATTAACAGTAATGAAATTAATATAATTGTAATGGAATAGTATAATGGTAAAATTCTCTAAAATGAAATAATGTCAAATTCCAATGTTAATTATAAATAATTGAACAAACTTGAATTTTTGATTGGATGGTTATGAACATGGGAAAATTAGAAAGCTTTATGTTCAAAATCGGTTGTTGCTCAGTTAATTGTGCCATTGGCTTGCCTTTTGTGCATGATTTGGATCGAAGATCAACTGTATCCATGTTTGCCAATGCAAAATGCATTGGTGAGAAGCAAATCAATGCAAAAGATTGCTTCATCTTCAAGCTTTCAATAGATCCATCAATGTTGACATCTAGGAGTTATGGTCTTGCAGACATTATTAGGCATATACTTTTTGGTTACTTTAGCCAGAGAAGTGGGCTTTTGATTTACATGGAGGATTCTCATCTTACTCACATTCAATCCACTAGAGGTGATGCAATTTACTGGGAAACAAAAATAAATTCATTCCTGAAGGACTACAAAGTTGTAGATGGTGTCATGATTGCTCATTTTGGCCAAAGAAATGTTTCCTTGTTCAGATTCGAAGAGGTTGCAATGAGCCACACAAAGAATCGTATGGAAGAGGTGTGGACGATTGAAGAAGTTGTGTTCATTGTTATTAGACTATCCATGGATTGCTTTATTCCTCTTGTACACATAAGATGCAGTTGTATGAGTGAGACTTGTGAACTTCTGTGTTATGATAGAGGCATATATATTATTGGAAATAATTGATAAAAGGTGGTTGCTTTGGGAAAGCCTTAGCAAAATCTTGATAATATAATTTGGAGAGTGGAAGTCTAATCCTCTGCTCCACCTATTTGAGCACTTGAGCCATTCTCAGAGTTAGATTTAAAAGCAATGTGGCATTTTTTTCCCACATGTCATCAAAGTGCATGTAAGGGCTCTGGAGTGTACAATTGTTATTTTGGCTTCCCTAGAAGAGGGTGCAAGAGTCATGCCCATTAAACTGGATGACATTTTCCACATATAGAATCATATTTCCTTGTAGATTCTGCTTGAATTTTCTTTAGTGTAGGAAGGATATGAGAGACGTCTTCGTGCATGAATATATGAATTGCATTGAATAATTGTGCCTTCAACATTTCATTCACGGAAGGAATTTGATTTAATATTCCCTTCGAATCCATTGACTGATCAATTGATTCATCGAACATTGTTTCTGTTGGCCTCACTGCAAAAAGGGAAACAATATCAACGAAAATTGTAGGTGCATAACTGATTCCTCACTCGCTCCACGTCCACAACCTTATTTCCTGGAGCGCTACCTCTTTATTAATCTACATTCATCTACACTTTTTATGGGCGTACCTTTTCACTTTTGGTGCAAATTCTAGTATATTTCAATTTAATATTTAATTAATAAAACCTGATGGGGGTGGATTGAATGACTTGAATTATTTGGACTCACCTTAATCTCTAGTTTTCTTTCATGGCAAAGTAAATTTTTACTTGCTATAATTAAATTTTTACTTGCTACAGTTGTCAAGAGTCAAGTTGACTTTGAAAGGAAACATTATTGGAATAATGGAGAAATCTAGAATATTATCTCATGATTAAATCTTGTTATGTGTTGTTAGAACTGTTTCACTTGATTAAACTTAGTTAGTTGACCATCCCTATATTCTAGAAATTTGTTGAATAATAATTAATATTTTTGTGCTCTATGAATATAGAGTATGTATTATGGTGCAAGTATCCTCAGTGAGCCTCACCGATAATTGAAACCTTCTTCAATATATAATAAAAATATATTTTTATTTGAATTTTACGAAAAAATTGATAAAAAAAATTATTCACTAATAATTTAAATATAAAACTCGCTCATACGAAATTATAATATTTTTTTGATATTTAATATTAAAAATAATAATATTAATAAAAAAATAAAAATAAAACTGTCGTCGGCTTTCAAAGCAATAAAACGTACACATAAACATGCGGGAGTGCCCCCACGATCGACGCAGTCAGATACCAAGTTACCAATTGACAAATTTAGAAAGGAAATAGGCTATATCTGTGAAGGAATGGTCTGATTGGACACCCTTCCGGTCCCCCCCCAGCGTCAGCAACGACGGGCTTTTCCGGTCCCAACCCTCGTCCTCCCGTCACCCTCGTCGAGACCCACCATCCCTAAAGCTCCTCCTCCTCCGCCACCCTCTCACCTGCCCACACCCTGCCCATCCCATCATCCCCTTCAAAGTTGACGTCGCGCCCATTCCATGAATTCAAAATTCTGAAGATAAAGGCTACACCGCGCCCAAAATTCGTAGCCTAAAATTCGTTGATTGCTCCATTTCGGTCTCCCTTGCGACTTGACGCCTCTCGAAACACCAATTTCGGAGGTCGAACTGGGCTACTGCTAGACTGTGCCTTCGAACTGAGACTGCTGCTAGACTGTGCCTTTAAACTCGACTGTAGCAAGTTTGGACATATCCTTTCTGTTTTGATGAGTGATCCAGATCTTATCAACATAAGGTTTGTTTCTTAGATTGTTCTGAAAAATCTGGACTTGCTCTATTTTGAATGTTTTGATGAGTGATCCAGATCTTATCAACATAAGGTTTGTTTCTTAGATTGTTCTGAAAAATCTGGACTTGCTCTATTTTGAATGTTTTGATGAGTGATCCAGATCTTATCAACATAAGGTTTGTTTCTTAGATTGTTCTGAAAAATCTGGACTTGCTCTATTTTGAATGAAATCTAGACTATCCATAATTTATATGTCCAATCTTTCACGCCAAAGTCTACTCAAATAATTATCATGTGCACCGAAAGATTATACTCAGAAAATTATTTATGAGAGTTAAGCATGTGGTGTGATGCAACAAAATCAAGTATCTAGCTGTTTCAAGATTCATATAAGACTTACGTATAAATTGCAACATGCCATTTACTAGAGAAAAATGGTTTGTCACTAAAAGAATTGTCTTGTTGAATAGCTTCATTATAAGATTCTCATTTGAATCAAGATTTGGATTTCACATATCCAAGTATCTCACAAAATTGTAGTTTCAAGTGACTTTTGAATCATTATTTTGGATGAAGAATCACTATATTTGGAAGATACGTGAAAATATTCATTTTATGTTGAATCTTAAAAGGATACTCACCAACTTGAATAGAGTTTTGTGCTTACTATGGGAGGTTTAAGGTATAAGAACATGATTCTTAGAGCAAGAAAGGACATCTAATTACATAAGCTTAAATTGTTTGTTGATAAGATCTAGATTTCTGAATGAAACCTAGATTTTGACAACAATCTCACGGCCTCCATTTTCACAACATTCGTCACTGCCTTTCAGTAGCTAGTAGTGAGTAGAATAGAGTCAGGGTATTTTCTATTTGAATGTGTGAATATATTTAAATAATCTAGGTGTCAAATATTAATTCTGCTGTATCATCACCAGAGCAAAGAATAAGAAGTCAATCATATATATTCTATGTGTCTTCCTTATTATTTTGTCATTTGAATTAATTTAACCATAGAAAGAAGATTGTGTTCTATCTTGTTTTGTTAAGAAGGACCCAGAGCACTTGTTGGGAAAATTTAATGAACCAAACAATTTTCCCTCCAGAACATCTTTGATTTGTACTGGAAAGCATGCATAGTAATGTGTCTTATTGATCCTTTAATGGAAGTTTGCTATAGTTATGTAGCAGGATTTGTTAAATCTATATGCTTTCCTAAGTGATTTTATTATGTTATTACCCTATCCTTACTGCCAATTTTGAATAACTAGTAATTTATTGTATGTTTTCATGTTATGTATCCTTGTTTATTATTGACACTATAGGTTGTTTAATGTTAAAATTTAAATTCCTAATTCTAATATCATTTTATTGTTATATTATTTTCCAACTATTGTAAGCATAAAAATGGTGCAAAAGTGGATCATGTGCATTGAGGTCTTCTGTCATCCTAATATGGGATGAGCAATCGCTCAATTTGTGCTTTACAATAGTGCAACAAAACATGTGTTGCATAGAAATAAAGAACTGTAGGGAAGGATTGCAAATAACGAGGCATACTACATTACCCTTATCGAAGGGATGAAAGAAGCGAAAAAATTGGTGTCAATGATATCACCATACTCACAAATTCAGTGTTGATCTGCAACCAGATGAAAGGACAATATCAAGTTCGAAAGGACAATCTTAAACCCCTTTACAACGAAGCCAAAATTTCGAGTTATGAATTTCAATATTTTAACACAGATTACCATGCATATATACAAAAAATGTCCACTCATCTGCTATGTGGAGTTTTCAATGATGACATAGGATCATCAACTATTACACGAGAAGTCATTGAGAAGCGGCAAGACAAGTTCCCATTATGGGAATGCGTGTTTGTTGTAATTTTTGTGGGGGCCCTAATGGCATGGTTCTTCATTAAACAAGAACCCATTAATGCATTTTTTCCCCTAACCTACAAAGATTGGGTTCTCTTGTATAGGTGGCAAGTATATGGAAAAATGTGATATATTCCATGTATATGGAGAAATGTAATATTTGCATGGTTTGTGAATAAAGAATTGAATGTTGTTGAGGTTATAAATATTTTCTTTTACATTATTTTATTATGTTAGTGACTTGAATTTTCTAATTCATTGAGGCAATTATGTCCATATTTAAGTTTAAATTAGTCAAGGGGCCTAAACATGTTAACAACATTAATGTGAAAATGTTATATTTTTGTGAGTTAAAACACAACACCTAGCAACCTCCATCACCATCTTTCATGTTTTTTTATTGGAATTGGAACATTACACTTCAATTATAAATAAGAAAAAAATATTAAAAACATTAAATCCATTGACTTTTAGATCCATAAAATTGAACATAATGTGGGGATTACACTATACATTTAAAACTTCTTTTTAAAGTTTGTACAACTTTTGCATTCTACAAACCATAATTTTATCTATAAAATGCATGTTTATACTCACCTTCAAGTTGAAAATCCAAGATTTTATCCATAGAGTATAGGGGTAGTCTTACCTTCAAGTTTTCAATCTAGAAATTTTATCTATGAAGTATAGGTTGAGCCTCACAATCCAAGTTTAGTCTCAATTTTCACATTGCAGTGTGTTATGTTTCCTTGGCATTTGCAAATTGCAGGAAAGATGGCTTAAAATGTTTTTATCTCTTGTTTTAGTGGGTTTGTTTCAAAATTTGATTTATATTTTTTTCCAGAAAACAATGAAACATGTGAAATGTAAGAAAGTGACCCTGAAAATATATAACTCATGTTGTCTCAATCACAAATATGATTAATATGTCAATTTAAGTACTATTATGATGAATCTATCCAAATGTTATGTATTATTCAAAACATCCATAGTAGTCTTTAGATATCTGCTTGCAAATTTCAATGAATTAAAAATTGTAGTTCAAATTAACCAATAAAGATGTTACTTAGATGCCCATCTCATTACATGGGGAATAGAATGGCTCATTATGATGGCTACAAAATTTTAACTTGACAACTGCATAAGTACTTGGCCTAACTAGCATGGTCCCTTTTCAGCGAAGGATTAGATTTTACATGTAAAAAAGACAGACAACAACAAAACGAATACTCTTTAAAATAGAATACTCATTAAACTTACTTTACTATGAAAAAATTGTATACACTAATAAATTCAAACACAATGAATGCATTGCCTGCAATTCCAAAAGTCTAAGATGGTTGTCTAATAATCGGAGAATTAGAAGCAATAAAACAAGTATTAAAATATAGAATAATCACAATAATACCTTCTTTACATCACCTATCAGTGGTCAAGCACTATTTGTTACAAGCATTACTTACCATCAATACGAATGACACAAAATTGACATGCAAAATATTCTCAAAAAGAGACAGGATCATATTGTAGGAAAAGTAGAGCAATGTGAAATACAAATTGCGCAATAAATAAAGAAAAAATTAACCACCACAGGAATTGATAAAGAGATAGCACACAATGCATAAAATAAAAGGCACTCTTTCCTTAAATATCACTAGATGAATTGGTCCCTCCTTTAAACATTATGGGAGAAGAATGGGTGTTTTTCTGCTCCCTTTCTCATATAAAATTAGTGCCACTTTTATAGAAAAATATGAATGGAATAATCTGATGGGGATGACCTTAGTTCACTAGCACTCTTTTTCACTTGATTCATAGTTTCCTATCTTCCATTCATATAGTGTAGTGTTTGAATTATATCCAATGGATAGTGGTGAACTTTGTAATATCTCTCCACATGGATTGGGTTCAATAATATCTTCGTTTTTTCCAAAGAAAAAATCGAACTTTCTATTAAGGCAATAAAAAGTTACATAGTATATGCACTTAAGCATTCTGAAGATTGTATGTTTATCATCTAAACATAGAGTTTTAATTTGAGCTGGTAAGCAAAAACAAATACTTTTCCATCTCAAAATGAGAAAAAAGTGATCACAAGAAAAAGATTAGCAACATTCAGTAGAATTTCCCATTGTTTTTTAGTTTATAATTAACAAAAACAAAAACACAAATATATAAGTTTGGGTATCCATCCTAGTAATATAAACAAATGTTTGTGATCAGAAACAAAACACATACTGATAGTAGCATAAGCTCTGAAACGAGCTTTAGAGCACAAAAGGTGGTTGATCCGGCACATGGATCACTTCATTTTCTACATCTTTTATGCGCCTACTGTTTGTAGAAATTTCTCTATAGATTAGCTAGCTCTGATACCATGTAGAAATTCTGCAAATTATCTACCAATCTCGCTCTGAGACCTCTATATAAAATCTGACTGTAGATTAACCCGATAGTGCAATATAACCAAAGAAAAATACTATAATCTACTTCTACTATCAATTTGCAGAAGCTTAAAGATTGAGCAAGATTGAGATGAACACATATAACCAAAAGAAGATGAATCAATGCACATGACACACAGAAAATACTCAGGGGAAAGCTTCAGCTAAAAACCCCACTATCTGTATTATCATACAATGTGGAAATACATAGGAATTATAGAAAGCCTTAGCTCTCACAGCTAGCTAGCTCTCAGTACAATCCTCTTGGATGCTCATAGGCAATCAAAGCTTCTCACAAGCCTTCTCCTCTACCCTCCAAGCTCCTATTTCCTTGCGCAGTTCCTCTGGGATGATCTTCTCCAACCAAGTGGAAAACTGATCTCTCACATTGATCTCACACCTTGTATGAACTGCGCGATCCTCAAGGAACCTTACCTTGATTGCATGCATGATTTTCCTTTATAGGACATGCAACTGATAGTACACTGTCCTTGACATTTAACTCAACTAGGTCTTTCTTAGAATAGACATGCATAAGTTTTTGATGAGGGAATCTTCAGTTATCTGGAGTACACTAGTTGAGTGCATGCATGCATCAACTGACTGATAACTCACAATTAGTTCCTCAAACAGTTTGGAACTAATTTAACTAGACTTAACTCAGTTAACTGAGCTAACTAATTACAACTCAAATATAACTTAGTCTTATCTCCTTAATTAAGGGATAATCTCCTTAATTTAAGGGATAACTGTTGCATGACTACAGAAATACTTCTAACTTGAATTTCTCCAACTAATTAATCCATAATGAATTAATTAATTATTTCCAAGTAGCTCGTAAGACTAAATTCGATTTTAATTCAAGGACATTAAAATTGGAATATTTTGGATTCTATTTTTATCATTTCTTGTTGCTATTTTCAACACTATCCAAAACTTGTTACACACCCTCCTTAGATAGGAGGTTTGTTGTAGTGTTCTATTCCCTGTAAATATGACACACAATAATAGAGTTAAAGAACTATTTGATATTTAAAGCTTCTTCTAACAAAGGAGATAAAATATAGTTTTGACATCTTCTCTCTCCATTAAACCATTTGATGACATTCAGAGAGTCACTGAAAATCTGAACCGATCTTATTCCCAGGTGTGTAAGCCAGCAAAGAAGGAGTTTTAATGTTTGAAGTTCGACATAATTATTTGTTCCCATGCCTAGCCCCACCGAGGCTTTTAGGCATCTATGTGCATTCATATGAATCACCATTCCTGCCCCACACATATTCCTTTGATCTGAAGCCCCATCGAAGTAAGCCCAGGGAATATTTCCCCTAATATGTTCTTCCCTAATCCCCCTAATGATTGGTTTCTGGACTGGTATAGGGATACTCTCATAAATGGTTGCGCATTCAATAGCAATGTGATCAAAAGATGGGATCTGATCCTTGAAAATGCTCATGTTCCGGGCCAACCAAGTACCCCATGCTATTATTAAAGGTAGATTTCGCATAGTTTCCTCTGGTATGTCCTTCCACCAATTTTTCCATACCTCCCTAATGTTTTCTCCATCCCATCTCTGATCTTTCTTTATCAACCTCCCTGTTTCCAACCAGACTTCTCTGTTAAAAGGACACTTTAGGAATAGATGTTGAATTGATTCTTCATCTTTTCTGCACAGGGAGCACCAGCTTGGGCCCATCTTAGATCTCTTCTGGAGATTATCCCATGTTGGAACCTTATTTCTTAGAATGCACTAGAAAAACATTCTTGCTTTTGATGGACATTTAAGTTTCCATATATGCTTTTCCCACCACTCCGGATTTTCCCATCCCTTCTTAGACATGAGGAAACTATATCCAAATTTTGGAGAGTAATTCCCTGTTGGAGCATGAACCCATCGCAAAATGTCAGGTCTGTTTCTGAGGCGGATATTCGATCTCAGAAGTTCCATAATGAAGTGATGTCATTCCTCTGCATATTAAGATCTCCTCTAGATAACCATGCTTGGCACCAAATTTTCGATTGTCGAGCTTTCTCAATATGGCTCAAATGATAAATTCCTCTTGTTTCCAATTGGTCTATGATGCCTGTGGATAGGGAGAAAACTTTGTTGCAACCCACCCATGGATCCTTCCCAACTCTTACTTGCTCTTCATTCCCACCTGCCAGGAGAGTCCTTGCTCAATTTTTTTGATTGAGTCTAGATTTGCCTTCCAAAACACTGATGCTTGTGGATTTTTCTTATTCAGATTTCTAATCCACTTAACCAAAGGGGTTGGATTAATACACTTTCTTTTTACCACCGTTGTCCACAGATTTTCCATCGTTAACAATCTCCATCCCAGTTTTGTTGCCAAAGATGGGCTGAAAGCTGTGAGATATTTTATACCCACCCTCCCCACTCCTTCAGTTTGGCCACCTTTTCCCATGCTACCCAGGGAAGGAACTAGCCCATAGAAATCTGCTACATACTTTTCTTATTCTTGCCAGAATTCCTTTGGGCACCCATGTAAGTGCTGCCTAGTAAACTGGGATTTGCATGATTACAGTTTTGATCAAAACTAGCCTACCATCTCTTGATAACCATTTATAACTCCAATGTTTAATCTTGTTTTCAATATTAGCCACCAACTAGAACCAGTCCTGGTGTTTATATCTATTAGGCTTTAAATGGAACCCTAGGTATTTGAAGTTGTCAACCATATTCTTTTCCTCAAAGGGAAGGTCCTTTGATATGTTCCTAGTCTCCATCCTATTGAAACCTTCCAGAATAAGTGATGGTTTCACTCCTGCTACCATTATTGAAGAGAAGGATGTTGTATACGAACATCAAATGGGTTATGTGTAGATTAATAACCACTTCAACGCATTTTATGTTATGAAACCAACTCACAAAAAGTTAGAAAAGATAGATCAACACCTTAGAATTCAGCCTCTTCGAGGGGGCAACCTCCTTTACATTACACAAATGAATGATTCTTTGATGATTCAAATGATAAAACCTCCTTTCTATATATAGGAGTCTAAGGAGTCACAATATAACCAAGCCAACCTAACAATAATAATATAAAGGCACAAAAATAACAATAGAGGGATTCCATTGGGCACAATAATAACAATATGGGGACAATAGGGGCACAAAAATATTAATGAGGGATACAACTACAATAGTAATGGGGTAATCACTAGTATTATGGGGACCTAACATGCCCCTCTCCTTCAAAAAAGTGTTGGCCTCAATGCTTGAGTAGTTATGGATGCCTTTGTATAAAATTCTCATCCTCCCATGTGGAATCTTCAGCAGATAAGTTCTTCCACTTGATGAGATACTCCGAAATTGATCGATTTTGTAGCTGTCGAGTTCTTGTTTCTGTGACTGCTTCCAGTTCCAATATAATTTTTCCTTCCTCGTCAAGTTTTGGCAATATTTTTTGAACTGGGAGCTTGTTGCCTATAACCTTCTTTAAACATGAAACATGGAAAACTAGGTGCACTCAAGAAGCTGCAGGAAGCTCTAATCTGTATGCCATAGTACCAATCTTTTGCAATACCTTGTACAAACCATAATACTTTGGTGATAATTTATTATCCTTCTTAGCTTGCTTGAGGGACATTTGTTTATATGGTTGTAGCCATAGGAATACCCAATCACCTACATCAAAACTTCTTTCATTGCGATGTTGATATGCCTGTTGTTTCATTCTATTATGCTCCAACACGAGGTTATCCTTTAAGAGTTGGAGGACTTGTTGTTGATGCTCGATGTGATGTTCCACTACTTGAACCTTAGAATTTTCTCTTAAATATGATGTGATGGATGGTGGTTGATATCCATAAAGTTCCATAAATGGGGTCATTTTTGTTGCTGTATGGAAGGAGGTGTTATACCACCATTCAGCTAGAGGCAACCATTTAACCCATTGTGTTTGTTTATCAGATACAAAGCAACGAAGATATCCTTCCAAAAATTTGTTTACTATCTCAGTTTGCTGATCAGTTTGAGGATGATAAGATGAGCTATGAGCTAACTGAGTACTAAGACAAGAAAATAATTCCGTCCAAAAATTTCTAGTGAAAATGGGATCTCTGTCACTTACAATAATCTTTGGGTTTCCATGTAGCTTTTGAATTGTTTCCATAAATGCAGTAGAAACTGTATTGGATTTAAATGGATGTGATAATGCACAAAAGTGTGCATACTTAGTAAGTATGTCAACTACCACCATGATGACACTCTTTCCATTAGACTTGGGTAAACCTGTGATTAACTCCATTGAAACCTCCTCCCAACATTGGCTTGGAATGGATAAAGGTTGTAATAGACCCGGGGTCTTAATTGTTCAACTTTATTTGGTTGGAAAACTAAAAATTCCACCACAAAATTTTGAATATCCGATTTAAGGCCATCCCAAAAAAAATTCCTTCTTAACTCTGTGGTAAGTTTTTAAAAATCCTGAGTGCCCTCCTAAGGGAGAAGTGTGCAATTCCATAAGAATATTTTGTTTGAGTTGGGAATTCTTACAGAGGTATAAGCGATCTTTGTACCATAACGAATCATTTGGCCAGCTAAATGTATCAGATGTACTGGAATCTTGTTGTAACTTTCGAATAAGTGCCCACACTTCATCATTCTTCCATTCCTCCCTTGCTTCGTTTATCCAATCTGGTTGGATAATAGAAATGGCACACAACAATGCTTCCACATCCTCATCCTTTCTTGAGAGTGCATCTGCCACCACATTTTGCTTCCCTTTTTTGTAGATGATTTCAAAGTCATTACCCAACATCTTTGTGACCCACTTTTGTTGTTCTTCATAGGATAATCTTTGTTCTAAAAAGTATTTAAGGCTATCATGATCCGTTTTTACCTCGAAATGTCTTCCCATTAGGTAGGGTCACCATTTCTTAAGTGCATGTAGTATTGCCAACATTTCCTTCTCATAAATAGCTTTGTGTGAAAACTTTCCCTTGATTGCACGACTTTCAAAAGCAATGGGTCTTTCATCTTGCATTAAAATAGCACCAATTCATTTCTTGAAGCATCACATTCCACAATAAAGGTTTTTGTGAAGTCCAGTGTAGCTAAGACCGGTGTTTGGCACATTGCCTCTTTAAGATGTTCGAAGGCCTTTATTGCTTCTGGAGTCAATGAAAATTCATCTTTATTCAATAATGTTGTTAGAGGTACTGCTATTCTCCCATAATTCTTAACAAACTTGCGATAATACCCTGTCAACCTGATAAATATTTGCAAATGCTTTTGGATGTGGGGATTTTCCATTCCTTAATGGCTTTAATTTTGCTAGGGTCTACTTAAAATCCTTCATGAGATACAATATGACCTAGATATTCCCCCTCTTGTAATCCAAAGAAACGTTTGGATATTTTTGTATATAAATGTTTCTCCTCCAATAGTTGTAGCACCCTGTCAACATGTTCAATATGATCCTTCCAAGACTTGCTGTAGATTAATATATCATCAAAAAATACTAACACAAATTTTCTAAGGAAGGGTTTGAAAATGGAATTCATCAAACCTTGAAATGTAGAAGGTGCATTGGTAAGGCCAAAAGGCGTGACCAAAAATTCATAATGACCCTCATGAGTTCTAAATGTTGTTTTTGGAATGTCTTCAGTTTTCATTCTGATTTGATGATATCTTGAACGAAGATCCAACTTGGTGAAGTAAATTGATCCATGCAATTCATCCAGTAATTCATCAATGATAGGAATGGGAAACTTATCTTTAATAGTGAGCTTGTTGAGCTCCCTATAATCTAGACACATGTGCCATGATCCATCCTTCTTGTGCACCAATACTACTTGTTGTTGGGAAAAGTATCCATTCGGAATGCCCCTATCCCACTCTAAGGTGTGATAGTGCCTTAGCAACAAACAAGGAGAACTATTTTCGTATTCTTCTTTATGAAATGTAAATGGAGAAGAAGGATGTAACTAACCGGTGTCTTCCGCTAGTTTGTCGATCCAATCGCTCTCTCCTTTGTTCTCTTCCCGCTGCCTGCTCCTTCACTGGTCCAGCTTCACCAAGTTCCTGCAAGATCACAAGAGAGGAAAACTACACAAAAGACATAGATTTACATTCATAACTAGTTTAGGATTAGATTAAACTAAACATGCAAATATAACAAAACATCATTGGTATACAAGCATATAGGAGAAACTCAAATAGTTTTATTGATATGATAATAAAGTCCAAGAGGAGATACAACCAAGTGAGTCCCGATCCAGCATCTACCTCCCAGCAAAGGAATCCCTTCCTCTCCTCCAACAAAGCATAAATCACCCAATGCACTAATCTCAATCTCAAACCAACAACAATTCTCTGCAAAGTACAAAATTCCAGCCTCCCTGGACCTCTGGGTGAGAGATCCATATATAGATGTAAGCAGAGAGGATGAGTCAGCTTATGTTTTGACTTGTGGCTTCTCTCTGTCAGTTCTTGCTTCCACTTGGAGGTTGAGAACCTCTTACTCATCACTAGTCGAATTCATTGAGGCAAGTGTCATTGGAGAAGATTCTGGAAGCTTCCATGGTCTTTCCACCTCGTTGAATGAGCTTGCCATTTGTCATTTCCCGCTCAACGCACCCTGGTAGTGCATCCACCTGCGTTGCAACGCACCTAGCCAGTGTATTTGGGTGCTTTGCAACGCAGGCAGCTAGAGGAGCCTTTGAATTGATCCTGATTTGACTAGTTTTGGGCAGTTTCTGGTGGAGAACTTCTGGGAGAAGCTGTCATTTGTTGACCTTGTTTCTTTAGGAGTTGGAACAACATCTTTAGGGACTTAGGATCCCTTGGTTTATGGACATTTCATGCTTATAGCTGTAAGGCACAAAAATGTCTATAACAGTTGCCCCCTAAAGTATGAGGCCGTTTATCGGGTGAAATGCTTTATTAGGAGGATCCAAAGTTCTTCCAATGCTGGGAGGAGACCTGTAATAAGATACAATACAATAAATTATTTTTCATACTGTTTTCATGATCTAGCTAAGGCGGGCATTCCCATGCTCAGCTTTATAAATTCATTTTGATGTACATAGGACAGACAATCGTCTGATGGTAGACTGATGATCTTGATGAAATCATCATCCTTTTGGTAGGATGATTATCTGTGCTGCAATGCTGTACATGTCAATGTCTTTATTTTTCCTGAATATATATCGCAGCCCGGATGGATGAAACTAGATCAGGGGTCTTCAATCTCATCTGATCTTCACTCTAAGTACAAGTGGATCCATGTGAGAAATGTTTTGAAGTCGAACATGGAAAGACATCGCTTGATTACCAGTCGATGATGTAAACTGTTAACAAGCGCGAGAGGAATCACCGATAATGATAATGATCCTCAAGGTACTGCAGTACAATTCACGTGGTGTGAATAAAGGCCTTGGCGTCGAACACCATGCAAAATCTTTCGGTCGAAGGTCATTGATGTATACCTGTCGCCGGAAGTGAGAAACTTGCCATTGAGGCATGCAAGCTTCAAAGTACTGAAGGGGTGTTCCTAGATCAACTTCTTGGATAATGAGCTGATGTCGACAAGAAGCGATCCGTCAAGGGAGGGCCTTGATGTATCCCACATCATTTGATGGAGGTGAAAACGATCTGATGATATATGGTTCAGGGTGGCAGTCATGAATGAATGGAGTATAATGTATGGTAGTGGATGGGACACGGGTGACTCCTCTGAATGACTTCTCTTGAACATATCGGCGACACTTATGTGATGGATTGGTAGCATTTACCCCAAAGGTGGATGGTATGGCGAGACCATGGTGATGTGACCGGTGAATGAGACAACCCAACCTGACTCAGACATGGAGTGGAAGTGTCATGTTCAAGAGTGACTTGCTACCAATAAAGGTTCTTTGAGTTTCTTCCCAATTTTTCCCCAGTCATTACTGACCAGTACCTCTTTATTTTTGTCAAGCTTGAGGAGGATAACATATGCTTGTTCTATAATTTGCCCTTCGGGCAAACCCATCGCTATGTTTTAACGATCCTAGCGATAGTGAAACTCGTTCTCGTCTAAAGACAAGTTTGTTGCTATTAATGTTTTTTAACGAGTCTAACGACAAAGATAACTCGGTCCTTTTCATTTTTAGAGAGTTTGAAAAGGAACGTAAAGGTAACTCCGGAAGTCCTTTTTCGTCATCTAATCCCTTAAGTCCGAAAAAGTATAAAACAATACAGAAGGGATGAATTTTCGATAGTTTTAACGAGCCGAACAATACAAGCGCTCGATCTTTTTGTGCAATAATCCCTCAGGTCCAAAAAGATTAAAATCTAGAGGAGGGATAGCACTTCCAGTCACTTTAACGAGCTGGAAGGCCAAAACTCCGCAATCTTTTCATATTTTACGAGTTAGATGAAAAGAGCTTAAAGAAGACTCGTCTTTTGAGGAACGAGTGATAAGATGGGTAGCAGTTGATTCCAGGTAAGGGTTGGAATTTTCCAAGCACAACAGTGTCACAAGGATGGCTAGTGAAATCACTCTTCGCAGCTGTTCCTCAAAATGGGAAAACAATCAAATGGAGGTGAATGATCGGCCAATGGAAAAGTGGAGGTGACGGTGTAAACACGACCAAGGCTTTAATGGCTGATAATGTTACATTCACGGTGGTTATTTACCGGAGGGTAGTTCATTTTTTAACGAGCTTAAACGCGGATTGAAACACTTGCTCGATCTTATGTTTATTTTTTAACGAGCATGAACTATGTGCTAAAACTGCTCGATTAATCTAGTCATATGATAAGAATGTCTCATTTAAGATTCCATTTTTTATGGAGCTTGCGCCTTACAAAGCTTTGCTCTGGAATCCTTTCTTTATGCAAGCTTGGAAATGACTAATCCTACGAGTTTAAAGGGTTAGACCTACAGGTTTAAAGGGAGGACCTAAAAATTTAAAAAATAAATAGCCGCCCCTTGCTTGCACTCCAAAAGGTTTGCATGCCCCCAGGTATAAAATACGATTTCAAGGTTACCCCTCAATTTGCAGATAAAACATTTGTTCTACCAGGAAAGGCCTACCTCTTTCAGGTTATCCAAAGATTGTCTCATTTGCGCAGCAAACAAAACACTTCTTCGGCGATGTCGACCGAGATAAACAAAGGTGATTGACTCAGTTCTGTCAACTCACATAACTTTGACAAAAGAATCTTATTCTAGAACAACCCCTCTTCCAATCACGGACGGGGTACGGACTAGTCATATTCTCCCGCGGAAACCTACCCTATACCCAAAGTTTTCCTGCCGAAGCAGACCAGGACGCATGCACCCTAGTTTTCAGTCATATCCTTCCGAATTACTCGCGCTCATCGGGAGGACGGACTGTGGGTTGAGACATTTCTTGCGTGAAGAGACCATTTAGGGATGGTATATGACTATTTGCGATGCATGATCTGGGAAATGAAAGCTGGTCCACGAGCTTGACCACTCTTCCTTCGTGCGGAAAACACATTACTCTAAAGAGTGAGGAGACGATGGCTCCCATGCAATATATATAGTCTCGTCCAAGGAGTAGGTTATAATCCAAGGGTCCTTGAACGACCATCACATTCATTTGAATGGTCTTCCCTTTCAATGTTATAGGCACATTGGGGAGAATCCCTAAAGGTCGACTAGTTCCTTTATCGAAGCCTGTCAGATTTCTCATCTCAGGCAAAAGCGATGGCGAACCAAGCGCTTTCCAAGCAATAGAGGAAAGGATACTCACAGACGCCCCCTCATCAATGATGGTGCCAACCATGACCATTCTGTATATTTGGACGATAATTTTGAATGGTATGTTGGCTGGCAAGCAGGGTCTGCCTAGTTGGTTCCAGTCGAAGGATACAACTAGGTTGCTTGGTGGTGGGACCGAGTAGACGGCCGGGTATCGCTCTGACGAACTTCCTTCCTGCGATAAAGGAATGGGTGGGTTGCCCCCGTGTTCGTCGGAGTCTGTGTTGATGAAGAGAATTTGGATGGTGTCATCCTTATCCTCTTCAGTGACTGTATCATTCGAAGATAAAACCTCTGAAGGCAAGACCGGGTCAACTGCCGCCTCGACCTTTTGACTTTCGTTGGGTATGGATTCAGTGGGTTCATCTTCAATGACAGGCGCTTCAGCTGACCACTTGAGCGGGCCAGCTGGATTCTCAACTAACGAAGGACTTGGCAAGAGTTTTCTATATCCAGGAGGAAGTCGTAACAGTGAAACCGGACGATCTTCCAAGACTCTTTTAGCCTCGTCTAAGAAGGGACAACGGTGGAGGGCATGGTCGCCTTCGCACAATCTACAGGGAGGTCTAGCTCTCCCTTTTTGTCCTGGAACTTCACTTTCGCTAGTTGACGGTGTGCTTTCAACATGGCTATCAGAGGTTGACGACACCGGATTGTGCAAACGAGGAGACCAGTCCCTTAGTATCCGGGGGATGCAAGGACAATCTCTGTGAAAGTGGTCTCCTCTGCAAATGACACATGGCGATTTAGGCCTGGTCAGTGCTGTGTGTGGATTTTCATTAGACGACACTTGTTTTCCCTTATTTGCCTTTGGCTCCTTCTTCTTTTTCTCTTTCTTCTTCTTTTCCTTTTTCTCCTTAGGAACTTGGTTTTTAGCTTTACCAGTCCCGTCATGCGAAGAGGAAGGAAGAGAAGAAGAATTAAAGGAAGTAGAAGGTTGGTGGGAAATTCTGGACTCGTCTAATTGTTGATTCGACTGTTCAGGAATAGTGGTGTTCTGAACGACATTGGTTGAGAAGAGCCAGACCGGCAGGCCAATTGTCAGTCCTGGAAGCGACAATGTGGCCATATGGGGCGCACCAACATCTCCCCAAGAGGAGAAGGGACTAGGATTTCCACCAAGGGGAATTCCTTGGTTGGTGGGCTCCATTTTCTCAACCTAAAGATCAACGCAGGAAAAAGGAGATGAATATTCCGTTTAAAATAAATTTTAACGATGCTTAGACACAACTTGCTTTTTCAATTTTAAAGAGTCGAGAAAAAGAAAAAGATGACTCTAGTCTCCTTCGATTTTTAATGAGCCTGAAGTGACAAGTGCTCAGATGGACCTTTTCCGTTAAGGAGTCTGAAAAGGAATGAAAGGGACTGCTCTGGAGTTCTAGGTAGAGGGTGTGCCAAACTTTTCGCAAAACCGTAGAATACTTTTTAGGGTACGGGTGGTCAATCTTCCCGAATGCTGTGTTCAGTGCATTGCGATCAGTAGGGCGGCCGACACGGCTTCCTATGGATAAAGGTTTTATGCCTATAGGGGTCTCCCAATATATACTCGACGGTACGTGGGAGCACAATCCGTACTGGCACTTATCGTCTCTCAGGAGGAATCACCCAACCATCAGTGAGGCGACCAGTGACCAGGTTTTACGACGTCGGAACACGTCTCTAGCCTAGACCTCTATGTTGTGCGTTAAGTTACAAAGCGTTGTTAAGTTCATTCAATTTATTTTAGGTTGATCTTTCTTAGAAGTTTGCCTTTTTGGATCACCACGAGATGTAGATACAATTCCTAAATGTAGTCTAAAGATGATAAGCAAGCTTTTATCTCTTTTCAACAATGAAAATCCTAGCTACAAGGGGAAAAGAAAGACACAATCTTTTCTCATAGAGCATAGAGCACACTGTAGATGCACTTTTCCTAAATCAATCCACACAAACTGTCAAAATGCAAATGCACATATGCATGTATTTGTTTTCACTTTCTTAATATTGATGCCTAAAAAGAAAGTTGTTGTACAAATTTGAATTCGATTTCAAGTGAAAAACAAAAACAAGCTTCTTTTTGGAATCAAAAAGATGATTACGACACTTATGATTTTGAAGTAAACACTTGTTTCGACACTAGAAATTCACAAATTCAAACCAAAAGACAAAAGTAAAAGCACAATCAACTGTCAACAGCAAACAAACTTACTCCTAAGATCAAAACGACACTTGCGACAGGTCTAGATCTAAGGGCGACAGTATGACTAGTTTACTTTTGTAATGGGAAACTCCAAATGATGTAACAAATACAAAAAAACAAATACAGTTTCTTTATACAACTGAGGCAGAATTGAGGCAGAGAAAAGGGGTTTTCAGATAGGTACACACACTAATAACAGGCTGCAAAAATCAGAGAGAAAACTGAGAAAAAGGAAGTAGAGAACCACAGCTGCACAGGGCAAAGGCTGATCAACGCACCTGTTGTTCAGAGAAACTGAATTGCAGCGCAGGTAGCCCTCTCGGGACCTGTGTTGAAATGCAGAACCTCTTCACAGAGTCTGCGCTGAAGCAGAAACGAGAATTGTTTTTGGGTTCTAGGTCACGGTTTGCAGTTTAATCTACGGTTTTTGGCCAGATAAAAGCTATCAATTAGGTACAATTAGAGGTATGATTTAAAGAAGGACTAAGATCTATCATAAAGGGCTGTTAGAGCACTTGTGGATCAGCTGTTCAGATCATAAACAATCCCAACGAATGGACTAGAGTAGCAGATTTCTACTTTGCATTTGAAAATGGAAAATGCAGTTCGATTCGGCACTCCTGAGTTTATGAGATGAACAACAATAGAAACACAAATAAACTAACAAGATACGTTCCCCAGTGGAGTCGCCAATTTGTTGTTGGGAAAAGTATCCATTCGGAATGCCCCTATCCCACTCTAAGGTGTGATAGTGCCTTAGCAACAAACAAGGAAAACTATTTTCGTATTCTTCTTTATGAAATGTAAATGGAGAAGAAGGATGTAACTAACCGGTGTCTTCCGCTAGTTTGTCAATCCAATCGCTCTCTCCTTTGTTCGCTTCCCGCTGCCTGCTCCTTCACTGGTCCAGCTTCACCAAGTTCCTGCAAGATCACAAGAGAGGAAAACTACACAAAAGACATAGATTTACATTCATAACTAGTTTAGGATCAGATTAAACTAAACATGCAAATATAACAAAACATCATTGGTATACAAGCATATAGGAGAAACTCAAATAGTTTTATTGATATGATAATAAAGTCCAAGAGGAGATACAACCAAGTGAGTCCCGATCCAGCATCTACCTCCCAGCAAAGGAATCCCTTCCTCTCCTCCAACAAAGCATAAATCACCCAATGCACTAATCTCAATCTCAAACCAACAGCAATTCTCTGCAAAGTACAAAATTCCAGCCTCCCTGGACCTCTGGGTGAGAGATCCATATATAGATGTAAGCAGAGAGGATGAGTCAGCTTATGTTTTGACTTGTGGCTTCTCTCTGTCAGTTCTTGCTTCCACTTGGAGGTTGAGAGCCTCTTACTCATCACTAGTCGAATTCATTGAGGCAAATGTCATTGGAGAAGATTCTGGAAGCTTCCATGGTATTTCCACCTCGTTGAATGAGCTTTCCATTTGTCATTTCCCGCTCAACGCACCCTGGTAGTGCATCCACCTGCGTTGCAACGCACATAGCCTGTGTATTTGGGTGCTTTGCAACGCAGGCAGCTAGTGGAGCCTCTGAATTGGTCATGATTTGACTAGTTTTGGGCAGTTTCTGGTGGCGAACTTCTGGGAGAAGCTGTCATTTGTTGACCTTGTTTCTTTAGGAGCTGGAATAACATCTTTAGGGACTTAGGATCCCTTGGTTTATGGACATTTCATGCTTATAGCTGTAAGGCACAAAAATGTCTATAACACTACTGGAGTAGAGAAAGAACTTTGACTAGGTTGAATTATAGCATTTCTACAACCATACGTTCAATTTCACTCTTTTGTGCATAGGGATATCTGTACGGCTTGATGTTTAGAGGAACACTTCCTGGAATCAGATGAATAGCATGATCATGATCACGAATAGGTGGGAGACATTTGGGAGTCTCAAATACCTTGGAATGATTGTCCAAGACTTTTTGGAGATCTAGAGAAATAGATGATTTCGATGTGGAAACATCTAGCGAACATAATTGTGCAATTACACCTCTTTGTTCCTTTTTTAGAAGCTTTGTCATACCGTTAGAGCTGATTATCTTTCCCGGTTTCCCTGCAATACCCCTTAATTCAACTTTCTTTCCTTCCGCAGAAAATTCATGAAAATTTCTTGAAATTAAAAGTTATTGTACCCAAGGAATGTAGCCATTGGACTCCTAGTACAACATCAGCACCTCCCATTGGAATGGAAAGCATTGGGCTAGTTAATACATATTCTCCCATGGATAGCTTGATATTATGGCACTTTCCAGAGCAATTTATCGTTCCTCCATTTGCAACCATCACTTGAAACTCTGGTGCTGGATATAGGAAGCAATTCAATTCTTTTGCTATCTTATAATGAATAAAATTGTGGGTACTTCTTGAATTAATCAACACTATTACCTTTTTCTTCTTGATTTGTTCTTCTATCTTGATGGTTTGAGGAGTGGTAATTCTAGCCAATGCATTACAAGATATGGTCGGATTCATTTCTTCTTTATCTAGGCTTTGTTCTTGGAGTATATCCTCTTCTTTTAACCTTTCTTTCTCCTTTTCTTCTTCCTCTTCACAATCTATGTAGAATAATTTCTTCTCAGAACACTAATGACCTTTAGTGTATTTGCTATCACAACTGTAACAAACCCCTTTTGCTCTTTTTTCTTTCAATTTTTGTGGTGTCAACCTTATAGGTTGTGGAAGGCTAGGGGCAACAACACTTCCATCTTTATAGTTGTGACTGGTATGCTTCCTGGTTGCCATAATTTTTCTTTCCATTTTTCTTGCTAACCTAAATGACTTCTCTAATGAATTAGGTTCCCAAAGGTGAACATCATGCTGAATTATCCTTTAAAGTACCTATGAACACATCAATCCTATGCTCCTCTGGAATATTTTTTACCCTTATGTTCAATTTTTGGAACTCCTCAATGTGCTCCATTATTGAACCCTTTTGTTTGATACTTATGAATTGGCTAAAAAAAGTGTTGCTTTTGTATCCTCATAATGTGCTGTCAATTCTTCCATAAAAATTGCCCAAGTGATAATTTGTTTACAAAAGCAAAGTGATTGATACCATACAAACTGATTTGGTTCCAAATATAAAGTTGCAATACATACCTTTTGTGTGTTTTTCACATTATTGAGATTGAAAAATTGCTCCATCTGTAATATCTATGTTGTGGGATCCTTGCCATCAAACTTCCTCATATCGATTTTTGGAATATGGTGGGTCTTCGATCCAACATTAAAGTCTATGAAATCATGATTAACATTTCTTTTTTTCTCATCATGAGTTTCCTTTACTACCCTTTCACCATTAGTAAGCATTTCTTGTAGAAAATTTGTCAAATCTGTCTTCAAATCTTCCATGCCTGTCTTCAAATCATCCATCTTAGCTTCCATGCCATTCATATTAGCGTCTACGCCTTTCTTTAAAAAATCCATCTTAGCTTCTATGCCTTTCTTTAAACCATCCATATTAGCTTCTACATATTTCTTTAAACCATCCATCTTAGATTTTGTTACTTTTTGTGCAAGTGACACTTGTTGCACTTGGTCTCGTAATTTTGATATATCATCTTGCATTTCTTCCTCTTCTTCATGAGTCATGCTAAATCTTTCAGGTTGCTTACTAGGTGTTTTAATTTTCTTTCCTCGGGGCATCAATTACTGATAATAATGCTTTACTATGCCCTTTGAATTCCTTTAAACTAATTTTTCAAACCAAGCTTATGCAAAAATTTAAAAAAAACTACACACCTTTTTTCACTTTGTAGGAGCTTGATATTGAATATGATGTATCTCTATAATTTCGGATCATTCAATTCTGAAATTGCAATCTGCAGTATCCCTCTGCGTCCTCTTTCCAATGCCACCAGTCTGATCCAAATTGGATTCTCCAGGGAAGAGTTATGCCAAATTTCCCACAGTGACTTGATTATAAACTAGTTTAGTAGAGCGAAGTTGTATGACATGCCACATGTCACTATTTCGACCTTTGGCTCTGAAAAATATATACAAGAAACTACAGTCCATTCTGTTTCTGTACCTTCTTACGAAATTTCAATTCGATGCTCAAAGAGAAAGTTATAACGATTTTCCCCAGGTCACCTGTTTGGAATGTAATTTAGGAGTTTGCAAAAAGACCAACTTCCTCAATCATATCTCTGCAAATATAGTGCAAAAAGCTCTGAAATTCGGACCCAAGGTTCAGTGCGATTTCATCTCAAATGGGTTTTTTTTTCACTTCTCAAACGTTGCAGAAAAAAAGTTATAGCGAAAATGCCACGATGACCTATTTGGAGCAACGAAACCCTAGAATCCAAAGCTCCGATACCAAATGTTATGAAACTAGCTCACAAAAAGATAGAAAGATAGATCAATGCCTTAGAATTCAGCCTCTTCGAGGGGGAAACCTCCTTTACATTACAAAAATGAATGATTCTTTGATGATTCAAATGACAAAACCTCCTTTCTATATATAGGAGTCTAAGGAGTCACAATATAACCCAGCCAACTTAACAATAATAATATAAAGGCACAAAAATAACAATAGAGGGATTCTATGGGGCACAGTAATAATAATATGGGGACAATAGGCGCACAATAATATTAATAATGGATACAACTATAATAGTAATGGGGTAATCACTAGTATTATAGGGACCTAACATTTTATATCACTTCTTCTCCTTGCTTCAAGTATCATTTGACTGAGTCCCTGTACTGCTAGGAGGAAGGGTAGGGGAGAGAGAGGACATCCTTGCTAGAGTCCCCTCTAACTTTCAAAGAAAGGTGTGGCCACCCCATTGATTAGAATATAAAAACTAATCTTTGCCATACATCCCATAGCCCAATTTATGAACCCTATGTTGAATCCCAAGTGAGTCAACAACATTTGGATGTACAACCAGCTCATTCAATCATATGCTTTAGATAGGTATATTTTCACTATAACACCTTTTTTTTTTTTTTATGCTGTGGATGGTCTCCTGAGCCACACCTACTGCTTCATGAATCTGTCTGCCATCTAGGAACCTGAACTGCTCTTTTGATATGTTCCTTGAGAGGATTGGTTTTAATCTAACTGCAATTACTTTTGCAATTATTTTGTAGATGCAGTTGCATAGTGATATTGGCCTAAAATCGTCAAAGGATGATGGGTCCTCCTTTTTCGGAATTAGGGCTATGAACATGGCATTGAAAGGTTCATAGATCGACCCTTTTACCCTTGATTCTTCGACGACTTCAGTTAGTTCATTCCCCAAGGACTCAAAGAAATGTTGAAAAAACTCCACTGTCCATCCATCCGGACCTGGACTCTTATCCTTTTGCATTGTCCTTAATATTCCTTCCACTTCCCCTTTAGTCACTTCCTCCATGATAGTTCCATTCTCCTCCTCCTCCAGGTACCTTGGAAATTTTTGAGCTGTCTTGACCACCTTGGTAATTGAAACTTCTGCAGGGGCTTTGAAAATATTTTTGAAGTGATTCCTTCCCTGTAGGGACAATTCCTCAAAATATTTGGCTTGAGTTCCATCCTTCGATTTTAACGACCATATAGTATTTGATTTTTTTCGACATTTTGCATAATTCGGGAATTTTTTTGAATTTTCATCCCTTGCTTCCAGTCATATTGCCCTACTTTTTAGTCTCCACTGTTCTTCTCTAATTGCTAAAATATTTCTTCGACTAGACTCTAGCTATTTGGTCCTATCCTTCTTTCCTTCATTCTCATATCCATCTTCTTCCAGGCTTTCTAATTGATCTAGTTCCACTCCTATTTGCTTTAGTTCTTCTTCTTTTTGACTTTCTTAACTCTGGCCCATTCGACAATTGCCTTCTTTAATCGCTTCAGATTTTCCATGAACCAATAGGCTTTCCCCCTATCCTCATTTGTTGCTACTGACCTCCAAGTATTTTTAACCAAATTGCTATATGATTCATGCTATTAGAAAATTATATATTACAAAGCAATGGAACACATAAAATATTGCAGAAATATAAACACAGAAAATGCATAAAAAAAGAGAGACACAGATATACGTGGTTCACCCAGTTTGGGCTACGTTCATGGAGGAACAACCAGTCCTTCCTTTTATATTATCCAGCAAACTGAATAGATATGACCTATAGCAAATCCATTGTAATTACCTCTTCGCTCTCAATCTCCTCTCTCTTCCTCACTCAGAATACAGATCTACATAGACGCAATACAATTCCCTCATATATAGCGAGGGGTTGCCTTCTAGGGAAAAAAACCCTAAATTAAACATAACTTCTATCGTCAGATCTCCACCTAATGAACAACCCAGATTGAATACAAAATTACAACATTTTACAAGGCAATTTTACATCTATTTTTAGCTTCGGGGGCACTGCCGCCCCCCTGGACCCCCTTGCAGTGAATATTTTACGGGCGGTGCTGCCATCCCATTACGAACTGGGGTCCAATGCAGCGATACCTTTAAATATAGAAGATAATCAGGCTCCACACCCAACCCCTACTTGAGCCAGGATGGGTTAAATTTAAAAGGGACAGCCGTCTTTTTGTTTGGCCCTTTCATTTCAAGCAGGACAGGGAGATGGTCTGAGTCTCATCCTTCTCCCACCTAGTGTCTAAAAACTGGGATCTTGGCCACCAATTCTTCTCTCAAGAGAAAATGGTCCAGCCTCTTAGCCATCCTTGCTTCCCCTGTTCTCCTATTCCTCCATGTAGGTCTGGACTTGATCAGATTGATGTCCATCAGTTTCCTCCCACTTATCTTGTTTAAGAAGAAATTTGATAGTGGGTCGACATGTGTAGAAGGTACCCATGTTTTTGAGAGGTCCAAGGAAAAATTCAAATCCCCCCCGAATCACCATATTTAGGTTCTCCATAAAAGGCTTTGAAAACAAATTTTTCTAGAATGTCACCCTATCCTGGTAGGGACCATAGATGTTTAGGATTAGAAAGTTTGTGCACATCTCCAGAGAGTAAACCTCTACTCCTAGAGCTTGGTCAACACCCCAGGAGGAAAGGACCTTCAACCTTCCCTCTTTTACTCCAGTGGCCAATCCCCTGGATCTACCTTTGGCATCCAGGGCCTGAAAGGTCTAACTAGGCAACATTTTGAGTAAGGCTTTACTGATGTCCTCCCCAATACCCAATGTTTCTTGTAGCAGAAGCACATCAATATGTATGAATTAATGAGGGCTTTCAAAGCCAATTTTTTAGGGGTATTGGCTAAACATCTACAATTAAAATATAAAATGATCATTTAAAATCGGTGGGGGGGAGGGGGGGGGGGGTTCCACATTGCTCTAAGCACCCCTGATACAGATAGTTGTTTCCCAACGACAATGTTGATCTTGGCTCTCAGTTGAGCCTTTGAAATGTTTGTCTTTCTGCCTCTAGATTTTCGAGGACCAAACGGAATAGGATGAATCCCCAAACCTCCCACTGCCTCCTAGGGAATGAGTTTTTTTCATGAGGCCTGAGGTTATAGTGGGATCTCACAGAATAGGCAACAACCATACCAGCTTCCTCCACACTAGTCACCAGGCTTCGGTTTAGATTTATATCAAGAATGGAGGTAATGATATTGTCCAATTGTTCATTTATATTGTTAACATATAAGTTATCTGAATTAATAATCCTGGAGGGACTAGACTTGGAAAATGAATTGACAAAAGACACCAAGAAAGTATTGAGAGAGGGGATAGAATCCAAAGATGTACCCTCTGGTTGAATAGATGAACCCCTTCCATCTCCCTCCTTTGTCTCTGACCAAGCTGACTCCTCCTATTGTTTTTGAGCTCTGTTTGTTTTAACCTCCTCCTATATTTCCGCTCTCTCCACTGCATCCTCCTACATCTTGTTTTCTTCCATTTGTTCCCCCCCTGTGACCAGGATTTCCTTGTTCATATACTTCTCCCCTTTTACCTCTTCCACTCCCCCCTCCTTCCTCTGCCTCCTTCTTCGTCTGAAACCCAAAGGACAATCCCTTGCCATATGTCCATACTTGTGACATCTATGACAATGAAAAGGGAGTTGTTCATAGTCAATCATTTGTGTGTAAGAGAAATCCCTATATTTAAGGTTGATTTCCTCTGCCAATCCTTCCCTGGGATTTTGAATGACCAGAATTCTGGCCAAATATTTATCTCTAGTGTATGCAAAGGTCATATTAGCTTCCAGATAACATCCCAAATTGTTCCCAATTGTCCTGAAAACAGAATCAAACCAAAGAAAAGGAGGGAGGCCAGGAAATCTTACCCAAACTGAGATTTCATCCACCTTCTCTCTTTGAGCGTCAAAAAGTGGATTCCACTTTTTAAATAGGATAGGATGTCTCCCAAAGCTCCAGTTTCTTCCCAAAACCCATTCCAATGCTTCTTTCCTAGTAAATTTGATCATGAACTAGCCCTTGGTGAGGGTTGAAACCTCGAAGGATTTGTCTGGTGCTTCCTGCCAATTATTAGATGTCCATTCCTAAATGTAGTTTGCAGTATACTTTTTTCCTTTTGCCCTACCCACCAACATTAGCTCTGTTGCCTCCATGGCCTGATCGCTTTGGATATCGACTCCTAAAACCAGATTTACAACTTCCTATTTCTTCTTAATTACCTTGTTTTTCTTCCATTTTTCCCCTATCTTCTGGTGCCGCCCCCCTTCCCCACTCCCCGGTGTGTTCTCCTCCACATTGATGGAAAATTCCTAGAGTGGCTCTGAATGCTGCTCCTTCCAACTGTTCCTGAGGTTATCTAGACCTCCTACTTCAGCTTGTGCTACCTACCCTACCAAGAATGGTAGCTCTCTTCCTTCCGAAAACCCATATGCCTCTATAAATCCCTGCCGATCAACAGTATAGGGTGGTTCGCAATAGACCCCTTCTTCACGATTTTCACCCCTCCCTACATCCTGCACCTTTTGACCACCATTCAAGAAAATCCCTTGTCCGATTAAGCCGATAAGCCCACCAGTGACTTGAAATCCTGATTGAGGGTTTCTCTTCTTTTGCCTTGCAAAGGGCTCTTGTATGCCAATGTGCTATCCCACCATAACCCTCTCCCGGTTTTTGCCGTGCTCAGATCTTCCACAAGGAAATATTTCAGGTCCTCCTAGCCCTTGAGGCCACAATTGATAACAATATCTTCTAAACCCCCTGAATAGAAATATTTAAACAGGTTAGAGAAATGATTACTTACTTGGATGACCTCCGCATTCCCATCATTACAGTTAGGATCAGGTGGTAAAGCTCCCTATCTTCCTTCCAGCTCCTTCACTTCCCCCCAATCTTCCAATTTAGATAGACTTAAACTCTCCTCCAAAATCTCTAATGATTTCCCTTATTTCCATCCCACTCCTGAACCACCTTTCGTCCCTCCTGACAGTCTAGATGGATGAATACACCGCTTGATATTCTGTTCTGTGACCTATAGCCCCCAAACTGACAGTATATCCTTAGGCTTATGGTTTAGATCAATGATATCCCATTGTCTGACCATTTCCATTTCCACTATTTGTAGTTTTGAGGCGCCCCTAGAACTCGAAAGCCTGTTCTCCTTCAGCGAGTGCGTGCAGGTTGTTAGTGTCGGCAACACAATGATAATGCAACATTAAACATCAAAAATTGGTCTCCATCCTCCCATCATTCTAAAGCCCCATTTCTCATCGTTCCCAAGGCAACTGTCCATGGTTAGATCCTCCTCCAACTTCCCTCCCTGTCCTGACAATATTTCCCACGTCGCGCCATGTGTGGGACATACAGCTTCCAGCCTTCACCTGTCACCATTTCCATCCCTGTTGTAGAATTAGAAACACTAGAATGAGTTTCACATGGAAGAAGAAGGAATAATTTAGAAACAATACTAAGACCGAGAAGGAAACCCTAAGGGTACCAGAGTGGAGCTCCTTACCGCCATCTTTACTAGGGATTTGTTACAAACCCTAGAATTCACAATATATGAGCATTAATAATTATGTCAGCATGCTTGATAATACATATTTAGGATTTCATGCACTAGAAATACACCCCAATAGTATCTTGGTCATGATTCATATATCTATAATTTTTTCTGATTTCATTTTCTTCATGCAATGTTTATACCCAAAGGATTTCCATCCTTAGGATAAGGAGGAATAACAATTTTATGGTATTTTCCTTCTAACCTAATCCTATATCTCTTGAGTGACATAGTAGCCTTAATTTTTCATCCCCAAGGTCTATTGACCAGTGCTGGATATGATGGAATTCCTTCGAGCAAGTCCATGAATTCAAAATAAACTTCAATCATAATACCCAGTATGATAGTCTGAATATTACATAGGGCACCAATGGGTTTTAAAAACCTTTAATATCCAAGTTTTACATAATTCATTGTATGAATCACTTGTGATCTTTTGAGCCTGATTCATGTTTCTCTCAAAAGGATGTTTAAATATGAGCCAAAATTGACTGCAACCTACTTTATCATATATCCATTTACTTCAAACTTGACTCACAAATCATAGTCATTTGATATCTTGTTCTATAATAATTTCCATATATATTTTTAATGTAATTTTTTCCTCATTAAATTTATTTAAAATATTCATAAGTTCGAGAAATTTACCAATCGATTACTTATCCTTGAGAAGATGGAGGATTTCTTGCATAATATATCCATAGTTTACATTGCTATCTTACTCTTTGTGCCTAAGAGTAAAACTCGAATTCAATGTGTGAATGTTTATAGGGGACTATTTGTAGACTCTGGGCCATCTCTTGACAACTAGAAGACCTTTGTAAAAGTAGTTATGCAATAGAGATCGTTTTGTTCCATATCAGGGATATTCCATTATTTTCCTTAGTTGACTTCAATAAAGGTAATTAGGTGTAATAGAACTTATTCTTATCATGATGACTGTTGTGAAAAAATATTAAGTATATCCTCTCTTTTGTGTTTCTTGAACGCATCCATTTCCTTGTAAGTTAAATTGGTGTGATCTTTACATTTCACATTTTGCGTTCCATTCTAGCAGTTTAGACATCCAAAATTATGACATCCAGATTTCCATGTCCAGTAGCCTTTTCTTAAACAAAAGTACAAATTCTTGTAAAGGGAATGGCTTGAACTCAGGCACTTTATCTTCAAGCAACACGTAGTTAAGAAACATAGATTCAATTTCCTACAGGGGTTGGTTGGAAGAATAGGGTTTTTTGGCAAGAATTGCTTGTAAATGACACTGCTAAGAGACACACAATGAAAATCTTCAGCACCATGAAAACAAAATACCTAATAAAACCAAGCATCCATTAGGGGAATTTTGAGGTCTAAAATGGGCCTCCTAAGGAAATTATAAAATAATAGTGGAAATAATAAAATAATATTAGATTACATCATCAAATTTTAGAGGGAAAAATAAAAAAACTATTTTTTCAAGTCTTATTTTCAACTTATCTCCCTATAGTTTTACTCAAATTTTGAGGAGAAACACTCGTTGGATGAAAAATTTGACTCCTCATCCAAGGAGTACCCATTTTTCATACTTTCGATGAACTCTGCTACATGAAAGATGAGAAATACATGAAAATGTGATTGAAATCACATTTTTTTCATGTATTTTTCATTTTTTGTGTAGCAGGGAACATCGAAAGTATGCAATATGGGTACTCCTTGGACGAGGAATCAAATTTTGCATCCAACAAGTACTCTTGCTCGAAATTTGAGGAAAAACTTAGGGAGATAAGTTGAAACTACAAGTAGTTTTATTATTTTATTATTTTTTAAACTTTTTACTTTTTTACTCCAAAAATGGTGAATCACCCCCATGGTTGACAACATCATCTTGAATCGTATTGGTTCTTATAAAGTTTATTTTGGTTGTACATTTTTCTCATGATATCCATTTTAGACCTCAAAATTCCCCTAATGTATTCAACAAATTTTCAAGGGAAAAAGGGTAGGGGATGACTGAGGGGGCAATTATAAGGCACTCCATTTAATTTTAAGACTTTTGTTACCATGCTTTAAGGGTTTTGGGATGGTGAGGTATTTTAATGGGAAAAGGTTACCTCAGAAAAGCGTTGGGAAATCATTTTCCAGCGCATAGAGGAGCACTGAAAAATCATTTTCCAATGCCTATAGGAATGCTGCAAAACCATAAAACCAAGAAAGTTTGTGTGAATTATTTTGTGAATTAAGTCATGAATGATTAAAGAGAGATAGGGTCATGTTTTATAAAATACATGTTACAATCTTTAGATTAAACATATTCTAAATTTTTTATGAGCATATAAAAGGTAGCAATTTTGAAAATAAGGGAAGCAACATCGCCACTCATGTCCATTCTCATATGTGTGCTTATGCTTACAAAAATGAGTAAGAACTACAAATATTTCAAATCTATGCAAGAGGTAAGACAAGTATTGGCTCCTTTGTTCATATTGTAAATATCATGATGTAATAGAAGAATAACATATTGATCTAAAAAAAACAGAGAACCACACAATGATTTTTGTAACCTCTAGATGGAAAAACACTTAGAGCATTTGAATATTATGAGAGTGAGAAATCAAACATGAATTATAGTTCATTATAAGTATATTCCAATATTGAAGATGTGAACATATGAGAAACAAATAGGAGAACATTTTTGGGTAGCGGAGGTCCCGCGTAACAATTTTTGGGTTTGATAACCTAGAAGTTAGGATAGAAATATTGTAAACCTCTGAAATATGCGGAGCGCGAAATGTAAAAAGTCGAGTCAAAGGGTTGTCCACCCAAGAAATAATATAGAATGACAGGAAGTAAGTCGGTCCACAGACCAGAGGAAGGTATAAATAGAGCACAGCTCTATGGGGAGAGGGTAGTTCTCTTTGAGGTATGATATTGGATCTGAATTGTAATGGGTTTTTTAGGATAAAAGTCTGAAAGCGTCTGTAAGTATGAGTCAAGGGTATTGGGGAAGGGATAGAGGCTCTGAAGCTATGTGTGCAGAGGTCTGGAAGAGTTCGCAGCTGCGTGTGCTAACCCCTGCAGCTGAGTGTGCAGGACGGATCTAGATGTATTAGTGATAAAGTGGAAGTAAAGATAAGTTGCTTATGTAATTCTATGTTAAATCTGAATTATCGCGGTCTGGCTTTTTGTATAGTTAAAATAACTGTTTGATATATGTGCATATGTTTATGCTATGAGTGTATCTGAATCGAAGCTTATTCTAAGGGCATGAATTGATTAAATCTGATAATTGTTTGCTTAAAGACTACAATAAATAGATTGAATACATAAACAATGTATAATAAGTAGTAAGGATTAGTCAGGGTTCGGATCTGCGTGAAACAGAGCAACGTGAAGCTGCAGAATGGTGCGCGAACCCTCTAGACCACATCTAGACATCCCCAGGGTGTGGAAACCTAGTTCAAGCACCCCCCCCCTACTACCTTGGGTGAGAGTTCAGTCAGGGCTCCGCGGGCTGTTGCCAAAAGGGCCGGTAGTTGCGGGATTTGTTTAACTAAATAATTTTTCCGAACCTGGGTCAGGCCCATATAAGCCAACAAATGGTTCCATTGTCGGGACATCTAAATGCAGGCCCAAATCACCTGTCCCAAATTTAGACGAGCGAAGAGCCCACAAATTTATAAGACGGACTCTCGGATGCACAACTATATGCGGTGCGCGTAGCGAATGTCCATTTTGAGAATATAATCCACTTCTTAACTACAGGAACCGCGCTACAGGGATGTTCTGTTCAACAAAAGAAGCAAATGGTGATACGTGCAACTGACTTCACCGTGATTGTAGGAAACCTCTATAAAATGGGAAACGATGAAATATTACATACGTATGTCCTGGGGTTCAAGCGAGGACAGATCCTGGCCAAAGCACATGGGGGGGTTGCTGGCGGACATTATGCGGGTTGCGCCACAGCCTAGAAGGTTCTTCGTGCAGGATTATGGTGGCTCGCTTTGCATCAAGATTCGAAAGCATACTACTGAGCCTGCGACGTATGTCAACATAAGGGGAAATCGTCGCGGAGAGATGAAATGCCGCTCCAGCCACAGATGACGCTACAACAATTCGAGAAGTGGGCCATTGACTTCGTAGGATCTATCAAGCCACAAGGGAAGATGGGCACGTACTATGTCATCACCGCAACAAAATATTTGACCCGATGGGCAGAGACACAACTAGTTAAGGATTGCACGACTGCGACCACTGCGAAGTTTTTGTTTGAGAATGTATTGACAAGGTTTGGATGTCCCAAGATTCTCATGGGCGATCGGGGAATGCATTTTCTGAATGAAACGAGTAGCGCACTCACTAAGGAATTCTAGATATATCACCAACAAAGTACGCCATACCACCCGCAAGCGAATGGGACCATCGAGGCATTCAACAAAATCTTGGAGACTGCATTGACCATGCATTGACCAAGGTCTGTAATGCGCAGTGAAATGACTGGGACTTGCACATCCCTGCGGTGCTATGGACATACCGAACCACGTGCAAGAAGCTGATGGGCCAGACACTTTTTTAGTTTGTCTATGGCAAGGAGGTTGTTATGCCTATGGAATATATTGTGCCTATTCTATAGATCGCGACAATAACAGGAATGGCTGATCGTGGGGATTTTGAGGAACGACTCGCGCAGCTAGAATGATCCAGGTGGATATTGGTGGCCACCTGCCAAGTCCACCTGGACCCCCACCATTGTCTTTCTCAGCATTTTCAGTTTCCTTAATTGTAGCACAACTTATTTTTAGCAGTTTTTCGGGTCCCGAACTTCCGGAGCCGTTTTGAGGCCCTAAACGACGTTTTTTGGGAAATTTACCGCCAGCGATTTTTTTGATAAAAATCGTCTTTTCCGTCGTAGTCCTCGGAGAGATCTTTCCAACGGGCTATCATGCACGTCAAACAGAGATAGTATGACCAATTCGCGACCCCGGGAAGTTGATGTACCAACTTACCCAAAAACGGGGCCCACAATTTGGCGTTTCATCTTCTAGGGTTAGGTTTTGGAATGTGAAGGGTTTTCTATTGTTTCTCAACAATAAATAGGCCTCCGAGCCTCATTGTAAGAGAGTTCAGAGGCATGTAGCCATCACATCTCTTCTCAAAGATAAGCTACCATCGCCCTAGCTAGTTTATTTCCATTTCTGTTGTAAGCATATTTGAGTATTTTCCATTAATGAAATGAAGTATTATTTCCGCTGCATCTTTGTGTATATGGTTATCTCTGTAATTTGTTGCATTCCTGTTTAAATCCGGATCAGTGGTATCAGAGCGGTCTGCTTTTTCTCTGTTTTTCTTTGCATGTCCCCAACAAGGTCGGGATATAAGGAGTTAGGGCTTGAATTGGTTGAACCTTTGCAAGACCAGCCTCGCAAATCCCAACGGCCTCCCATGGCGGACGAGAAGAAAGACGAGGGGGCAGGAGATCCCATCAAAATCTTGCTCGAAGAAGCCCTCGAGCGACAACGGAACGCGATGATGGACAGTTTTGCCCAGATCCTTCAGCAACTACCCAGGGGTGACGCATCGGCTTCCAACAGCTACTCTGGAAATGCCACACCATTTAAGGTACAAGTTAATTTTGAAATCCCCATATTCGAGGGTCAGATAGACACAAATTCCGTAGATAAATGGTTAAATATGCTAGAGGGTTATTTTTCTGTTCATGATTTTTCTAGTCAGGAAAAGATTATTTTCACTCTTCTCAAAGCAGCCCCCCACGTCAAGGACTGGTGGGAAACCTACTGCGAGCAGAAGGATGAAAGTACTGGCTCACTATTTTCAGCCGCACCCCCCTGGGATTCGTTCCGGGATGCTATCAAGGAGCAGTACTACCCTGTTGGGAGCTATGAGGATGAATACATAAAGTGGACCACGCTGCGGCAGGGAAGGGACCAAGACGTGCCGGAGTTCACCAATCTTTTCCATACCCTTCGCACAAAGTTGGGTATCAAGGATTCGGAGCAACATTTGATACTCAAATACCGTGGCTGCCTGCACAAGTACATCCAGGAAGAAATACAATTCCTAAACATCCCCTCGCTCGGCGCAGCATACCGGTATGCCGTCAATGTCGAGCAGAAGTTTAAACAAAAGAAGCGAGACTTTGGATCTGCGAATCCAAAGCAGGGGAAAGGTGCCCCTAAACCACAGAACAAAGGACAAATCCAAGGCGGGACAGCCCAAGACAACCAGCCGAAGCTGCAAGCAAAGAACAGCGCCGCGAAGCCGAGAAAGGACACTGGAAAATGGTGCGAGTTCCATAAGAGCTCCACTCACAACACAAGTGAGTGTCGGGCCAAGCAGTCACTGGTGGATGAGCTAAAGGTTTCAGAATCAGATGCATGTTCCGACACGGAGTCAGAACCCGATAAGGGGTATGAAAAAGGGAAGCAGATCATTGATGCGGACCCCAGCGCCACTGTTGCTACCGCAAAGATCCAGAAAAATGAACCCGAAGATCCAGAGGAGGAGGAGCGTCTCTTCCACTCCCAGATGTGGGTAAAGGGCTCCCCGATACAGTTCATTGTTGATAGCGGGAGTCAAAAGAACCTCATTTCGGCAGAGGTCGTGAAGCGGTTGGGCTTACCGACCACATCACATCCACAACCATACACCATTGGGTGGCTTCACCAAGGACGAGATCTTCGCGTGAGCCAGCAGTGTCGCCTTCCATACAACATCAAGCCCTTCACGGATGAGGTATTGTGTGACATTGCTCCCCTTGAAGTTTGTGATGTATTACTAGGACAACCATACTTGTGGAAGCGACATGCTGTGTATGAATCGAGGCCCCGTGCAGTTATTATTACATTGGGAAATAAGTTGTTCAGGATACCAGAGGTAGCACCACCTGCCGCCCTCTCTTTGATTACTGCAAAACAATGCAGTAAGATCATTTCCAAAACCAGGAAATTTGTTTTCCTGATGATACGCCCTCAAGGAAAGAAGAAGACAGTGGCCGCGGCCTCCAAACGGGGCCCCTCTACACGACAACTACAGATGGACAAGATTGTGGAGGAGTACGAGGACATCTTCACCTCCCCGGTAGGGGTTCCTCTGCACTGTCAAGTCAAGCACTCCATCGATCTGACCCCAGGTGCACCGCTACCCAATGGACCAATTTATCGGCGCTCCGTTCTGGAGAACGATGAAATCAAGAGGCAGATTCAGGAGCTCCTGCAGAAAGGTCACATCCGTCCGAGTTCATCGCCCTGTGGGAGCCCGATCGTGTTGGTACAGAAGAAGGATGGGACGTGGAGACTCTGTATTGACTATCGGGCGCTGAACAAGATCACTGTCCGTAATAGGTACCCGATCCCATGGATTGATGACCTCCTAGACCAACTAAAGGGGGCGAAATATTTCAGCAAGATCGATCTGAAGTCAGGATATCACCAGGTACCAATCGAACCCTCAGATGTGTGGAAGACTGCCTTCAAATCCAAGGAGGGCCTCTTCGAATGGTTGGTCATGCCTTTCGGATTGACGAATGCTCCTGCAACCTTTATGAGGCTAATGGATGACATCTTGCGGCCATTCACCAATTCCTTTGTAGTAGTATACTTGGATGACATTCTGATCTTCAGCCAGAGTTGGGAAGAGCACCTCCACCACATCCGACAGGTTCTCCAAACACTGCGGCAACACAAGCTATGTGCCAATTTGGAGAAATGCACTTTTGGCATGACCGAGGTTCAGTATCTGGGATACATCATTGATGAACATGGGGTGCATGTCGATCCAGCCAAGGTCCAAGTCATTCGGGATTGGCCCTCTCCAACCACTCTAACAGAGCTACGCAGCTTTCTAGGTCTTGCCAACTTCTACCGCAGGTTTGTGTTGGGGTTTTCTCATATTTCTTGGCCCTTGAGTCAAGTCACCAAGGGCGGGGCAAAAGAAAAATTCTTTTGGTCTGAATCTCAACAGAAGGCATTCAGGGAGTTGAAGGATCGCCTCTGCACGGCACCAGTGCTCGCGTTACCAGATTTACAACAACCATTTGAGGTCGAGACAGATGCCTCTGACTATGCTATTGGGGCAGTCCTTACTCAACATGGACATCCAGTGGCATATCACAGTGAAACACTTTCAGACACAGTCCGGAAGTACCCCACTTATGATAAAGAGATGTATTCCATTGTACAGGCCTGCCGACAATGGAAGCATTACATTTTGGGGAAGGAAACGGTCATCCACACAGACCACCGACCTTTGCAGTTCATACAGACCCAAGGGAAATTGCAAAATGATCGCCATCAGAAGTGGTCTACATACCTGCAACAGTTTCACTTGAATATCAAGTACAAAAAGGGCAGCACCAATAATGTTGCAGATTGCCTCAGTCGACCACCGATCATGGCGCTAACCACCGTGCTCAACTCCTGCGGGCACGAGACTTCTGATTGGCCACTTCTCTACAAAAGCGACCCAGAATTCGGCCACACATACCAGACACTCTTGGAGGGTCGGCAGGTTGCAGATTTTCACCTCCAGGATGCCCTATTATGCCACCTCGGTCACCTTTGTGTTCCTTCAAGCGAGCGTGCCAAGATGATTTGGGAAGCACACTACAGTCGGGCTGCTGGGCATTTCGGGGTCGAGAAAACAGTGGCAGTACTACAAAATTATTTCTATTGGCCGAATCTTCGACAGGATGTTGGGAAGTACATCCGATCATGTACTGCCTGTGCCATTGCCAAATCGACCATTAAGAAGCAAGGCCTCTACACCCCTTTGCCTACCCCTAGTCGACCTTGGGAATCCATCTCCATGGATTACATGTCAGGCCTTCCTTCCACTAAGCATGGAAATGACTGTGTTTTTGTGGTCGTCGACAGGTTCTCAAAGATGGCCATTATGATGGCCTGCAAGAAGAATATCACAGCAGAAGCCACTGCTAAACTCTTCTTTGAACGAGTGTGGGTGCACTTTGGGATCCCACAGTCTATCATCTCAGATCAGGACAGTCGGTTTCTCAGCACATTTTGGTCCAGTCTCTGGTCAATGATGGACACCAAACTCACAAAGTCCACAGCCTTCCATCCTCAAACTGATGGCCAGACAGAGGTTGTCAATAGGATGATTGTGCACATTCTGCGCATGTATAACTCAAAGCATCCACGCACATGGGACGAGAGCCTCCCCTATGTTCAGCATAGCTACAACCGAGCTCTTCACAGCTCCACTGGCCATAGCCCTTTTCAGGTGGGTTTGGGATTCCAGCCACTATGCCCCATTGATGTGGCCATGCCACTTGCAGCTACTCACATGAATTCAGCTCATGTCCAGTCCGAAACAGATAAGGCCACCAGCTTCATTGAGCGCATCCAACATATTCGCCAGCAGGTCCATGAAATTCTTGAGAAATCAAATGCCAAGTACAAGCAGCGACATGATCAACATCGGGTGCCACACAAGTTTCAGGTGGGCGACAAAGTTTGGTTGCATTTGCAAAAGGAACGCCTTACTGGAGCCTATCGGAAATTGAGACCACTCCGATATGGTCCTTACACCATTACTAAGGCTATGGGAGACAATGCATTTGAGCTCAGCATTCCCCCATTCCTTGGCCTGCACCCAGTGTTCAATGTGGACTGCCTTCGGCCATACTTTCCACCATTGCTAGACACATCCGACATTGCAGAACAGCTCAAACCCACAGAATTAAATCCAGATTGCATGGAACAAGCTGCAACTGATCGGATCATGGACACACAGATCAAGAACACTCGCCAATAGAATATCCAACTGTATCGAGTTGTCAAAGCAGGCCAACTCCTTCAGCAGGGCAAGTGGCTCACCAGGGAACAAGTTCAGCGGAAGTTTCCTCATCTCATGGAGGATCTCAACGCAATGGGGACCATTGCTTCCTAAGGGGGGAGGAATGATCCAGGTGGATATTGGTGGCCACCTGCCAAGTCCACCTGGACCCCCACCATTTTCTTTCTCAGCATTTTCAGTTTCCTTAATTGTAGCACAACTTACTATTTTTAGCAGTTTTTCGGGTCCTGAACTTCCGGAGCCGTTTTGAGGCCCTAAACGACGTTTTTTGGGAAATCTACCGCCAGCGATTTTTTTGATAAAAATCGTCTTTTCTGTCGTAGTCCTCGGAGAGATCTTTCCAACGGGCTATCATGCACGTCAAACAGAGATAGTATGACCAATTCGCGACCCCGGGAAGTTGATGTACCAACTTACCCAAAAACGGGGCCCACAATTTGGCGTTTCATCTTCTAGGGTTAGGTTTTGGAATGTGAAGGGTTTTCTATTGTTTCTCAACAATAAATAGGCCTCCGAGCCTCATTGTAAGAGAGTTCAGAGGCATGTAGCCATCACATCTCTTCTCAGAGATAAGCTACCATTGCCCTAGCTAGTTTATTTCCATTTCTGTTGTAAGCATATTTGAGTATTTTCCATTAATGAAATGAAGTATTATTTCCGCTGCATCTTTGTGTATATGGTTATCTCTGTAATTTGTTGCGTTCCTGTTTAAATCCGGATCATAGAAGAACTGGAGGAGGAACATTTTTTGGTTGGATTCCATCAGCAAGTGTAGAAACAGCGTGAGAAAGCGTGGCATGATCGTCATATCAAGGTGTGCACCTTCAAGGAAAATGATCTAGTATTGCTATATGACAGTAAGTTTGAGAAATTCCCTGGCAAACTCTGAATGCATTGGTTGGGACCCTATGCCATCAAAGAAGCTACCGATGGAGGTGTGGTTTAGCTTCCCAAACTCAAAGGAGATCCCTTCCCGGGCCGAGTGAATGGCAGTCGCCTAAAGCTCTACATGGGCAGGCCACCCGCCTGAATAACCGACTGAGGGGTAGTCTCACCGCTCCAGCCAGTTGAAACAAAGCGCGAGACTGTTACAGGGAAAAGTGCCTACACAGAACTGCTTATCCCACTAAGGTGTGGTAGCTACCTCTGTCTTGCACTTATCTCCTAGTTCGTTTCCTCTTTCTCTTGATAGTCTTTCGCTACTTGCTCCCTTGTACGCCCAGCTTCACAGAGTACCTGTAGGATCACAGTAGCATAACACTATACAAGAGCATGGATCTATAATCATAAACAATCTAGGATCATATGTAAATTGACCATACAAATGCATAAAACATAAATGACACAAGAGTATGGAGGAAAACTTGAATAGCTTTTATTGATAATCAAGAAAGAGCCAAGGGAGTTACAACCAGTTGTTCTGATCCAACATCATCCTCTCAATAAGTAATCCCTTCTTCACCTCATACAAAGCTTAGATCACCCAACACTATGATGTTGTCTCAAGAAACCAACAACAATTCCTTACAAGATGCAAAATTCCAGCCTCTGGATCTCTGGGATGAGGGATCCATATATAGATATCTGTAAAGGAGATGAGTCAGCTTGTGATTTGATTAGTGTCTTCCCTCTGATAGTTCTTGTTTCCACTTGGAGATTGATGATCTCTTACTCATCCTTGGTCGAATTCAGAGAGGCAAGTGTCACAGGAGAAGTTTCTGGAAGATTCCATGCCTCTCCACCTCACGGATTGACACTGCCATTTGTCACTTCTCGCCCATCGCACCCCATAGAAGGGCTTTTTGAAATGCAACGCGCCCACAAAGTGTACTTAGGTGAGATGCAACACACTTTGCCTATGGAGCAGCTGAAATGATCCTGTTTTGACCAGTTTTGAGCAATTTTTCATGGAGAACTTCTGGGAGAAGCTGTAATCGGTTGACCTTGTTCCTTTAGGGGTTAGAAAAACACTTTTAGGGACTTAGGAGCCCTTGGTTTATGGACATTTTGTGCTTGGGGTTGCAGTGCCCAAAAGTGTCTATAACAGTTGCCCCCTAAAGCATGAGGTCGTTAATCTTTTGATGTCGAGTGAAATGCTTTATTATGAGGATCCGAAGTTCTTTCAAGCTGGGAGGAGACCTGCAATAAGATACAATACAATACATTATCTTCATAACATTTTCATGATCTAGCTGAGGCGGGCATTCCCATGCTCAACTTTATAAATTCATTTTCATGTACATAGGACAGACAATTGTCTGAGTGTAGACTGATGATTCTGGTAGAGCCATCATCCCTTTGATTGGATGATTATCTGTGCAACAATGATGTACATTTGATGTCTTTATTTCCCTGAATATATATCGCAGCCCGGATGGATGGAACTAGATCCGAGGTCTTCAATCTCATTCGATCTTCACTCGAAGTACAAGTCTATCCATGTGAGAGATGTTCTGGAGTCGAACATGGAGTGAAAGTGTCATGTTCAAGAGCGACTTGCTACCAACAAAGTTTCTTCAGGTTTTCTTCCCAATTTTTCCCAGTCATTGCTGACTAGTACCTATTTATTTTTGTCAAGCTTGAGGAGGGTAACATATGCTTGTTCTATAATTTTCCCTTCGGGCAAACCCATCGCTATGTTTTAACGAGCCTAGCGATAGTGAAACTCGTTCTTGTCTGCTATGGACAAGTTTGTCGCTATTAAGTTTTAACAAGTTTAACGACAAAGATAACTCGGTCCTTTTCAATTTTAGAGAGTCTGAAAAGGGACGTAAAGGAAACTCCAAAATTCCTTTTTCGTCATCTAATCCCTTAAGTCTGAAGAAGTATAAAACAATGTAGAAGGGATGAATTTTTGATACTTTTAACGAGCCGAACAAAACAAGCGCTCGATCTTTTTGTGTAGTAATCCCTCAGGTCCAAAAATATTAAAATCTAAAGGAGGGATAGCACTTCCGGTCCCTTTAACGAGCTGGAGAGGCCAATGGCTCGACAATCTTTTCATATTTTACGAGTCAGTTGAAAAGAGCTTAAAGGAGACTCGTCTTTTGAGGAACGAGTGATAAAATTGGGTAGCAGCTGATTCCAGGTACGGTTTGGAATTTCCAATCACGACAGTGTTACAAGGATGGCTAGTGGGATCACTCTTCGCAGTTGTTCCTGAAAAGGGGTAAACAATCAAATGGAGGTGAATGATCAGCCAATACAGAGTGGAGGTGATGATGAGAACACGACCAAGGCTTTAAAGGCTGAAGTACTACATTCACGATGGTTATTTACTGGGAAATAGTTCATTTTTTAATGAGCTTAAACATGGGGAGAAACATTTGCTCATGACTTATGTTTATTTTTTAACGAGCTTGAACTATGTGCTAAAACTGCTCGATTAATCCAGTCATATAATAAGAATGTCTCATATATGAAAATATAAATTTTTAGAGTTTTTCCCCACATCCTTTCTTTATGCAAGTTAGGAAACGACCAATCCTACGAGTTTAAAGGGTTAGAGGACCTACAAATTTAAAAAATAAATAGTCTCTCTTCGCTTGCACACCAAAAGGTTTGCATGCCCCCAGGTATAAAACGGAGTTTCAAGGTCACCTTTCAAATCTCTAACAAAACATTTGTTTTATCAGGAAAGGTCTACCTCTTTCAGGTTACCAAAGATTGCTCTATTCACAGTGCAAACAAAACACTTCTTCGGCGATGTATACCGAAATAGACAAAGGTGAGACAATCCACTCACATAACTTTGACGAGGGAATCTTATTCCAGTCTAACCCCCTTTTCCAATCACGGATGGTAGTACAGACTAGTCATATATCTCTCGCGGAAACCTACCCAATACCCGAAGTTTTCCTGCCGAAGCAGACTAGGGTGCATGCCCCTTGGGTTTCAGTCATGTCCTCCGAATCACTTGCGCTCATTAGGTGGACGAACTGGACATTGATGAGACATTCCTTATGTGTAAAGACCATTCAGGGATGGAATATGACTATTTGCTCTGTGTGATCTGGGAAATGAAAGCTGGTCTACGAGCTTGACCATTCTTCCTTCGTGCGGAAAACACATTACTCTAAAGAGTGATGAGACAATGGCTCCCATGCAATAAATATAGTCTCGTCCAAGGAGTAGATTATAATCCAGGGGTCCTTGAACTACCATTACGTTCATGTGAACGGTTTTCCCTCTCAATGTTATGGGCACATTGGGAAGGATCCCTAACGGTCGACTGGTTCCTTCGTCAAAGCCTGTTAGATTTCTCATCTCAGGCAAAAGCAATGGCGAACCAAGCGCTTTCCAAGTAGTCGAGGAAAGGATACTCACAGAAGCCCGTTCATCTATGATGGTACCAGCCATAACCATTCTATATATTTGAGCAATAATTCGGAATGGTACATTAGCCGGTAAACGAGGTCTACCTAGTTGATTCTAGTCGAAGGAAACAACTAGGTTGCTTGGAGGTGGGACCGAATAGACGGCCGGGTACGACTCTGACGAACTTCCTTCCTGCAGTAAAGGAATGGGTAAATTTCCCCCATGTTCATCGGACTCTGTGCTTATGAAAAGAATTTGGACGGTGTCATCCTTATTCTCTTCTGTGACTGTATCATCTGAAGATGGAACCTCTGAAGGCAAGACCGGGTCAACTGCCGCTTCGACCTTTTGACTTTCGTCTGGTATGGGTTTAGATGGTTTGTCTTCAATGATAGATGCTTCGGCTGACCACCTGGGTGGGTTAGCTGGATTTTCAACTAGTGATGGACTCGGCAAGAGTTTTTAATATCCAGGAGGAAGTCGTAACGGTGAAACTGGACGATCGTCCAAAACTCTTTTAGCCTTGTCTAAGAAGGGACAACGGTGGATGGCATGATCGCCTTCACACAATTTACAAGGAAATCTATATTTTCCTTTTTGTCCTGGGGCTTCACTTTCACTAGTCGACGGTGTGCTTTCAACATGATTATCAGAGGTTGACGACACCGGGTTGTGCAAACGAGGAGACCAGTCCCTTAAGATCCGAGGGATGCAGGGACAATCTCGATGATAGTGGTCTCCTTTGCAAATGACACATGGCGATTTAGGCCTGGTCGGTGCAGTGTGTGGATTTTCACTAGACGACGCTTGGTTGCCCCCTTTCACTTTTGGCTCCTTTTTCTTCTTCTCTTTCTTCTTCTTTTCCTTCTTCTTCTCAGGTACTTGATTTTTGGCTTTACCAGCCCCATCAAGTGAAGAGGAAGGAGGAGAGGAGGAATTGGAGGAAGTAGAAGGTTGGTGGGTAACTCTAGAATCGTCTAGTTGTTGATTCGATTGCTCAAGAATTGTGGTGTTCTGAACGACAGAGGTTGAGAAGAGCCATACGGGCAAGCCGATTGTCGTCCTGGAAGCGACAATGTGGCCATATGGGGTGCACCAACATCTCCCCAAGAGGAGAAGGGACTAGGATTTCCTCCAAGGGGAATTCCTTGGTTGGTGGATTCCATTTTCTCAACCTAAGATCAACGTAGGAAAGGGTGATGATTATTCCGTTTAAAATAAATTTTAGACGCTTTGACACAACCCTTTTTTTCAATTTTTAAGAGTCGAGAAAAAACAAAAGATGACTCTAGTTGCCTTCGATTTTTAATGAGCCTGAAGTGACAAGTGCTCAGATGGACCTTTTCCGTTAAGGAGTCTGAAAAGGAACGAAAGGGACTACTCTAGAAATCTAGGTAGAGGGATTACCAAACCAATCAGAAAACTGCAGAATACTTTTTACGGTACGACAGTCAATCTTCCCGAATGCTGTGTTCAGTGCATTGCGATCGATAGGGCGGCAGACACGGCTTCCTATGGATAAAGGATTAAGCCTATTGTGGTCTCCCAAAATATACTCGACGGTACGTGGGAGAAAATTCCGTACTGGCACTTATTGTCTCAAAGTGGAGGAATCACCCAACCATCAGTGAGAACAACAGTTACCAGGCTTTACGACGCCGGAATACGTCTCTAGCCTAGACTTCTAGATGTTGTGCGTTAGGTTCCAAAGCGTTGTTAGATTCATTAAATTTATTTTTATAGTTGATCTTGCTTAAGAAATTTTCCTTTTAGGTTCACCGCGTGATGTAGATGTACAATTCCTAAAATGCAATCTAAGATGATAAACAATCTTTTACCTTCTTTGTGCATTGAAAATCCTAGCTACTAAGGAAAGAGAGACAGTATTCTTTCACAAAGAGCAAAGAGCACACACTATATGCATTGTCCTAAATCAAACCAATCAAACAGTCTAAATGCAAATGCACATGCATATATTTGTTTTCGGCTTTCTTAATATGTGAATGATAAAAAGAAATCTAATGCGCAAATCTGAATTACTTTTCAAGCGACAATTACTAACAAGTTTCTTTTCAAAATAAAAAATGAAGACAATCACAACGCTTTACGATTTGGAAATGAATACTTGCTTTCGACACTAGAAAAACTACAAATTCAGATCAAACACAATAGTAATAGGCTAATTGACTATCAAGAGCAACCAGACTCTCTCCTATGACTGAAAACGACACTTGCGACACTTTCAAATCAAGAAACGACAGTACAATTACATTACTTTTTGCAAAGGAGAACTGAAAATGACTCAAAAAATACACAAAAACATTTACAGTTCTTTGCACAATGGAGGCGGAATAACAATAATGAAAAGGGGTTTCAAACAGAGGTATACTGATTACAGGTAGCAAAACTCATGAATAGAACTGAAAAGAATGAATCACAGAAACCAAAACTGAAGAACAATGCCTAGTCTGATCAGCACACCTGTAACATAGTGAACTTGAAATGCAGCGCACCTACTACACTCGGGAAGTGCGTTGAATTTCAGATGCACAGAATAGAGCCTGCGCTAGGCCAGAGACGAGACTTTGCTTGGGTTCCGGGTCACAGTTTGCAGTTCAGTTCAGGGGTTTTGGCCGAGCAAATGGTAATCAGTAAATCAACAATCAGGGGTAGATCTAAGGAGGTTCCAAGAGCTACCATGAGGGCAATTAGAGAGTTTGTGAATCAGTTGTTTAATTCATAAAAAAATCCCAGAGATTGACTGAAGCAGCATTTATCTACTTTGCATTTTCATACAAATGTAGTTCGAAAGCTACCTGGCTCAACTTCAGGCTCCGTCTGTAAGTTTATAAAATAAACAACAAAGAAGATAAACAAACAACCTAGTCACTCCCCAGCGGAGTCGCCATTTTGTTACAGGGAAAAGTGTCTACACAGAACTGCTTATCCCACTAAGGTGTGGTAGCTACCTTAGAAACAAACAAAGTAAAGCTACTTTCGTTTTTCCTTTATGAAATATAGATTAGAGAAGAACAAAGAAGACCAACCTCTGTCTTACGCTTATCTCCTAGTTCGATTCCTCTCTCTCTTGATAGTCTTTCGCTACTTGCTCCCTTGTACGCCCAGCTTCACAGAGTACCTGTAGGATCACAGTAGCATAACACTATACAAGAACATGGATCTATAATCATAAACAATCTAGGATCATATGTAAATTGACCATACAAATGCATAAGACATACATGACACAAGAGTATGGAGGAAAACTTGAATAACTTTTATTGATAATCAAGAAAGAGCCAAGGGAGTTACAACCAGTTGTTCTGACCCAGCATCATCCTCTAAGCAAGTAAGCCCTTCTTCACCTCCTACAAAGCTTAGATCACCCAACACTATGATGTTGTCTCAAGAAACCAACAACAATTCCTTACAAGATGCAAAATTCCAGCCTCTGGATCTTTGGGACGAGGGATCCATATATAGATATCTATAAGTGAGATGAGTCAGCTTGTGATTTGATTAGTGTCTTCTCTCTGATAGTTCTTGCTTCCACTTGGAGATTGATGATCTCTTACTCATCCTTGGTTGAATTCAGAGAGGCAAGTGTCACAGGAGAAGTTTCTGGAAGATTCCATGCCTCTCCACCTCGCGGATTGACACTGCCATTTGTCACTTCTTGCCCATCACACCCCATAGAAGGGATTTTTGAAATGCAACGCACCCATAGAGTGTACTTAGGTGAGATGCAACACACTTTTCCTATGGACCAGCTGAAATGATCCTGTTTTGACTAGTTTTGAGCAGTTTTTCATGGAGAACTTCTGGGAGAAGCTGTAATCGGTTGACCTTGTTCCTTTAGGGGTTAGAACAACACTTTTAGGGACTGAGGAGCCCTTGGTTTATGGACATTTTGTGCTTGGGGTTGTAGTGCCCAAAAATGCCTATAACAGGGACGATAAAGAAGTCCGGGGAAAAGAAGCGTGATTACCAGGATACATGTAGATTTGGCCAAACAAAAAGGCCAAGGTCACGCGGTAAGGAGTGCGCTGATGCATTGCTACGAGGAGAAGTGACCGTTCCTGTCACTATTCATGACAAGATGTCTGCATTATGGCAAAAGGGAGTGGGCGGTGGGCAATTAAGAGAAGGAGTATGAACTAGATATGGAATGATTTGCCACAGATTTTACATGAGGACGACAGACCAGGTGGGAACTAGTGAATTTAAAATTCGAATCGCTTATAAATCACCGAGGGGCATCCACCAAGCGACCTACACTTCTGAAAAACATATGCTAGGTATCAATATGGAACTGTTCATTATCTCTGCACAAGGAGTAAGCCTTAGGGTGGTGATATGGTCAATGGAAAGGCAGGACTCTCTAAGGAACATGATGTGAACAGCTGGGGGCGTCCCACAACGTGCAACATCAATAGTAGGGGATGTACTAGGAAAGGGGAGACATGAAGCAGAATTGGTCTGGTGACTCTCGCCCCATCGGGAGGCAGGCCAGCAAGCTACAACAACACAGAGAAAGTATGGAACGATGAAGACCACTGGCAGCAATGCAGTTCATACGACATCTTTGAGGTACCTTGAGGATTGGGATTTCGCGGATAGCAGCAAAGGTCTTACAAAATTGCAACACAAGCTGCAGTAGACAGTGCGAAGAATAGATACAAAGGTCAGAAGTGGCTGTAATGGTACAAGGTCCCATATGCGGCTCCCCCGCTCGAGAAAATATCTTATGGGAGGATGTTCTGTGTTAACCAAGTAGAGTAGAATGAGCATTATTGGTTGCCAAACTTGGAAGAAACAATGAAGCCGGAGCCGGATGAAGCATTGTAGGAGACAACGAAGAAGTAGTAGGATAACGAGCGTCACACAGAGGGAGGTAAACCGTGAAGCCAAGCCAACGCATTGTGCCGCATCAATGAGTGACTTGGGACGAGTCATGATGATTGTGTTGGGGGACTATTCAGTAGCGGAGGTCCCACATAATAGTTTTGGGTCTGATAGCCTAGAGGTTAGGATAGAAATATTGTAAACCTCCGAAATATGTGGAGCACGAAATGTAAAAAGTCGAGTGAAAGGGTTGTCTGCCCAAGAAATAATATAGAATGATAGGAAGTAAGTCAGTCCACAGGCCATAGGAAGGTGTAAATAGAGTGCGGCTCTATGGGGAGAGGGTAGTTCTCTTTGAGGTATGATCTTGGATCTGAATTGTAATGGGTTTTTGAGGAGAAAAGTCTGAAATCATATGTAAGTCTGAGTCGAGGGTATTGGGGAAGGGATAGAGGCTCTGTAGCTGTGTGTGTAGAGGCCTGGAAGAGTCCGCAGCTGCGTGCACAGACCCCTGCAGATAAGTGCGCAGGACGGATCTAGATGTATTGGTGATAAAGTGGAAGTAAAGATAAGTTGCTTCTGTAATTCTGTGTTACATCTAAATTATCACAGATCTGGATTTTTGTATGGTTAAAGTAACTGTTTGATCTATGTGCATATGCTTATGTTATGAATGTATGTGAATTGAAGCTTATTCTAAGGGCGCGAATTGGTTAAATATGACAATCGTTTGCTTAAAGACCACAATAAATAGATTGAATACATAAAAAACACAATAATAAGTAGTAAGGATTATTCAGGGCTTGGATCTCCGTGAAACAGAGCAGTGCGAAGCTGCAGAATGGCATGCGAACCCTCCAGACCACATCTAGACATCCCCAGGATGAGGAAACCTGGTTCCAGCACCCTCCCTTGCTACCTCGGGTGATACCTCAGTCCATGCTCCGCATGCTGTTGCTGAAAGGGCCAATAGCTACAGGATTTGTTTGGCTAAATAATTTTTCCGAACTTGGGTCAGGCCCATATAAGCCAAAAAACATGCACGTAGAAGGAGGACATACAAAAAACCAATAACACATGAATCTTTGAAAAGTTTCAAACTTCAGCAAAGAGCGTACTATATTGATCTTGACAATCCTACAATACACACTAGGTTTTTCCTAGAGAGTTTTGAAACCTTTGTCTTTGTTTTTCATACATTATATATCAAAATATACAAAAATTTAAGATCCGTGTGGGAAAGAAACCATAAAATATTACAACCCTTTTATGATACAATTTACTAAACAAAGTTTATCCCTATTGACAAAATTAGGCCTATTCCATGTCAAGCACTCGAACTGGGAACCAGAATACATGAATTCTTTTTTACAATTTGTCTCCAAATCGTTGGTTTGGATTTCCAAACCTTTCTCTTTGGCATGTTGTTTGTCTATCGGGAAAATAACCTGCACAACATAATCAACTCTTGAGACATGTCACAAGTTTTCAATATATGCATGCAAATATTATATTAGGAACAATGCTCCCAAGATGAGAATTTTGAATCACATGAAACATAAACCTATTGCAGGATTGCTAGATAGATTAGAGCTTCAATGAATGAAAACTGATAAACAAAATTAAAATTTGACATTCATTCTATTGTGTTGACTATAATTTTGGAAACCAACCATTGTAACTTTCTAACACCCCTTGTGCTATACTCATACACCCCTTGTGCTTAACTTCATTAGAAGAGGGAGATAAATCTCTACCATTGATTGTTAGTGAGATTAAGGGAAAATTAAGAGGGAAGAAGTAGCAACAAACCTAGAAAATCACCTATTGGACAATTGTCAACCAACGAAGCATGCTCCAATGGAGGATGATCCATATGAGAAGCTCTTGCATTTGTAAGATAACAATGCAATTTTCATCAAAGAAAATAATGGCATCTAAAGTAATAAAAACATCATAATATTGACTACATGAATACAGAATCCCATCCAATGCACCTTGAATGATGTGATAACTATATCGATGGTGCATCCAACTATGTGCTTGAATTGCAGGCACACTAGTGGGATGTTGCATCTATGCAAACATTCATAAAATATATTAACAACATCAATAACATCCAGTACACACATTTAAGAGAAAATTAAGAGGGAAGATATATCAACAAACTTGGCAAATCACCGACTGGACATTTTTCAACCAATGAAGCATGCTTGAGTGGAGAATGATCCATAGGAGAAACTCTTGCATTTGTAAGATAACAATGCAATTTTCATCAAAGAAAATAATGGCATGTAAAGTAATACAAACATCATACTATTGATTACATGAATTAGGAATCCCATCTAATGCACCTTGAATGGTGTGATAACTAGATCGGTGGTGCATCTGTTTATGTGCTTGAATTGTAGGTGCACTAGTGGGATGTTGCACCTCTACAAACATTCAACCACTACAATAACAACATCAATAATATCCAGTACACACATTTAAGAGTAAACTAAGAGGAAAGATATAGCAACAAACATGGAAAATCACCAATTGGACAGTTGTCAACCAATGAAGCATGCTTCAGTGGAGGATGATCCATAGGAGAAGCTCCTGCATCTATAAGATAACAATGAAATTTTCATCAAAGAGAATAATGGCATGTAAAGCAATACAAACATCAGAATATTAACTACAGGAATTAGGAATCCAATCCAATGCACCTTGAATGATGTGATAACTAGATCGATGGTGCATCTGTTTATGTGCTTGAATTGCAGGCACACTAGTGGGATGTCGCACCTCTGCAAACATTCAGACACTACATTAACAACATCAATAAAATCTAGTACACACATTTAAGAGAAAATTAAGAGGGAAGATATAGTAACAAACTTGGAAAATCACCAATTGGATAGTTGTCAACCAATGAAGCATGCTCCAGTGGAGGATGATCCATAGGAGAATCTCTTGCATCTATAAGATAAAAATGCAATTTTCATCAAAGAAAATAATGGCATGTAAAGTAATACAAACATCATAATATTGACTACATGAATTAGGAATCCCATCCAATGCACCTTGAATGATGTGATAACTAGATCGATGGTGCATCTGTATATGTGCTTGAATTGCACGTGCATTGGTGGGATGCCGCACCTCTGCAAACATTCAGACACTACATTAACAACATCAATAACATCCAGTACACACATTTAAGAGAAAATTAAGAGGGAAGATATAGAAACAAACTTGGAAAATCACCAATTGGACAGTTGTCAACCAACGAAGCATGCTCCAGTGGAGGATGATCTATAGGAGAAAAAAAACTAGTGGGATGTTATGCCACTGCAAACATTTACACACTACTTGCTTAAGAATGGTTATTTCTATATAAACTAATCTGAACATTTTGATCTCGTCACTTTATGGAACTTACCCAGGAAAATAGAGGATGCATTTTTGGAATGAGGATGGCCTCTATTATTGAGATGTTGAAACTGAAATGGTTCATAATTGTATGCAGGTGTTGTCACTTAGTGCAAAATGTGTTTTCATTTTTCCAAAGAGTAAATGAGTAGAGAATTTTGCAGTCATCTTCCAAGCCATAGAAGGATTCAAAGACTACATCAGACCCTCCTTGTTGGAAAGTGCTCTGAACAAGCTTTCCAACGATATGTGGAAGTCCAAAAATGGACTCATGGATCAAAAGATATGGTTTGTTGAAGTTTAAAGGATTGAAGCCTTAAGAAGGTCTAGAATATCAAAGATCACATATCGGAGGTCCAGCGACATCAGGCATATCGACAATTGCACATCGGAGCATCAAGCATATCTACAATCACACATCGGAGCATCAGGCATATCAATGCTCACTCATCAAAGCATCAAACATATCGACAATCGCATATCAGAGGTCCTACATTTCGGAGGTCCAATACAACAGAGAAGGTAGTATCAGAGCTTGGGGGAGATTGACGAATTGAAATATCGCAACATCAAAACATCAACAATCAGAGAATAAAAACTTTTGAAAGTGTAAACCTTTTAAAGTTGTGAGATTAAAAAAGTTCCAATAGTGTTAAAAACCATTGAGAACGCCAATAAAGGATTAACAAAGGAATTCATTACAAAACCAAAGGTGCGAGGACAATTTCTGTCTTCTCTAGCAGGACATATGGTGGCATATGATTGGTTCTGATAAAGTTACAATGTCATTTTATGTCAGCATGACATGGAGGTAAGACATGACACATGGCAAGCAATTTTGGTGTTTTGAGGGGCCTAGGGGGAAAATCTGGGTGACACATGTCATCACTCAGGAAGTGCCACATGGAGCAATGACATCATATTGAAGGTCACATATTGGAGGTTGAGGATGTCATCACTTTACAACAATTGATGCTTGAAAAATCTCTGATAAGGGGGCTCCAATATTTGGCTAGCGCATGGTCAAGAGGAACTTAAAGAACCTAAGGTGCTTAGCACTTAACAAAGGAAGAATGGCCCCTAGAAGTAGTCTAAATGCTCTAGCACCTCAAGGCTAAGTGGAAAATCATGACCCTTGATCCTATGGTGAGAAATGTGAGAAGGGCTAAGCAGAAGGAGCTCATCATATCGAAGGTTGACAATCGAAAGATTAGAATATTGCACCACTAAGAAGATTGTGATATGGAATCACTCCGATAAGGAAGTACATAGATTTAAAGAATGTATGGGTTGGTAGCTACAATATTGAATGAAGGTACATAGGAGTTGGTAATTGAAAATGGCTAATCCTATGGAAGATTATGTAACAAGAAACCTAGGGCAGTGTGGGTAGCATAAATGAATTCAAGTACTTGAAGGAAGCGATCGATTGCTTTCTGTGCACATCTTCAATGAGTTAAATGGGCATATGGGACTGAGGAAGCAGTGTGAAGCCCACCTGAGAATAAATTTCTCAGCATGGAGCTCCATGCAGTCAGACAATGAAGGACTGCTAGGTCGATCTCCGTTTCTGATTTATGACAAGCAACCGACAATTGATCTCTCCTAGCTCCATAGAGTGGGGAATTCAGGCAGTTAAGGAAAAAGGAACAGGTGAACTGACCAAGAAACTAAAGAGGATCATCATGGCCGAAGACGTGTCCTAATTAGAGGCCATCACATGAATGGCAGGGAGATATTTTCCTCAACCATCATTCAATTTTCCTTATTTCTTTTATTCTGTAATTTTTGCATTTTAAAAAAAGGAATCAAATCCTTTGTAATGATTTGGGCAGCAGACCTTCACATGCTAGGAAAACTACTAGATCAGATAACTGGAGCTCGACTGAGATATTTTGTAATTATTTTTCAAATCTCCGCCTCTCCTTATAAATGGAGGGAAGAAACACTTAAGACAGGTTCCAAAATTCTACATTTTGGAGGCCCTTTGTTTGTAGAGAAATTCATTCCACTTTGGTTCAATTTTCTTATTCATGTCATGCTCGGGCTTGTACAATTGTTAAATGTAATTGAGTGGTGATTTGGAGTCCATATTGAAGGATTAATGAAGTAGTTTTATTGATTCCATTCAGAGCAATGTGCAGTATGTTTTCCCCTTTATATATGACTTCATGTATGTCTTTCCTCCTCTGAAATCATGTAATGAAGATGTTGGTTTCACTCTCATTCATGGTTGTATGTTTGTTGCTAAGTAGTAAAAGTACATGTGTAACAACATATTTACTTGTATTATTTGATAGCCTATAGTACCTGTGTAATAACATATTTACTTGTGTTATTTGATAACCCATATTACCTGTATGTAAAAGCAAATTTATTTATGCTAATTAGTGAAAAATGTGTTCATGAGGCATAGATCTTGAGACCTTAATTCACTATCCACTTTTTATGCATTTTCACCTCCTCACTCTTTCATATTTCTGCTGGAGATTGTTGCTTAGGATTATGTGTTATGTCTAGCCCTCTCATCGATTTCTCTCCTTTTCTTCCCTTTGTTCATCTATACTACAACAACAATGTTAAGTTGCCTATTGTTGTGTGTCAGCCACTAGAATTGAGACATTTCTTTTTGAGATTAGCCATATTTACCCCCTGAGTATTTAGATCTATGTGTTTTCCTGAGTTTACCTTGATGAAAGACTATTGAACCAAGCCCATGAATTATCCATTTTCAAACTACGTGACATATTGAGTGCAACAAAAAGCCTTTAGATAATCTTCAAAAGCACTCCTCTCATATGCCCTAGGGACTCGTCTCCTATCAACCTAGAGGCTATCTCTAGGAGGCTTCTATATATTCTAAAGCACTTGTGTGCTAAGAGATAGAAAACGTTACAACAACTTTCTGGCATCATTGTCGAGGAACGAATTCAAATATTTTTCCCTGGGTACAAAATTTTTTACATTCCCTCTGTGGGTTGAGCAAGGAAATATTGGGTTAAATATATCTCACCTTGGCGACTCCATTGTTTGAATATTATTGTAAACACCCTGGCGACTCCAATGTCTATATCCTTATTTAGTCATCCTGGAGATCAAGAGGCCTCATACTCACTTTGATGCTAAACAATAGAAGAATTCTCCTACATTTGAACTTGAGATCGCTCACCTAGAGAGGTTTTCAAAATGGCCATTCCTGCATTCTTGACCAAAAAATTTGCCCCATTGGATTTTTCTTCTATTGTTGGTTATCCAAATCATGTCCCTTCATTTCTTGAATGGTATACCTATTTGCCTAGATTCAGTGGAAACATAGGCAGAAGTTCGAACTAATAACTCTAGGATTTTCATGAATGCATGGAACAATAGGGTATTGTTTTTGAAGATGCAAAAATGAAAATTTTCATGTATTCTTTAGATGAAGATTTTAGAGTTTGGTATAGAATAATACCTCGTGGGAGCATATCTTCTTTAAAGATATTACACATAGAATTTAATCATTATTGCAAAAGGTTATATCCATCAATGCTCTGTTTGAAGATTGTTGTGCACATTTTAATGTTGAAAATATTTACAAGGTTAATGATCCTGTTGAAGATGTTTGTGGGGCTCAACTCCAAGAAAACATATACTCACATCAAGAAGCATCACCTAGTGATCAAGAAAGAGAAGAAGGAGACAACATTGAGCTGCAAACAAACCATCAGAGATCTTATTCTGTCGGATTGTATGATTCTCCTTCTTATGATTCTTATGACTCCGATGGGATGTTGAGAAATGCAGGAATACAATAGTCCTAGTCTTGGGAATTTTTTAAAAAAGAGAAGGTTAATGAGGAGGTCAATAAAGAGGCTCCAATTTATGATTCACATCCTTCAAATGGAGAAAAAGTTCAAGAATCTAGTATTAAAGTTGATAAATACTCTCCAATCTATGATTCAGATGTTTTAGAGGATGAGATTGTTACCGATGTTCAAAGGAATTTGATTACTAGCAAGTGGGGAGGAGGCTTCCAGCAACAAATGTTTCAAGAAGAGCCCAAAGTTGAAGGACTAAGCAGTGTCTGTGGCTGCCTTTTACAGAAAGATTCATTCCTTGGAATCATCGTAGAGAAGGAGACAACTATAAATTTCTCTCATCAATTTGATGATCCATTAGATCACTATATGGCATCTTTCTTTGGTCAACAACCGATCTCAATTATGGGGTATGTATTAAATTTTTTACCTTGAGATTCAAATGGTACATGCTTGTTTTAGTGGCTGAATTTCTACATAATGATGACATAAGGTCTAGTACTTAGATGTTGGGTTGGTATCATTGGAAGGTCGACCCACTTGGGTGAATTGAGCCCTATACCTAAGCAAGAGTTGTATATAAATAAGATCACTAGGTGACCGTTTAATTTCAAATTGTTAGAGTTAATATTCCTGCATTTCACTATTATGAGGAAAGGACTCCCAGTCAATAAAGTTCCATGGAGATTTTCTGGTTTTATAGGTTCAATATATTTTTTGACTCCATGCCCAATGGTGAAAACTACTAATCTGTAGGTTCTCAACACCTTACGAGCAAGGCATTGTCCCCAATTGGAGCCAACGTTGTACTGAAAAATGTGTTTTTAGCTGCCTAAAGAGTAAATGACCAGAGAAGTTTGCAGACATATTCCAAGCCACAGAAGAAATCAAAGCCTACATAAAACCCTCTCCATTGGAAACTTCTCTGAATAGGATTTCCAATGATATGTGGAAGTCAAAAATGGACTCTTGGATCAAAAGATATGGTATGCTGAAGTTTCAAGGATTGAATCCTTAGGAAGGTATAGAATATTAGAGACTGCATATCGTAGGTCCAACGACATCAAGAATATCGAAGATCTCACATCGAAGCATCAGGCATATCGACAATTGCACATCAGAGAATTAGGTATATCAGCGATCACACGTCAGAGCATCAGGCATATCAATGATCACATATTGGAGGTGCAATACAATGGAGCAGGAAGTATCGAAGCTCGTAGGAGATCAACGCATCGCAATATCGCAACATCAAAACATCGGCAATCAGACTATCAGAAATTCTGAAAGTGTAAACCTTTTGAAGTTACGATACTCAAAAAGTTCTGATAGTGTTAAAAACCGCTGGGAATGCAAATAAAGGATTATCAAAGGATTTCATTGCAAAACCAAAGGTAGGCAGGTACTTTTCTCTCTCCTCTAGTAGGACATGTGGTGACATGATTGGTTCTGATAAAGTTATAGTGGCATCTTATGTTAGCATGATGTGGCAGTATGACAGGGCACGTGGCAGACAATTTTGGTGTTTTGAGGGGCCTAAGGGGAAAAATATGGGTGACACGTTTCACCACTCAAGAAGTGCCACATGGAGTGATGACGTCATATCGAAGGTTGCATATCGGAGGTTGAGGACATCAGAACTTTACAACAACTGATACTTGAAAAAGTTCCGATAAGGGGGCTTTGATATTTGGCTAGCGCATGGTCAAGAGGAACTTAAAGAACCTTGTGTGCTAAACACTTAATAAATGAATAATGGCCCTCGACAGGAGTCTAAATTCTCTAGCACCTCAAGGCTATGTGGCAGGCCACAAACCTTGGTCCTATGGTGAGAAATGTGGGAAGGGCTAAGTAGGAGTTCATCATATCATAGGTCGGCAATCGATAGATTATCATATTGCACCATTGCGAATATTGCAATATGGAATCGCTTTGATAAGGAGGTACAGAGCTTTAAAGAATGTATGGGTCATCAAATGTGATATTTAATGAAGGCACGAAGGTGTTTGTAATTGAAAAGGGTTAATCCTGTGAACGACTTTATAATAAGAAAACAAGGAAAACATGGGTAGCAGAAATGAATTTGAGTACTTGAAGGAATCGATCAACTACTTTGTGTGCACGTCTTTAGCGAGTTAAATGGAGGTATTGGACTTAGGAAGCAGTGTGTAGGTCACCTGCGAATTAATTTCTCGGCATGGAGCTCCATGTAGTTACACAATGAAGGATTTCTAGGTCGATCTCCGTTTCTGCTCTATGACAAGCAACCAATAGTTGATCTCTTCCAGCTCCATAGAGTAGGGAATTCAAGTAGTTAAGGTGAAAGTGATAGGTGAAACGAGCGAGAAACTAAAGAGAAACATCATGGAAGAAGACGTGGCCTAATCATAGGCCATCACAGAAATAGCAGGGAGATATTTTCCTCAACCATCATTCAGTTTTCCTTATTTATTTTATTCTGTAATTTCTGCATTTTAAAGAAAGGAATCAAATCCTTTGTAATGATTTGGGCAGAAGACCTTTGCACACCAAGATAGGTAGTCAATTAGACAACTAGAGCTCAGCTGAGATATTTTATAACTGTTTTTCAATGCTCTCCCTCTCCTTATAAATAGAGGGAAGAAACTCTTAAGACGGGTTCCCAAATTTTGCATTCTAGAGGCCCTCTATTTGCAGAGAAAATGATTCCACTTTTGTTCAATTTTCTTGCTCATGTGGTGTTTAGGCATGTAGAATTTTTAAATGTAATGGAATGGTGATTTGGACTCCATCTTCAAGGATTAATGAAGCAGTTTTGTTGATTCCAATCAGAGCAATGTACAGTATGTTTCCCCTTTTTATATCAATTCATGTATGTCTTTCCTCCTCTAAAATTGTGTAATGAAGCTGTTGGTTTCACTCTAATTCATGGTTGTATGTTTGCTGCTAAGTAGTAAAAGTACCTGTGTAACAACATGTTTACTCCTGTTATTTGATAGCCTACACTACATGTATGTAAACATAGATTTATTTATACTAATTGGTGATAAATGTATTCATGAGGCATAAATCTTGAGACCTTAATTCGTGCTCCACTTTTTCTGCATTTTCACCTCCTCACTCTTCCATATTTCTACCACAAATTGTTGCTTAGGATTTTGTGTTATTTCTATCCCTCTGAGTGATTTCTCTCCTTTCCTTCCCTCTGTTCATCTATACTACAACAACAATGTTAAGCTACCTATTGTTGTGTTTCAGCCACCAGAACTAAGACATTTCTCTTTGAGATTACCCATATTTACCCCCTGAGTATTCAGATCTATGTGTTTGCCTGAGTTTACCTTGATGAAGGAATATTCAACCAAGCCCTTGAATTATCCCTTTTCGAACTACATGACATATGGAGTGCAGCAGAAAGCCTTTAGATAATCTTCAAAAGCATTCCTCTCGTATGCCCTAGGCACCAGTCTCCTATCAACCCAGAGGTTGTCTCTAGGAGGCTTCTATATCTTCTAAAGCACTTGTGTGATAGGGGATAGAAAAAGCTACAACAATAAGGACATTCAAATCAATTTCCAAGCTGCCACTCTGTTTGCCTCTTTTGCTTTTCTTTTTAGGGCTACGGAAACTATTCTTTCTCTTCAAATGTGACTCATAAGCACCCAACCCAAGGGTGAAGTCATAGTCCATAATATCAAGATCATTAGCATCATCCATCATTTTGTTAATCAAACCTATCGATTTTTTTGTCTTTCTCGAAATAGCAAGAGTGTTATTCCTTCACAGGTCTATGTAGCCAAACAACTCCTTTGTAGTCAACTGAAGCTATTCGACATTTGGATCTACACTTTTATAAACCATGATAGTTGTGTTGACATATGTATCGAGGTTCGGCTCCTCTATAGCTATCGTAGGAGGGGAATTGTATGTATGGGGTGTGGTATCATGGTCTAATAAAGAATCTGAATTTATTGAAGGGGAACACAACCAACCTACCATTATGGCATGCTTGCAAATGTTCCCACGAATAGACCATGGGAAATCACAGGTGAAAAAAACTATGTGATGCAAAGTGATAAGATATCGCATAGTAGGTGTAATTTTACTCCTCACCCAATAAGCATGAGATATTCTTTCATGAGGGCTGCAGTCACTATCTGGAATTCTTCTAGAGTTTTCCAATGATGATTCAAGTTGATTCTCTTTCTTGTGGTTGTTCAAATATCCTTCTTTTTTCAAAATTTCTTTGAATCGGTAACATGGTTAAACATTTGTGAGGATAGTATAAAATAGCCAATCCATCCTACAAGAAAATTTCTTTCTATGATCTGATAGAAAGGTAGCCTTCAGATAATAGAGGTATGACTCCACAACACTATTTCTCTCCTTATTTGCATGAGGAAAAGCTTGGCAGCATTTTACTCACGCCCCTAAATGTAAAAACTCAATTAGTAAACATCTATTATCTTTATGAAACAAAAAAAGTATAAACACAAGAAAGAGTATGTGCACTTACTAAACTTATCACCGAAAACCAACTTCTTGTGGAAATAGTCCAAAAACTTCACCTCAGTTACAAATTTGGTGAAAATTCCATTTATTGCATTAGTCAATTCATCATTCGAATATTTTTTCATGATATTGCCTAGTTCATTGAACATATTTTTTCCTTTTTCTAGACTATTGGCTAACAGATTAACATTTTTGAGCTATTCCCTCCTTACATGCCAAACACAAAATATTACTTCACACTTGGTGATGCTCCTTCCATATTTAATTCATTTTTAGTGATAAATATTTAGATTGAATACAAGTTGCAATATAAAATAAGAAGATTGAGGTTACCTCAAAGAAATAATTCTAGCCAATGCATTATCAACCATAAATGCATTGAACTTCCAATCATGATGAATATGATAACACCTATGCCTTAGGTGCTCCAACCACAATGATATATCTTGTGATTTACTATGTGACATCACCACCTAGGAAATGGGAACCCCGCTTTGTTTCTTGTCAAACACCACGAGTGTGTACAACTAATACTATATTAAAAAAAATGAAGTTAATTTTATGCCATTAATCATATTGAATCATTACAATCAAAATGATTTCACTAAATGAAACGTTGAAAAAATATTAACCCTGTATTTATTTGTGTTGAATGTTGAATCCATGGCTATTACTCTATGTGGACGGAGCTGGACCTGCCAACATGTCACGAGGATCTCCCTAGTAAGAAGTCCCAATTAGACCTCAGACCATTTGGTGTAGGAGTCCCAACAGTGGGTCGTAAGGTAATGCCTTGAATGTGATGTCGCACAGAGACAAGTAAGATAACTCTATCAATAGTAAGGGTGTGACCGTTGTAGTGAGTCAAGGAAGGTGAATGAGAGGTTCTAACACATGGGGGGTGAGATGAGTGTGCCCCTTAGCAACCTGTAGCAGTACTCAGCTGAGAAGGGAACACACGAGCGAAGATGCATCACAAGTTGGAAAGAAGATTAGTCAACAATCCAAAGTGATGGTTAAAGCAACAAAACATCTGCAACAAGATTCATATAATCACATATGAAGCAGTTCATACACAAATACGTAAGTTAAACAACATATATTGCTAAGCAATTGGAGCAGTCCAACTACAATAACAACATATGCATGAAAATGTGCTGGCTCTTATTATATAAAGAAGTGTAAGTCCCAATCATACAATACATCCATGTAAACCTGCTAGCCCCAATAGTGAAGCATTACAACCACATCCGCCTGCTCCTCCAAAGAGATGAACTAGCTTCGTGTAGTGGAGAACCCAAGGCGCATTACAATACTGTCCAAGCTTCCTTCAAGATAGTCTTATCAGAATCTTGGCTGACCAAAAACCTATACAATGAGTTATGAGGGACTATTTATAGCAAATGGTGGGGTGACCCTTGACATTCTCCTCTATGACTGTTACATCCAACTATTGGCACTTGAATTACACTTGACATGACTCAACATTACAATTCACATGTACTCATGTGAGACAACATGGCTTGAGAAAGCCATGCAAGACATCACTAACACTCGGTCCACCATGATGAGACTGTTGGCCCTCAGTTTTGGTCTATTTTTTCTTAGGGAAACTAACCTAATTATTATATTTTCCATCCATTTTCCATCATATCCATCTCATTTTGATGTATTTTATGCATATTCAGGTGTTTAATTTTAATTTTTCAATTCCTAGAAGTTTTTATGAAAATTGAGTTTCAAGTGCAATTTTGGACTGAATAAGAAATTCCCGTAATAGCTATGTGGATGACATGTTTGCAGGAAACTTGGGCTCGAGTTTGATGCATGGATGGATATCTTGGGAACTAGAACTAAGCTAACTCCACTTGGTTTGGCTAGAACAAGCTTTATTAGGCCTGGTCAAGGCTGGTCAAACATGACTAGTCCCCAGAAAATCCCTAGGAAATGGGGCAGTTTTGAGATTTTATGGGATTGACCATATTTCTTGGGATGAATTTGATGAGTTTGACTTAGATAGGTGGATATGAGTAGATATGAGTGTTAGAGATAATATAGATCAGTTTGTTTCATTAAACCTCTATTTAAAGCCAAGACTTTGATGGCTTTTGTAATGGAATTTATATGTAACTTTTGTATAATTGGAGTTGGGAGCTAATTTGAAGAACTTGTTTCATTCCAATTTGTTTTTCATGCTTGGTTGATTTACTAAAGTTGCTGTAGCTGAGATTTATTCAAGTGTGCAAGGCAAGGGTGGAGGGCCCCCACACCAAGCTAAGTGCACTTCTTGGTTCAATTTTCATAGTTTTCATATACTAGTTTTTGTTTCAAATGTATTTAGATGTGTGATGATTGCTGAATGAATATTGGTTTAATTATAATCTACATATGAAGGGAAACAAAGGAATTTAAGTTAAATTCTCCTTCTATTTGATCTTGAACTAAAACTGAATTTCATTCTCCATTTCTCATTTGAAGTTATTTCTGCATTTCTGGTTTGAATTAATGGTGATTGTGATATAGTAGGATTGTGAAGAAGGACAATCTGGACCTCCTTAGTTAGGATCCTCTTCTTTTACATATTCTGCATTATAGGCCATTGTTAATTAGTGCTCTTAGATTTATCTTCATGAAAGTAGTATTGTAGGGAAGGACAACCTAGTTCTCCTAAGTTAGGAGCCACTTCCCTCATATATTACATAAATGAATTAGGAATTGTTAAAATAGGTTTATATTTGTAATATGTACTTTAAATCTTCAAATTTTATCTTCTAAACTTGATTATATCTGATGTCCATATACAGTGGATTTTCCTCCAAGTTTTACAAACCCGGATTGATAATTAAATACTTGTGCTAATTTAGTCAATAAATTAGCCCAACATTTTGGCGCCGTTGCCGGGGATCGAACCCGGGTCACCCGTGTGACAGGCGGGAATACTCACCACTATACTACAAGGAAACATGATTCGGTGTAGTTGCATAAATCAAGGCGCTGAATAAGGCACAAAAATTATGTAAAACAACGCGGCAATCCAACCATATTTTGCATGCAAAACACGTCATTCAAATATCTTTGGGATCATATGCGACCTTGTATAGCAGAGGAGGTAGAGTGCTATTGTTATTGAGTCAAGGATGCGTTTTTTTAAATGCTACTACAAGGATTATATTGCAGGCACTATAATGTGCATTTTTGCATAGCATGTATTGTAGATTGCCAAAACAGAGGTGTTTTTACGTGCTGTTAAAGAGATTGTATTGCGTGAACAGATGAATTCTAAATGTGCTTGTATTGAGTCTGTTGGTGGATCAAAGACTTCTGGGTACGGAGAAAGATACACCAAGAGCGATGTTAATAATTCTTATGGAGCCGGTTTGGGTAATGGCTTTGGCAACGTAGAATTCGATGCCAACAATGGTTTTTATAAGGGAAATCCTTGAACACGTATTCTGGACATTGGTAGTAAGGCCTCATAAAATTCTTTCATCATCAATATGACGGTTTGTGTTTCATTTGAGTTTCACCGATAGTATAGCAAGGTTTGTGTGTAACAAAAGAAAAAAACTGCTTTTAGAGTTTGGTATTTAGATTCCAATGGTATAAACTGTAAGCTTGTCTCAGTTTATGATGTATATAAAAAATGCCCATAAATAAAAGTAGCTTGGTTTAAAAAATTTATGCTAATGGAATCCTAGTTTAGAGAGCATAAGCAAGAGTTAAGCAAGACGCTGTAGAAACATTTGAAGAAAAATTGATTGCAAATTGAATGATCATTCAATCTCAGGAATGCATTACAATTTTGACAAGCTACTATTTTTCGTTGCTTCTTCTGAGCAAAATAAACTGAAATTTGAAAAATGAAAACATGGGTTTTCTTCAGAACGAGCCTAATTAGACTCTTTTTTTGGACAGTTTTCCCAAATTCATTTTTATTTTGGATATTTTTATGGTTCTTTCGACCCCTATTTTGCAGATTGCATGGGTAAATGAGTGGCTAAATTGAAAGTGAAGGCCTAGACATAAAATTTTTTGCTTCACTTAGGGAGATGTAAGGCCAACTAGATATTGGATCCTTTGAGTAAAATTGTTGATTTGAGAGGGACATGAATCCTATGTCGGAATGTATTGCAAAATTCAAGTTTATTTGTTGTCTGAAGCTGCTCATCTAGAGTGATATATTGGTAAAGAATGTCATCCACAAGAAAAGAGAAGAAGTGCATGGAAGCATAGATATCCTTTTTTTTTACAGGTAGCTTCATCTTCAAGGGATGGAGCCATTGATAGAATAACAAGGGAGGTCAGCATATAGAGGCAAATGATCAATGAGACAAAGACAAGCATGAGGACATGCTTGAAGATCAGCAAGGGGGAGATGTTTGCCCTCAGTTTTGTTCTATTTTTGCTTAGGGAAACTTACCTAATTCTTATATTTTCCATCCATTTTCCATCATATCCATCTCATTTTGATTTATTTTAAGCATATTCAGGTGTTTAATTTTAATTTTGCAATTTCTAGAAGTTTTTATGAAAATTGAGTTTCAAGTGCAATTTTGGACTAAATCAAAAATTCCCGTAATAGCTATGTGGATGACATGTTTTCAGGACACTTGGGCTCGAGTTTGATGCATGGATGGACAACTTGGGAACTAGGACTAAACTAACTCCACTTGGTTCGGCCAGAACAAGCTTTATTAGGCCCGATCAAGGCTAGTCAAACATGACTAGTCACCAGAAAATCCCTAGGAAATGGGGCAGTTTTGAGATTTTATGGGATTGACCATATTTCTTGGAATGAATTGGATGAGTTCGACTTAGATAGGTGGATATGAGTAGATATGAGTGTTAGAGATAATATAGATTAGTTCGTTTCATTAAACCTCTATTTAAATCCAAGACTTTGATGGCTTTTGTAATGGAATTTATATGTAACTTTTGTATAATTGGAGTTGGGAGCTAATTTGAAGAACTTGTTTCATTCCAATTTGTTGTTCATGCTTGGTTGATTTACTAAAGTTTCTGTAGCTGAGATTTCTTCAAGTGTGCAAGGCAAGGGTGGAGGGCCCCCACACCAAGCTAAGTGCACTTCTTGGTTCAATTTTCATAGTTTTCATAGGCTAATTTTTGTTTCAAATGTATTTAGATGTGTGATGATTGCTGAATGAATATTGGTTTAATTCTAATATACATATGAAGGGACACAAAGGAATTTAAGTTAAATTCTCCTTCTATTTGATCTTGAACTAAAACTGAATTTCATTCTCCATTTCTCATTTGAAGTTATTTCTGCATTTATGGTTTGAAGCAATGGTGATTGTGATATAGTAGGATTGTGAAGAAGGACAATCTGGACCTCCTTAGTTAGGATCCTCTTCTTTTACATCTTCTGCATCATAAGCCATTGTTAATTAGTGCTCTTAGATTTATCTTCATGAAAGTAGTATTGTAGGGAAGGACAACCTAGTTCTCCTAAGTTAGGAACCTCTTCCCTCATATATTACATAAATGAATTAGGAATTGTTAAAATAGGTTTATATTTGTAATATGTACTTCTTTAAATCTTCAAATTTTATTTCTACACTTGATTATATCTGATGTCCATATACAGTGGATTTTCCTCCAAGTTTTACAAACCTGGATTGATAATTAAATACTTGTGTTAATTTAGTCAATAAATTAGCCCAACAGAGACCAACTCTTTGACATTCTTGTGATGGTGAAGGTGGTGAGTTGATGCCAAGTTTGGTTGTCCTTGATTGTGTGCATGCACCTCATGGTGACATCTTGCTGAAGCGAACTCTTGCCTCCATTGCAACATGCACATGGTCTTCTTGGGTGTGGCTAAACCGTAAACACACTGATGCATAGTGCCTGTGCTGATCTTCAAGTGTGTGCTAGTGGTCATGCACATCACCTTGCCAAATAACATGTTCAACTATAGTTGGAATTGCTTCTTTTCTTCGGCTTGGTGAGTGTGTTGAGTGGGTTGGACTGCATGTTTGCGCAAAATGACATGAATGCTGCTGAATCTCTTGCATGTGATCAACAAAACTGCTCACCAAATCTGCTCCGTGTCAGTTGCTGGGGTGGATCTTTAAATTTTACGCATGTAGTTTCATCCGTGATTGCATGTTGCACCCACTGTTGTTCCTGTTCCTACTGAAACTCATTCGACTATCTGTGCAGCTTCACGTTCTTCCCGAGTTGCTACTTTAGCACATGCAATTCCTTCTTTGTTCCATTCTTTTCCTTCGTGTGATCTTCAAGTCACATCGTCACCTCATAGCCCAAGTCTCCAAAGTTTCTTTCACTATTAGTGGATCTGCTTGATCTTGCAACTTTCTTCTGCCCCTATGTTGTCAACAACCTTCCTCTTTCATTTATTGCATTCACTGCATTCGCTGTGTTCACTGCATTCACTGTGTTTGCTATATTCGTTTCATTCATTGTGTTCACTGCATTTGTTGTATTTGCTGCATTCAGTATGCTACCTTCAACTGCTATTCATGATGCTGCTTGCTGTCATATCTTGATGTTCTTGTCTACGAACAAATTGATATCTTTGTGAGTAGGAAAGCTCATAGAAATTTGATCGACTGCATCTACATGCGTGATCTGAAGGGTGTCTTTGACTCTACCCTCGGGGAAACCATTGTAACTACATTTATGAGAGGCAGATGAACACCTACAATAGATGGAGACATGGAAACAATCATGGAAAGCAATCTTTTAGTCGAAAACCAAAGCGAACTTGAGAACTGACTTGCAAGATACCTGTGTGACTGATCATGAAGGTCGCGCAATTTCGACCTGGAGGTCGGGAGACTGACTACTAAGACTGCACGATGCATAGTATGGGTTGTTGGGAGACTGAATGACTATTGGAACTACGCAATGTACAATCCAGTATGGCTACTCACTGCTGGAATAGCGCAATGCACAATTTCATATGGCAATGGTTTCTCAATGATTGTATTGTGCAATTTTCTTGGGTGACAATTACCATCCCTCAGGATTGCGCAATGTAGGCCTGGGGAAAAGTTGTTGGGCAGAAATACAAATTTATGGAGAGGAAGGCAGAGCCTTCCCTCTCAGGATTGCGCAATGCTGTCTAGTGAGGCAGAGTCTAGGCCAAGGTTGGCCAGACTCGCCGACGGGAAACTGAATGCAAATGTGAATGCCAATGCATGCTGATACTGAGTGTAAGCATAAGTGGATAATCATGCATGAAAATGGTGAATGACAGATTCAGAAAATGTAACAACATGTATGTGGGCGAGGTGAGTCACCAAATCGACGACTGTTAGCGAAAAACAGTTTCATGCATGCGACAATAGTGAGATGTTGATGAAAACTGAAATGATGCTAGGAAAAGCTAATATACATGTAAATGACAACAAGCATTCAAAGTAATCAAGGAAACAATACTCATACAAGCGAAAACACAAAAATTGACATAAATGTAACACAAGGCATGGGAAGCAGGCTTACCCCAGAACAACTGAGATGAATGTGTCGACTGCTCCTAGATGTGATGTGGGATGTCAGAGCTACAAGGTTGATGCGAGGAATGAGCTCTGCAACATCCGATTGATGAGTTTCGATAACATCGAGGTTGTAATGCACATGCCACAAATATAGGGAAAGTGACACTTGGTGGGAGGTTTCTGAAATGATCCTTGCGTAACCTCCACTAGCTAAACATAGATCCCTGAAATAAGGGATGCCTTTGCATGCTGCCTTTTGCTATTCTGGGAGGAAAAGGTCATGCATGCATGCAACTCAAGTTTCCTTGGTCCCGGGTGGAATTGCTCAACCAGACTGCTCAACTGCTTGAGAAAAATGCACATTTCTGGCTAGGAGATGGGCTAACTACCCAGGAGGTTTGTACAATTTCTGGGTAGAGCAGGTGACTACTTCCCAGATTTTCACAAATTCTGGGTTGAGCAGGCCTGCTGGGAAAATTTGCACAATTTTTGTTGGTAGTGTTGGCTGGAAGAATTGCGCAATTCTAGAGCCCAACAAGCTGCCAGACATAATTGCGGAATTTCTGAAGGGAAGGCTGGTTTCCCTCTAGAAATGCATAATTTTTTTGGGGAAGTTGCTCAACTTGCCTCTAGACCAAGTCCAGGTGAAGAACCTGTGAGGGGAATGCATCAAGCTGTGCTCGACAGGCTGCCTTTGTGCATGAAAAACATTGAAGCTTGCGTACTTGATGAAGAGAGACAAGGTGTTGTGAAAGGTTGGAAGGAAGGCTCCAAAACTGGCTAAAGAAAAATTTTGGAGGGTGGTTGTAGCTGCTACAACACTTGGTGACACACTGGTAGAACTCCAGCTCTCTAAATGGACCTTGTTTGTGAAAAGCATGTCTAACACCTCCGGAAGTGTTGTTCAGTTCTCATCTCATCTTGGTTTCACACTAGCTTGATTGTAAGATGTAGCATCTGTCGAGCTCTTGGTCGATTGACACATATTCCAAGCCAAGGCAACACAGTTGTTTCGATCGGGGTTAAGGGGTATATAGGTTCACAAGAAATATAGTCGTCAGAGTCTTAGTTTCATCTCTGGTGTTTCTCCACTACCAGTAGGTCTGGACAGTACCTTGGTGGAGTCACATAGGAACACAAGCATGGATCCGCTGCTAGTGAGCCTGGTCAATACGCCGATGGAGTTACTTGCATCACCCCTTGCGCAGGAAGACTTTCTCTTCTTTCACCTAATTCATTTTTCATTTGAATTGTTTGACTTTTGATTTTTTCATTTTCGTAACTATGCATATCACTTTTTCATTTTAGAGGCAGAAGAGGCATCTTGACTTATTCAGAGTAGAAGAGGTTTCTTCAGAAGAGAAGTAGTTTATTTTATCTTTGACGTGCTTGTTAAGGTTTTCCCCCTCACCTTATTCTACTTGACTGAGTTGACAAGGGTTAACCCAAAAACAACCGAATAGAGAAGGTGACACTAGTTAGCATGCAAGCATTGTGTTTTCACCAAGGTTCACTTCGAACATTACATATTTTCCTTGCAACCTATTGTGGACTAAAAGTAACAAGCTCATCATACAAAGGCAAGATGACAGATAACCAAGTAGTGATAGTTGTACAAGCCCTCTTTTACTTTACCAACCTCCTTTCAAGAGTCATGCATGGTTTCATGTGAAATTGACCTACGAGTGAAATAAGCGAACTAACAAACAACAAAGCAAAGCAAGAGAAGAAGAAAAAGTGAAAGAAAATCAAGTAAGGAAACAAGCAAGCAAACAAACCAGAAAACAAACCAGCAAACATAGCAAGTAAGAAAACAAGCAAGCAAACAAACCAGGAAACAAAGCAAGTAAGCAAACAAGCATGAAAGGAAACAACTGAAAGCAAATGCTACTCCTACTCCTACACTAATGGTGCATGGGCCCAATCACGTGAAGTGATATTTCCAATGCAACTACCAGCACATTGGTTGACCCATGTTGGTGAAGTCTTGGTCTGTGAGAAACCCAGTTGTGCGAACCAACAAACAAGAAAGATATAGCAATGAAGACAACCACACTTCATGTTTCAAAGTGCACATAGGACATAAGTGAGTACAAGTGCATGACGAGCAGTCAGTGGGCTTGTCATGGTGTTGTGACACTACATGCAACTTTGAATCATAAGCACACTCTTGACTGTGACATACAAGCAAATGAAAGAAACAAAGATAAATTGCGTCACGAACGAGTGCTTGCAATGTAAGATTCCTCCAATTCATGAGCAATGGGATAGCGTAGGTTGAGTGGAGGAAGTGTGATTGTTGGGTTGTGTTATATTCTTTCCACGTAGTTAATAGGGGGTTTGAAGGGCACCCGTAACCCCACTTTATGGGGTCCAGGGTAGCGCCCCAGAAAATTTTGGTTTTGGACCATATGTTAGGTTGGGCGGACCCACCTATGGTTTTGTGCATGATTTTCGCACATGTTTTTTGGACACGATGGTTTTCGGTCCATGGTATTGGACGCGATGGTTTTCGGTCCATGGTATTGGATGCTTCGGCATGTATAAATATGTATTGTAACATTGAAAGGAACATAATTAAAAATCAAGCTGGTAGTCCCGGTTTTGGGATCCAGGGAAAAATCTCTGTGCATATGTGTTTTATGGGTTATGCTCTCCATTGCTTATTTTCTTTGTTTAAGAATTCGTATGCAGGTAATTTCTGTACATGGTTAAAACCTACATTTGGTATCAGAGCTGTTTTGGCTTCAAGGGGACGCCTTTGTTGCAGAGGGGTTTCGCTCGGGCTTGTGGTAGACCCTGTTCAGTGGGAGATCTGCGAGATCGATTCTGGTGGTGAAAGAAGATGGCGAGCAGTGGAAAGATAGAGATTGAGAAGTTCAATGGTCAGAATTTTGAGTTGTGGAAACTCAAGATGGAGGATCTGTTGGTGGATAAAGATCAGTGGATCGCGGTAGATCCGGGTACTAAACCATCGGGAGTGACCGATGAAGAATGGAAGAAGTTGGATTGAAAGGCAAAGAGCACAATACGATTGTGTGTCTCGGATTCAGTATTGCTGAATGTATCAGGGGAAGCTACGGCAAAGGCTTTGTGGGTCAAGTTAGGGACTTTGTACCAATCTAAGTATCTGGTGAATAAACTATTCCTGCAGAAAAAGCTGTATAACCTGAGGATGAAAGATGGAGACTCGGTGACAGAGCATCTGAATGCGTTTAATACTGTGGTAAGTCAGTTATTATCTGTTGATATTAAAATTTTAGATGAAGATAAGTGCATCAGTCTGTTGTGTTCTCTACCAGATTCGTGGGATAGTCTGGTTATTGCAATAGGTAGCAAAGCAACTGCTTTGCAGTTTGATGAAATAGTCTCAGCCTTGTTGACGGAGGAGATGAGACGAAAAAATATGGACAACCAGAATGGTGATGCCTTGTCTGTACGAGGATGGTCCCAGAACAGAAACAAAAATAAGTCATCGAGTGGGAGATCTAAATCTAGAGGGAGATCTAAATCTCCAGGAAAACCTACAAAGGTGGTGTGCTGGAAATGCGGAAAGGAAGGGCACTTCAGAAGGGATTGTAAATCTAAAGCTCCTGATAAAGGAAAGGGATCTTATGATGCTCCTTCTGCAGAGGCAAAAACCACCTCAGATGAAGGTGGGGATGTGTACTTGGCTTCTTCAAGTACACATGTAGATCATGAGGCATGGTTGATTGACTCAGGTGCATCCTTTCACTTCACTCCCCATAGAGAGTGGTTCTGCAAGTATGAGAAATACGATGGTGGTGATGTCTTCTTAGGAGATGATAGGAAGGCTAGAATCATTGGTCGGGGTAAAGTAAAGTTGAAGTTGCAAGGTGGAAGGGTTAGAACACTTCCGGGTGTTCTACATATTCCTGCATTGGCCAGAAATCTGATTTCTGTAAGCAAGTTGGATGATGCAGGTGTAAAGACGGTGTTCGAGAAAGATACCTGCAAGATGGTTCGAGGAGCACTGATATTAATGCGGGGAGTTTGGATTGGAACTCTGTACAAGCTACAAGGTAGCACTGTTGTTGATGGGTGCAATAGTTCTATGGTTCCTGAAAATGGAGTAGAGAATCTAGTGGTCTCTGGAGAGAAGACCATGTTGTGGCATCAAAGGCTTGGACATATTGGAGAGAAGGGCCTTCGAATAATTCATGGTAAAGGTATGGTAGAAGGTATGAATAATAGCTCTCTGGATTTTGATTTCTGTGAAAATTGTGTATATGGGAAGCAGAATCGGGTGAGTTTCCCCTCTGGTGGTAAGAGGACGAAACAGATATTAGAGCTTGTGCACAGTGATGTGTTTGGACCTGTGAAGGTTCCATCACTGGGTAAGTCTGTGTACTATGTATCATTCATAGATGACTTCTCAAGGAATACATGGATATATTTTCTTAAGAAGAAATTTGATGTCTTTGACAGGTTTAAAGAATTTAAGGCTCTGGTGGAAAATCAGACAGAGAAGAAGATAAAGGTGTTGAGGACAGATAATGGTGGAGAATTTTGCAGCAAGGAATTTGAAGAATTTTGTAAGAAGTGTGGCATAGCACGACAGAAGACTACTCCATATACACCTCAGCAAAATGGAGTCGCATAAAGAATGAACAAGACGTTGATGGAAAGGGCAAGAAGCATGCTCAGTGGTGCCGGGTTAGGACAAGAATTCTGGGCAATGGCGGTGGATACTGCATGTTACCTGATCAACAGATCACCTTCATCAGTGTTGGAGGATAAGACTCCACAAGAAGTATGGACTGGTAAGAAACCCTCTCTTTCACATCTAAGGGTATTTGGATGTGATGCATATGTACATGTTCCAAAGGAGAAACGAACCAAGTTGGATAGTAAATCTCAAAAGTGCATCTTTATTGGGTATAAGGATGGTTTAAAGGGTTATAAGCTTTGGAACCCAGTCACACGGAAGGTTGTGTACAACCGAGATGTGTTTCTCAGAGAGGTAAAAGATGTTATTCAACATGAAGTCCAACCAAAGGAACCTGAGAAGATAAAGTTTGAGCCAAAGGAGGAAGAATCAGACTCTGCAGCAGAGGAGGAATCAGAAGATGAAGAGCCACAAACTTCGGCTGTGAGAAGATCAGTTCGAGAAAGAAGGGAGCCAGAAAGGTATAGTTCATCTGCTTTCAGTTCAAATTTTGCTTTGTCTGTTACTGATAATGATCCCAGAACTGTGAAGGAAGCAGTGGATTCAGAGGATGGAAAACTCTGGAAAGAGGCCATGGTCGATGAAATGGCATCTTTACACAAAAATGAGGTTTGGGATCTGGTGGAGTTGCCAGCTGGAAGGAAACCCATTGGCAGCAAATGGGTGTTCAAGAAGAAGACAAATGTAGAAGGAAAGGTGGAGAAATACAAAGCTCGGTTGGTAGCAAAAGGTTATTCCCAGGTGCCGGGAATTGATTTTGGTGATATTTTTTCTCCTGTTGCCAAGGTAACTTCTATTAGATTACTTTTATCTGTTGCTGCTGCTTTTGATTTTGAGGTAGAACAGATGGATGTGAAGACAACATTTCTTCACGGGGATTTGGAAGAGGAAATCTACATGAAGCAACCTGAAGGCTTTGCGGTGAAGGGTAAGAAAGAACTGGTATGCAAGTTAAAGAAGTCTCTGTATGGGTTAAAACAGTCACCAAGGATGTGGTATTTGAAATTTGATACATCTATACGGGGACTTGGCTTCACCAGAAGCAAAGCAGATCATTGTGTGTATTTTAAATTAATTGGTGACCGTATTATTTATCTGGTCTTGTATGTGGATGATATGTTGCTGGTTGGAAATGACAAAGAAATTATCTAGGATTTGAAGACCCAATTATCCTCCAAATTCGACATGAAAGATCTTGGTGCTGCAAACTATATTTTGGGCATGGAAATTAAAAGAGATCGGTCAAAGAGGAGGCTCTGGTTAAACCAGAGGAAGTATGTCGAGACAATACTCCAGAGGTTTAATATGCAGGATAGTAAACCGGTGAAGGTTCCTATTCCTGTAGGTGTGAGGTTATCTGCTGAACAGTGTCCCAAGACACAAGAAGAGGAAGAGGACATGTCCCGTGTTCCATATGCAAGTGCAGTGGGTAGCCTGATGTATGCAATGGTCTGTACTGGACCAGACATTGCACATGCAGTGGGAGTATTGAGCAGGTTTATGTCAAAACCTGGGAAGGAGCACTGGACAGCAGTGAAGCGGGTTTTCAGGTATTTGTGTGGCACTAGTGATTATGGTTTGTGCTACCAAGGAAGACCAACATTGGATGGAGTGTTGGATATTCATGGCTTTGTTGATGCAGACTGGGCTGGAGATCTGGATCAGAGAAGATCTACAAGTGGGTATGTGTTTAACCTATTTGGAGGTGCAGTCAGTTGGATGAGTAAGAAACAATCTGTAGTGGCACTATCAACTACAGAGGCAGAATACATGGCAGCCACTTATGCAAGCAAGGAAGCAGTTTGGTTGCAGAGATTGTGTTCAAGTATGGGGTTAGTACAGGGAGCTATAAGAATAGACTGTGACAGCCAAAGTGCAATTTTCTTGGCAAAGAACCCTGCTTATCATTCAAAGACAAAGCACATTGATGTTCAATATCGTTTTGTGAGGGATATGATAGAAGACAGAAAGGTGTTGCTGGTAAAGGTGGACACTTTGAAGAATACTGCAGATGCATTGACAAAATCTACGAGCTCTGAGAAGTTCTCTTGGTGTAGAGAAGCAATGGGAATCTCAGGGCTGAAAAATGACTAAGCTCTCCTGTGGCCCCCTGTGGAAAGAAAACAACAAGTGGAAGATTGTTGGGTTGTGTTATATTCTTTCCACGTAGTTAATAGGGGGTTTGAAGGGCACCCGTAACCCCACTTTATGGGGTCCAGGGCAGTGCCCCGGAAAATTTTGGTTTTGGACCATATGTTAGGTTGGGCGGACCCACCTATGGTTTTGTGCATGATTTTCGCACATGTTTTTTCGACGCGATGATTTTCGGTCCATGGTATTGGACGCGATGGTTTTCGGTCCATGGTATTGGATGCTTCGGCATGTATAAATATGTATTGTAACATTGAAAGGAACATAATTAAAAATCAAGCTGGTAGTCCCGGTTTTGGGATCCAGGGAAAAATCTCTGTGCATATGTGTTTTATGGGTTATGCTCTCGCATTGTTTATTTTCTTTGTTTAAGAATTCGTATGCAGGTAATTTCTGTATAGGGTTAAAACCTACAGTGATCTGTGTGTGAAGTGGATCTTCAATGGATACAGATGAGTGATGAGGAGCCTTGGGTGATTAAACAGTTTCATGATCAGAAGTGAGACTAACCCCAAGAGAGTGAAGACCTGACATAACCATCAGCTCGAGCTGAAGTGCCTTGACAGTCTTGGGTGTTTCAACTTCATCATCAGGTAGATCATCATAAACTAGTGGCTTCAAAAGATCAACTGTGATAGAGTCACGATTGTGATCAAATATGGAAACAAATGAATCACGACAACCACAATTAGGAAAATCAATGATTTCATCGGCATCCTCATGATCAGATAAATCAAATAGAGGGGTAGATGAAAAGAGAAAAAACTCATCCTCTGCATTTCCAGAAAAGACAGATGAAGGATCAAGTGGATTAGTAATGAATAGCTTATCCTCTTCGTTTTCAAATGATGGACCAACATCTAGTGAGCCCTGCGAGTGATCAACAATGGGTGCATCCGTGCATGAAGAGACACATGAAAAATCATGGACGACAGGTTCACCAAAGAGGTCAAGAAAGAACAAAGGGGGCTCGGACAGAAGGGAGTCATCCTTCGCCAAGTGTTGATGCTCAAGTTCCCACTCATACTCTTCATGAATGAAAGCGCATGTTGGTTGTGCAACACCAACTCCGTCGGTGGGTTGTTCCTCATTCACAACAAGTGAAGAGTCTGGAATGGATGAACACAAGACAACATCATCTGGAGGAACACCCAATTGCGAAGACGGAAGTCGTAGAATAAAATCAATATGAGAACTCAAAGAATTCACATCGAAATCTTCACGAAACTTGAGTGAAGTAATGTTGGCAGAATGTGAAAGATGAACAGGTGTGTGAGCATGATCTTCAACATCACTAGGCAGTGTTGGAGCTGTTGAATGAGAGGAAGAAAACCAGTCAGTGGAGACATCGACCACATCCACATGAGAATGGGTAGCTCCATTAATGAAGAATGTTGAGTGAGGCTACCAGTACCAAAGATAAGAAAATTTCATCTGGCTCCTCGGAGCTTGAAACTACAAGTCACAGAAGCGCAACCAAAAATCAATAATTGATTCATGCGGAGCCTTTCATTGCTGTAATAGTTTTTGATCAATATGGTTTGGATCACAATGATAGAAAGTTTCTTCAATAAGATCACAAAAGTGCTCAAGTGAGTGCACGTTGTCAGCTGGTAGGCTGAGAAGCCATCTACGTGGAGATTCACGAAGTGTGTATGCAAGCAGCAAGCTAGCCTATTCTTCAGAACACCCATATTCCTCATGAAACATGGAAAGAAAGGAATGTAAGTACTTAGGCCAGGCCACTTCGCCTTCACCATCATACGCGAAAGTGGACAAGATATTGAAAAACTCCCCCATGATGGAGACATCTTCACGATTCGAAAAACACCGCGGGGGGAGAAGAGTACAAGAATCCATGAAAGGTATGCAAAGGCTCAAAAATGAATATGCAAAGGCTCTGGCCCTCCTTCTAGCGCTAGAAATGTTGACAGTGCTGGACCCACCAACATGTCAAGGGGATCTCCCTAGTAAGAAGTCCCAATTAGACCTCAGAACTTAGATCGTTTGGTGTAGGAGTCCCAGCAATGGGTCGTAAGGTAATGCCTTAACCACGATGTCACACAGAGACAAGTGATATAACTCTGTCAGTAGCAAGGGTGTGACCGTTGCAGTGAGTCAAGGAAGGTGAATGAGAGGTTCTAACACATGGGGTGTGAGATGAGTGCGCCCCTTAGCAACCTATAACAATACTCAGCTAAGAAGGGAACACACCAACAAAGATGCATCACAAGCTGGAAAGAAGATCAGTTGACAATCCAAAGTGATGGTTAAACCAACAACACATCTGCAACAAGATTCATATAATCACATATGAAGCAATTCATACACAAATACATAAGTTAAACAACATATATTGCTAAGAAACTAGAGCAGTCCAATTACAATAACAACATATGCATGAAAATGTGTTTTCTCTTATTATCTAAAGAAGTGTAAGTCCCAATCACACAATACATGCATGTAAACTTGCTAGCCGCAACAGTGAAGCATTACAGCCACATCCGCTTGATCCTCCAAAGAGATGAACTAGATCCGTGTAGTGGAGAAGCTAAGGCGCATTACAATACTATCCAAGCATCCTTCAAGATAGTCTTATCAGAAGCTTGGATGACCAAAAGCCTATACAATTAGTTATGAGGGACTATTTATAGCAAAGGGTGGGGTGACCCTTGACATTCCCCTTTGTGACAGTTCAACTACCCTCATGACTCTTCACTTATGTTGGGTTGTGTTATATTCTTTCCATGACTAGCCCATGTAGTTAACCAAGGGTTAGAGGGGGGGAGGTCACAGGGTGTTTGAGGGGCACCCGTAACCCCACTTTATGGGGTCCGGGGCAGCGCCCTGGAAAATTTTGGTTTTGGACCCTATGTTAGGTTTGGCGGACCCACCTATGGTTTTGTGCATGATTTTCGCACATGTTTTTGGACGCGATGGTTTTCAGTCCATGGTTTTGGACGTAAGGGTTTTTCAGTCCATGGTATTGGATGCTTCGGCATGTATAAATATGTATTGTAACATTGAAAGGAACATAATGAAAAATCAAGCTGGTAGTCTCAGTTTTGGGATCTAGGGGAAAATCTCTGTGTATATGTGTTTTAAGTGTTATGCTCTCACATTGTTTATTTTCTGTGTTTTAGAATTCGTATGCAGGTAATTACTGTATGGGCTTAAAACTTACAACCTACTTTACGGTTGTTACATCCAACTATTGACACTTGACTTACACTTGACATGACTCAACATTACAATGCACATGTACTCATGTGAGAGAACATGGCTTGAGCAAGCCATGCAATACATCACTGACACTCAGTCCACCATGATGAGACCAAATATTTGACATGCTTTTTATGGTGAAGGTGGTGAGATGATGCCAAGCTTGGTAGTCCGTGATGGTGTGCATGCACCTCATGGTGACATCTTGCTGAAGCAAACTCTTGCCTCTGTTGCAACTGGTGCATTGGTTTGGATCCTTCATCCAGGTCGTCTTCTAACATGTGCATGGTCATCTTGGGTGTAGCTGAACCGACAACATACTAATGCATAGTGTCCATGTTGATATTTAAGTATGTGTTGGTGGTCATGTGCATCAACTTGCTAAAGTACATGTTCAGCTCTAGTTGGAATTGCTTCTTGTCTTCGCCTTGGTGAGTGTGTTGAATGGGTTGGAGTGCATGCGTGTGCACAATGACATGCATGCTTCTGAATCTCTTGCATGCAATCAAAAACAATTCTCACCATTTCTGCTCCGTGTTAGTTGCTGAGATGGATATTTAACTTGTACGAGCACAATTTCATCTGTGAGTGCATGTTGCGCCCAATGCTGTTATTGTTCCTACTGCAACTCATTCATCTGTCTATGCAGCTTCATGTTCTTCTAGAGTTACTGCTTCAGCACATGCAACTCCTTATTTGTTCCATTCTCTATCTTCGCGTGATCTTCATGTCATGCCGTCACCTCATAGCCTAAGTCTCCAAAGTTTCTTTCATTATCAGTGGATATTCTTGATCTTGCAACTTTGTTTCGCCTCTGTGTTGTCAAAAACCTTCCTCTTGCATTCATTGCATTTGTTGTGTTCCCTGTATTTGCTGCATTCGTTGCATTCGATATGCCACCTTCAACTGCTGTTCATGTTTCTTCTTACTGTGATATCTTGATATTCTTGACTACGAACAAATCGATATCTTCATGAGTAGGAAAGCTCATAAAAATTTGATCGACTGCATCTCTATTCATGCTCTGAAAAGTGTCTTAGACTCTGCCCTCTTGGAAACCATTGTACTTGCAATGTTGAGAGGTAGATGAACACCTGCAATACCTGGAGACATGACAACACTCATGGCAAGAAACCTGTCATTTGAAAAGCAAAATGAACTTGAGAATTGATTTGCAATGTACCTATGTGACTGATCATGAAGGTTGCGCAATTTTGGCCAGGAGGTCGAGAGACTGACTGCCAAGACTGCATGAGGCGCAGTCTGGGTTGCTATGAAACTGACTGACTGCTGGAATTGCACAATGCATAGTCCAGTCTAGCTGCTGACTACTGGAATTGCGCAATGCGCAATCTCAGCTGGCAATGGTTGTAGGCTCAGTGACTACATTGCGCAATTTTCTTGGCCAACATTTACTGTCCCTCATGATTGCACAATGCAAGCCTGTGGAATAGTTGTTGGGCAGACATGTACATTTCTGGAGAGTAGGGTAGATCCTTCCCTCTCAGGATTCCGCAATGCTGTCCAGTGAGGTAGAGTCCGAGCCAAGGTTGGCTAGACTCACCACTGGGGAACTGAACGCGAATGTGAATGTGAATGCATGCTGACACTGAGTGTAAGCATAAGTGGATAATCATGCATGAAAATGGTGAATGACATATTTAGAAAATGGAACAACATGCACGTGGGTGAGGCGAGTTGCCAAATCAACGACTGTTCATGAAAAAAAGTTTCATGCATGCGACAACAGTGAGATGTTGTCGAAAACTGAAACGGAGCTAGGACAAGATAATATACATGTAAACGAATACAAGCATTCAAAGAAATCAAGCAAGTAATACTCATACAAGTGAAAACACAAAAAATGACATAAATGCAACACAAGGCATGGGAAGCAGGCTTACCCACAACTGAGCTGAATGTGCCAACTACTCCTAGATGTGATGTGGGATGTCAAAGCTACGAGGTTGATGCGAGGAATGAGCTCCACAACGTCTAGTTGATGAGTTTCGATAACATTGAGGTTGTGATGTGCATGCCACAAATCTAGGGAAAGCGACACTTGGTGGGAGGTTTCTGAAATGATCCTTGCATGTAACCTCCACTAGATAAACATAGATCCTTGAAACAAGGGATGCCTTTGCGTGCTGCCTTTTGCTATTCCAGGAAGAGAAAGTCATGCATGCATGCAAGTCAAGTTTCGCTGGTCTTGGGTGGAACTGGTTAACTGGAGTGCTCATGCATGCAACTACTCAACTGCTTGAGAAAAATGTGCATTTCTAGTAGGGAGATGGGCTGACTGCTGCCTAGATTTGCTCAAATTCTGGGTTGAGCAGCCATGCTAGGGAAATTTGTGCAATTTCTGCTGCGAGTGTTGGCTTGTAGAATTACGCAATTCTAGAGCCCAGTAGGCTACCAGACAAAATTGCACACTTTCTATAGGGAAGGTTGGCTTCCCTCGATAAATGTGTAATTTTCTTGGGGAAGCTGCTCAACTTGTAGCTAGACCAAGTCCGAGTGAATTACCTATGAGGGGAATGCATCAAGATGTGCTTGACAAGATGCATTTGTGCGTGAAAAACACTGAAGCTTGTGTACTTGATGAAGCAAGACAAGGTTCTATGAAAGGTTGGTAGGGAGGCTCCAAAACGGGCTAAGGAAAAATTTTGGAGGGTGGTTGTAACTGCTACAACACTTTGCAACACACTGGTAGAACTCCATCTCTCTAAACGGACCTTGTTCGTGAAACACATGTCTAACAGCTCCGAAAGTGTTGTTCAGTTCTCAACTCAACTTGGATTCACACTAGCTTGATTGTAAGATGTAACATCTATCGAGCTCTTGGTCGATTGACACACATTCCAAGCCAACACAACACAATAGTTTCGATTGGGGTTGAGGGGTATATATGTGCACAATCAGTATAGTCGTTAGAGTCTTAGTTTCGTATATGGTGTTGCTCCACTGCGAACAGGCCTCGACAGTACTTTGGTGGAGTCACATAGGAACAAAAACATGGCTCCGCTTCCAGCGACCCTGGTCAGTACCCCAGTGGAGTTACTTGCATCACCTCCCTGCACAGGAAGTCTATCTCTTCTTTCACCTTATTCATTTTTCATTTGAATTTTTTGACTTCTCATTTTTGTCATTTTAGAGGTGAAAGAGGGATCCCCACTTATTGAGAGCAGAAGAGGCTATTCCAACAGAGAAGTAGTTTATTGTATCTCTGACGTGTCTGTTAAGGTTTTCCCCCTCACCTTACTCTACTTGACTAAGCTGACAAGGGTTAACCCAAAAGAAGCCAACTAGAGAAGGTGACATTAGTTAGTGTGCAAGCATTGTGTTTTCAACAAGTTTCACTTCAAACAGTATGTATTTTCCTTCGACGTATCATGGACTAAAAGTAACAAGCTCATCATATAGAGGCAAGATGATAGATAACCAAGTAGTGATAGCTGTACAAGCCCTCTTGTACTTTACCCAACTCATTTCAAGAATCATTCATGGTTTCATGCAAAACTAACCTATGAACTAAATAAGCGAACTAACAAACAACAAAGCAAGGCAAGGAGCAGAAGCAAAAGTGAAAGCAAAGCAAGTAAGAAAACAAGCAAGAAAGCAAAGCATTTAAGAAAACAAGCATGGAAGCAAACAATTGAAAGAAAACACTACTCCTACTCCTACACTAATGGTACATGGGCCTAATCACGTGAAGAGATATTTCCAATGCAGCCACCAATGCATTGGTTGACCCATGTTGGTGAAGGCTTGGTCTGTGATCAACCAGCAAACAAGCAAGATATAACAATGAAGACAGCCACACTTCATGTTTCAAAGTGCCCACACGTCATAAGTGAGTACAAGTGCATGAAGAGTAGTTCGTGGGCCTATCATGGTGTTGTGTGACACTACGTGCAACTTTGAAGCATAAACAGACTCTTGACTGTGACATGTAAGCAAACGAAAGAAAAAATATAACCTATGTCGAAAACAAGTGCTTGCAATGTAAGATTCCTCCAATTCATGAGTAACGAGATCGTGTAGTTTGAGTGGAGGAAGTGTGATCTGTGCATGAGATGGATCTTCAATGCATACATATGAGTGATGAGGAGCCTTGGGTGATTGAACATTTTCATGATCGAAAGTGAGACTAACCCCAAGAGAGCGAGGACCTGACATAACCATTAGCTTAGGCTGAAGTGCCTCGACGGTCTTGGGTGTTTCAACTTCACCATCAGGTAGATCATCATAAACAAGTGGCTTCGAAAGATAAACTATGATAGAGTCATGATCGTGGTCAAATATGGAAACAAATGGATCACGCCCGCCATGATTAGGAAAATCAATGATTTCAGTGACATCCTCATGATTAGATAAATCAAATAGAGGGGTAGATGAAAAGCGAACAAACTCATCCTTTATATTTCCAGAAAAGAAAGATGAAGGATCAAGTGGATTTTCAATGAATAGCTTATCCTCTCCGTTGTTAAATGATGGACCAACATCCAGTGAGCCCTGCGAGTGATTAACAAGTGGTGCATCTGTGGATGAAGACACACATGCAAAATCATGTATGGCAGGTTCATCAAAGAGGTCAAGAAAGAACAAGGGGGCTCAGATGGAAGGGAGTCATCCTTTGTCGAGTCTTTATGCTCAAGCTCCCACTCATACTCTTCATGAATGACAACGCATATTGGTTGTGCAACAATAACTCCGTCAATGGGTTGTTCCTCATTCACAAAAAGTGAAGAGTCTAGAATGGACTAACACAAGACAAAATCATCCCAAGGAACACCCAAGTGTAAAGAAGACGGTCGTAGAATAGAATGCATATGCGAACTCGAAGAAATCACAACCAAATCTACGTGAAAATTGAGTGAAGTGATGTTGGAAGAATGTGAAATATGAACAAGTGTGTGAGCATGATCTTCAACATCACTATGCAGTGGTGGAGCTATTGAATGAGAGGAAGATGAACAGTCAGTGGAGACAATGACCGCATCCAAACGAGATTGCGCAACTCCATCAATGAAGAATGTTGAGCGAGGCTTGATCTCAAGCTTCTTCTTGGGACGGGCATATTTCTTAAGGCAATACTCGAACCGGTCCCAAAGATAAGAAAATTTCATCTGGCTCCTCGGAGCTTGAAATTGCAAGTCACGAAAGCGCTGCCAAAAATCAATAACCAATTCATGTGGAGCCTTCCATTGCTGTAATAGTTTTCGGTCAAGATGGTCTGGATCAAAATGATAGAAAGTGTCTTTAATAAGATCATAGAAGTTCTCAAGTGAGTGCACACTATCAACCGGTAGGCTGAGCAACCATCTACATGGAGATTCACGAAGTGTGTGTGCAAGCAACAAACTGGCATATTCGTGAGAACACCCATCTTCCTCATGAAGCATGGAAAGAAAGACATGTAAGTACTCAGGCTAGGCCACTTCGCCTTCATCATCATACATGAAAGTGGACAAGATATCGAAAAACTCCCCTGTGATGGAGACATCTTCACTATTAAAAAAACATCACGAGGGGAGGAGAGTGCAAGAATCCATGAAAGGTACGTAGAGGCTCAAAACTAGATGAGATGACACAACTTGTCATCTGGCCCTCCTTCTAGTGCTAGAAATGTTGATGGTGTTGGACTCGCCAACATGTCAAGGGGATCTCTCTGGTAAGAAGTCCTAATTAAACCTCAGACCGTTTGGTGTAGGATTCCTAGCAGTGGATCGTAAGGTAATGCGTTGAATGCGATGTCACACAGAGACAAGTAAGATAACTCTGTTAGTAGCAAGGATGTGATCGTTGCAATGAGTTAAGGAAGGTGAATGAGAGGTTCTAACACATGGGGGGTGAGATGAGTGCGCCCCTTAGCAACCTGTAGCAGTACACAGCTGAGAAGGGAACACACGAGCGAAGATGCATCACAAGCTGGAAAGAAGATCAATCGACAATCCAAAGTGATGGTTAAACCAACAGTCTATCTGCAACAAGATTCATATAATCGCATACAAAGCAGTTCATACACAAATACGTAAGTTAAACAACATATAATTCTAGCCAACTAGAGAAGTCCAACTACTATAACAACATATGCATGAAAATGTGCTGGCTCTTATTATATAAAGAAGTGTAAGTCCCAATCATACAATAGATCCATGTAAACCTACTAGCCCCAATAGTGAAGCGTTACAACCACATCCGTCTGTTGCTCAAAAGAGATGAACTAGCTCCGTGTAGTGGAGAAGCCAAGGTGTGTTACAATACTGTCCAAGCTTCCTTCAAGATAGTCTTATCAGAAGCTTGGCTAACCAAAAATTCTATACAATGAGTTATGAGGGACTATTTATAGCAAAGGGTGGGGTAGCCCTTGACATTCCCCTTTGTGACAATTGAACTACCCTCATGACTCTTCACCTACTTTATAACTGTTACATCCAACTATTGACACTTGACTTACACTTGACATGACTCAACATTACAATGAACATGTACTCATGTGAGACAACATGGCTTGAGAAAGCCATGCAAGACATCACTGAAACTCATTCCACTATGATAAGACCAACTCTTTGACATGCTTGTGATGGTGAAGGTTGTGATTTGATGCCAAGCTTGGTTGTCTGTGATGGTATGCATGCACCTCATGGTGACATCTTGCTCAAGCGATCTCTTGCCTCCATTGCAATCGGTGCATTGGTTTGGCTCCTTCATCCAACTCGTCTACTAACATGTGCATGGTCTTCTTGGGTGCCACTGAACCTACAACAAACTAATGCATAGTGTCCATGCTGATCTTCAAGTGTGTGCTAGTGGTCATTTTCATCAACTTGCCAAAGTACATGTTCAACTCCAGTTGGACTTGCTTCTTGTCTTTGCCTTGGTGAGTGCATTGAATGGGTTGGATTGCATGTGTGCACACAATGACATGCATGCTGCTGAATCTCTTGCATGCGATCAACAACAATGCTCACCATGTCTGTTCCATGTTAGTTGCTAGGATGGATCTTTAACTTGTACGAGCACAGCTTCATCTGTGAGTGCATGTTATGCCCACTATTATTCATGTTCCTCCTGCAAATAATTCGTCTGTCTGTGGAGCTTTATGTTTTTCCTGAGTTGCTGCTTTAGCACATGAAACTCCTTCTTTGTTCCATTCTTTGTCTTCACGCGATCTTCATGTCGCGCCGTCACCTCATAGCCTGAGTCTCCAAAGTTGTTTTCATTATCAATGGATCTGCTTGATCTTGCAACTTTGGTCTGCCTCTGTGTTGTTAACAACCTTCCTCTTTCATTCATTGCATTCGCTGTGTTCGCTGCATTCACTGTGTTTGTTGTATATGCTGCATTCACTACATTCACTGTGTTTGGTATGATGCCTTCAGTTGCTATTCATGATGTTGCTTGCTATGATATCTGGATGTTCTTGTCTATGAACAATTTGATATCTTTGTGAGTAGGCAAGCTCATAAAAATTTGATTGACTTCATCTCCAAGTGTGCATTGAATGGTGTCTTTGACTTTGCCATCTTGAAAATCATTGTACCTGCACTACTGAGAGGTAGATGAACACTTGTACTACCTGGAGACATGGCAACACTCATGGAAAGCAATCTGTCAGTGGAAAACCAAAACAAACTTGAGAACTAACTTGCAACATATCTATGTGATTGATCATGAAGCTTGCACAATTTCGGCCGAGAGGTCGGGAAACTGATTGCCAAGACTGCACGAGGCATAGTTTGGGCTACTGGGAGACTGAATGATTGATGGAACTGTGCAATGCATAGTCCAGTCTGGCTGCTGACTGCTGGAATTGCGCAATGCACAATCTCAGCTGGCAATGGTTGTAGGCTCAGTGACTGCATTGCACCATTTTATTGGCCAACAGTAATTGTCCATCGGGATTGCATAATGTAGGCCTGGGGAATAACTTCTGGGAAGAAATGTGCATTTCTGGAGTGGAAGGCAGAGTCTTCCCTCTCAGGATTGTGTAATGCTATCTAGTGAGGCAGAGTCCGGGCCAATGTTGGCTAGACTCGTCGACAGGAAACTAAACACGAATGTGAATCCGAATGAATGTCGATATTGAGTTTAAGCATAAGTGGATAATCATGCATGCAAATGGTGAATGACAGATTTAGAAAATGGAACAACATGCATGTGGGTGAGGCGAGTCATCGAATCGGTGACCATTCGCCAAAAACAATTTCATGCATGTGAAAACAGTGAGATGTTGACGAAAACTGAAATGGTGCTAGGACAAGCTAATATACATGTAAACGATAACAAGCATTCAAAGAAAGCAAGAAAAAAACACCCATACAAGGGAAAACACAAAAACCGACAAAAATGCAACACCAGGCATGGGAAGCGAGCTTACCCCAAAACAACTGAGCTGAATGTGCTGACTGCTCCTAGATGTGATGTGGGTTGTCAGAGATGCAAGGTTGATACAAGGAATGAGCTCTGTAGTGTCTAGTTGATGAGTTTCAATAACATCGATGTTGTGACACATATTCCACAAATCTAGGGAAAGCGACACTTGGTGGGAGGTTTTTGAAATGATCCTTGCATGTAACCTCCACTAGCTAAACATAGATCCCTGAAAAAAGAGACACCTTTACATGTTGCCTTTTGCTATTCCAGGAAGAGCAAGTCATGCCTGCATGCAAGTCGAGTTTCCCTTGTCCCGGGTGGAACTGGTCAACCAGATTTCTCATGCATGCAACTTCTCAACTACTTGAGAAAAATGCGCATTTTTGGTTGGGATCTGGGCTGACTGCCTAGGACTTTTGCGCAATTTCTGTGTAGAGAAGTTGACTGTTGCCCAGATTTGCACAAATTTTGGGCTGAGCAACCATGCTAGGGAAATTTGCGCAATTTTTGCTGCAAGTGTTGGCTGGCAGAATTGCAAAATTCTTGAGCCCACTAGGCTGCCAGACAAAATTGCACAATTTATGGAGGGAAGGGTGTCTGTCCTTTATAAATGCACAATTTTCTTGGGGAAGTTGCTTAGCTTGCAATTGGACCAAGTCTGGGTGAACAAATTGTGACGGGAATGCATCAAGCTGCCTTTGTGCATGAAAAACACTAAAGTTTTATACTTGATGAAGCAAGACAAGGTATTGTGAAAGGTTGGTAGGGAGGCTCCAAAACAGGTTAAGGAAAAATTTTGGAGGGTGGTTGTAGCCGTTACAACACGCTATTACAACATATCTTAACCATAATGTTCAACATCCATTTTGTTTTTATTCCAGATATAAAAGGGATGTTTTCGCCATTCGGCTTTTGGTGAAAGAAGAAATCATTTTGGTGTTTTTCATACCAAAGATTCACACTCATTTCATATTTTTTATGAAGGTTGTAATTTCCTTTCATCAGATGATTATAGATGTTTGTAACATCTTTTCTACATAATAAAAAATCACTATCCTTATTTATGGCATCTATGTCAACATATTTTTTAATATGCATTTTACAAATTGAGTCAATTGGCACTTATAGAAGAAAACAACTTTCGACATAAGAAACCATGTCCCTTGAAAGCCTTGACTCATGCAAAGACCTAGCATCACCCGAAATGTCATTTTTTCCATGATAGGGCCATCCTTCGCCATCTTCAAGATCATACACGTTGTATGTTATTATTGCAATCTCGGGGCTTTGAATCATAACCTTTACAATAAAATGGCACTGAAAACTCCTCTTCTTCACAAATGAATTCTTTCGTTCGGATATACGTTTTTCTCTATTGTTCTCTGGACCATATGAGCAAGCATATATAACTACATAAAAATTTTTAAGACGTCAAAACATGTGACAAATAATAAAGAAATATTAATACCAACATCTAAAGAAGGCATTTCTAAAATACTTACAGTTCCCATCGAAGGGAAACACTACCCTTGAAGCTTGGATCTCTAGTTAAGACTGGAGTTTTGGTTTTTCATTAGGAAAAGGTACATGGAGCCTCTAGATTCATTTCCTCTCCTTTAATGAAGTCATCGAATCTATGTCCAGGAATTTTTGCAACTTGATTAATACTCATGTCGGCTTTAGATACTTCAGCCCAGACTAAACATTTACTAGAAAATATGATTTTCTCTTTAGGGTCTTGCACCTCAAGGCCCATTATATTCTTCCACTTCCTTTCCATTTTGTCTCACAATCTACAAAAAAATTCGGAAACATATTAGGAAACCTTTTGTCCCAATGAACATTTACAAGTAAAAATTTCGATGAACCCAAATCCCTCACATCATGTTGAAAATATTGCACTCTTGCTTGCAAAGAAATAACACAAAGGGTAGATGAATCTTCTCTATTTGCTGGAATGTATGGAATAAGGGATCTTTGCATAATGGACATAGAAACTGCTCCAAGCTCTAAATTTGTTTGGGAATGTATTCATAAATAAATCTCATGTAGATTGAATGATGGGCCTTGGAACAGATTTCTGAGTATTGTGAACAGGTAACCCACTGGTAGGCACTCAGGGCCATGTTTTTGCAAATGGAACTAGTCTTGATCCTTTTGTTGAACATATAGTTGGGTTGATCAGATTTCTTATAGATACTTTTAAGCAGTAATTTGTATATATGGGCCACTAAAATGAAATGGCTATTTAATTTTTACACTACATTTCTTGATGTGTACCGCTGTTATGGTTTTTTAGGTTTTTGAATTCATCTTCCTAATGATTTTTTTTGGTTCCTGATATAATGAATGAAATTATTCAGAAAACACAGACAATGTTGAATATACGCACCAAGCTGTAGATTCAAACTACCATTTTTTCCCTTGTTTTTTTTGAAGATTTATGACCCTTTTTGTTATGGATTTTATAGTTATTTTGAAGTCACGTTTTTGTTTTAATCCAACAGTTTGAATGTCAAAATTTCAAGTTTACAACATTTCCACCTTAGAATTGTGATTTCAGAGGTTCATGAGTAGTCTAAATCTATGTTTAAATTGCAGTTTGAAGCATGAAAATTACAATCTAAGGATTTATTGGTTTGAAAAATTATGGTGCAAAACTGAAAAGATTTGAGTGTCAATTTAAGTTTGAGAATATTACCTATCATGAAGCTAAAGATAGAGAGTATCATGTAATCATTTGACTTTTGCATATCACAATTTGGAATTTAATGTGTTAAATTTATAAAACTAAGGCATATACATCAAACTTTTTCAAAATCCAAAGTAATAATCTCATTGAACATTGAACACTTCATGCCCTACATTTTCCAGTGCATACAACAATGCTAGAAAATTATGATATTGAAGTGTTAATGCGGAGTTATAGTTTTGGAACCTTGAAAAAACATTATTATTGAAGTTAAGGGGTCAATAAAGTTCTTTCAGGTAACCATGTCTTGATGTATTTTAGAGTCTAATGTTTCAAGTGATTTGCATCACCCCTCACCAACACTAAGATAAAAATGACAGATATGAAGGACTTATATAGAAATATTGATTACCATAAAGTAGAAGGCTAATAAATATTGATCATTATCAGTATCTACAGGAAACGTCAATGAGAATAAATGAGTTACAAAAAGGAAAATTGGCATGCTAATAAAAGAGAGACAAGAGAAGGATCAGTCATAGCCCAAAGCTCTAGTTTGGATTGGCCACATTTTCTTCAATCTTCTTGAGAACACCAACTCAAAGCACTATCACTTAGTTCATGACAACTTTAGATTATTACTAGTTCACAACTATAAACCTAGGTTTAAGGAGGGGATTCATGTCCATCGACATCTCCTATTATTGGAAATAAACTAAATTCATCTTAATAAGATAATATTTCATTTATGAGTAAGCCACTATGTGGTCATTATTATGCCAATGTGGTGGTGTGTCGAGGAGAGGCACACCCTTAGAAATGGAATTCCTCCACTCCTTTGGATTCATACATGGGAGTTTTCAATGTTAATTAAGTGCTAAAATTATAGATATAGGGGTTTATTGAATACATTACTCATTACAAAAACCATGGTCGCATATACATACGTAATGGGTTGTATCCTTTCATTGTAGTTCTTCATGACTAGCTTCTGACAACATGGTCCATAAATTTTAACCTTCTTCTATGTTTTAAAGGTTTTTTTCATTATGTATTTTCATGGCCCCATGTGATATTTCCTTACAAGAGGGGCCATGGTTTATGGTAAAATTGGGTGTTTTCATCACACCTAGGTTCTCATAACCCAATCCAATAACCATGGAGATAACTATCTTTATTGTGTGGGTGCATTTAACTGATTTACCCCTTTATTTGTGGTGTTCACATGTGCTTGGGCATTGAGTTTTATTTGATGAGTTTTATAAGTTCTTGAATGAAACCACAAACCAAAAGGGGAATAACGGGGAAAGAAGGAATAGTGAGTAAGGCGGTACTTATTGATATTAACCATATCATGAGGCTCATTTAACAGAGATTGAAGAATATTTGAAGAGAAAAAACTCTACAAAATGAGTTTTCAACACTACTGTAGGTGTTGGTAAATTAGATGTTTGGTAAATTATATATTAACGTTTTATGCAAAAAAACTACATAAAGTGGCAACCAAGTGCATGAAAAGCAAGTTTTTATCAAATTAGATATGGTGGAAACCATTTCAAAGGCATTGGTTACAAGACAGTGGAAACCATTTCAGAGGCATTGGTTACAAGACGGTGGAAACCATTTCAGACACGTTGGTTACAAGGTGGTGGAAACCATTTCAAAGGTGTTGGTTACAAGGTAGTGGAAACCATTTCAGAGGTGTTGGTTACAAGGTGGTGGAAACCATTTCATAGGCGTTGGTTACAAGGCAGTGGGGCATGCAAGGGGAAAATTTTCAATTGCTCAATTCTTGGAACTTGCTAGTTGGATAAATGGGAAAAAGAAGTCACCTCAAACAGTATGAGGCAAATGGTTCAATGCTCTTATAGGTGTATGAGGTTGATACATTTGCAATTTTCAGAGAAGTAGGCTAGGAACCATTTTTTCCACTCTTCATTGCGTATGATATTAATCTCACCTCTAATTTCATTGACTCATTGAATAGAAATAACGATAGGGTGCTGCTATTTCAAGTAGCGGAACAAAGAATCGTTGAGGCAACAAAAACACCAGCTGAGGGGAAAAGATGGTTTAAGGGACATATGGTGTAAGGAATAAATCTAAATTATTTCTTGAAGAATGACATACATGATCCTTGCTAGAGTGTTGGGGTGCACATCAATATTTTAAAGCCATAATGGGTTGAGCATATGAGGTAGATTAAGCTTTATCTGACATGTGATGGTCTTTTCTCCAATTTTTTCTTATACCGTATGTGATTTCTTGTACATTTGGATGGTTTTAATAGGATGAACCTACCTTTTTCCCTTCATAAAAGTGTGGCTAAGATGGTGGCCTTTGAAAGAAAAAGGAGGGTTTGGTACCTGCATGATGTATACCACCACGGTTTGATAAAGATGCTATACACCTATGAAATTAACGAGAAATAAGAACAACCAAGGAGGAAATTAGGACACCCATTTTCCAGAAGGCATAAGAAGAAGAAAATTGTTACCATACATGCCGAGAGTAGTCAACAAGTTGATAAAAAACAACATAAAAAAACTAATAGGAGAAAAAACCCTATGGCCTCTAGGGTTTATAGAAGAAGGACTATAGGACACCAATTAGAAATAAAAGAGACTAAGGAAGGTGAGACCATGGAGGAAGTCCAAAAGAAGGGTGAAGATCCTCTAGAACCTGGCCCTAGAAGAAATTATGTAAGGAGGCTACGAACCAGACCAACAAACAAACTAAGGCTGGGGTTTAAAACTAAAATGAATCCCAAGCTTAAGGAGCCTATTGTCATTGAATATGAAAAGGAATATGAGCCTAATATATATAAGGAGGTGTTGTTAGCAGAATCAATCCACAAGCTCTAGCAGTTGAGAATACCCCACAAAAGAAGAGAAAAAGAGGCACTAGGGAAATCTCAAAACAAGACAAGCTAAGAATCCTTGCAGAGGTAGCATATGCCATTGCAAACTGAACATGGTAACTCAAAGTCTCAAACCCTAGGGTCTTTTGCTAAGGGTTTTTTGTCAATAGGGATATAATTTGTTTAGTAAAATGTATCATAAAAATATTATAATATTTTATGGTTTCTTTCCTGGATATTATGGATCTTAAACTTTTGTACATTTTTATATATAATGTATGAAAAAGAAGGACAAAGGCTTCATAACTCTTTAGAAAAAAAATTGTGTATTATGGGATTTTCAGTATCAATATAGTTTGCTCTCTATAGAAGTTTGAAAGGTTTCAAATATTTATGTGTTACTAGTTTTTTATCTGTCCTCCTTCTACGTGTTTGTTCTCCTTTTTCTTGCTCATATGTTCGTATTTTCAATATTGGAATATACTTGTAATGAACTAAAATTCATGTTTGATTGCTCCCCCTCATAATATTCAAATTCTCTAAGTGTTTTATCATCTAAAGGTTACAAAAATCACCCTAGGGTTTGAGACTTGTAAGCTCATATTTGAAACCAAAATAGGTAACCTCAATTTTGAGTCAACATTGTATTTATTGTATTTATTTGAATTTGGTTATAAATGGAATAACAATATAGGTATTGGTGTATTTTGGTTCTATACAAAAATTTAAGAAGTACTTAGCAAGTGAACTTGAACTTAGAGTTGGATCATGTAATGTTTCAGTTAAGGTAGTCAATACTAAGGCTAAGGAAACAACTAGGGTTGCATCCATAGTTCATGTATAATTAGACTACTAGAAGGGCCTTTCAGACTTTAAAATATTGTAGATGGATGAATTTAAATTTATTCTTGTGTAGGAATTGCTAGGGAGAATGTAGTTAGTTATCATGTCATTTGCAAACAAGTTGGTGATACTTGGTGGACAGAAGAATTGAGTCGTTCATCAGGTAAAAACAATTCTTGGTTTGGGTAACTACTACCACACATTTGTTGAATGTTTCTCTAATATACTGATATGACTTAGTGATTTTTTGAAGAGGAATAGATCATGCAACTAGATGGGGAAGTGCAAGGAAAAAATCTACCAATAGAAGTGAAAACTTGGGTTGACAATTATGTTGAAGCTACCAGACTTTGAGTAGTGATTTGAAGTGCATACATATGCTTTAAAATTTCCATTATAGGATTTTTGTCATATGAAGGTCATCTAGTGTCCTATGAAAGTTACATGATCATGAAAGGGAAAAAAATCTCGTTATAATGTACAATATATATATATATATATATATATTAGGTTTGATTGGTACACTTATATTTGTAGAAAGCTTAATCTGGATGAGTTTCTCAATTGCAACATTTTGAAGAATACTAGTCCCCACCTCAGTGGTCATGCTTCTGGTGACATTGGAAAGACAAAATTATATTTCTATGATAAAAAACTGTCAATCCTAGAAGTAGCACATCTTGATAACAATTATCTATTTTTATCAATATCCCTTCTATAGCTGGAATTTACGTTGATGGAACATGGAATTATCACTTTCTTAAACATGAAATTCATAAACTGACATTAATTTATCGTGTTATGTTTTAAAGAGATTCTAATGTTTGGATTCAACTTTATTTTCTTGAAATATTGTTCAGGGGAAAGGAGAAGCCTTAATTTAGAGTTGTGGCATGCATGTGTCGGGCCCCTTGTATCTCTATCCGTAGTTGAGAGTCGTGCGGTCTATTTTCCTCAAGGTCACTGTGAGAAAGTGAAGCTATATCATCTGTTTCTTTTAATTCTCAACTATATCAGTAGTATAGTTAGGAAATCCATCCATTATGAATATGGAAAATGTGGCAAATATTTTCTTTGCCATTGAAGTAAAATTATCACCCAAGTAGGAATGGTGGAAATACTTCTTAGAAAATTTCAACATCACCATTGACTATCAACTAGGCATGTTAAATGCTAAATTAGATGGATTAAGTAGTAAGGTATGACTTTCAACCTTAAAGGAGGTTGAGTTGTCAATGCATATGGGAAATAAAATGCAATATTTCATAGGATTTAAAGAGGGAGTGCACATGGATCCCATAGCATTTAACACCTTTGGATGGATAGTGGATTTCTATACTTTTGTGGTTGCATATATGTGTTTAAGTTAACTAACCTTCAAAGGGAACTCTTGAAAGTGAAATGGTTTTATTTGGGCAAGTCACCAAGGGTAATGAAGAGAAATTCCATTGTTGGAATGAGATTACTGTTGGGAATGTATGAGTCAAGATATGGAAGAATATTTCCAAACTTATATTATTTTCTAATAAGAAAAGGAGGATATGAAAATGAAGGTTGGTACATTCCAACTTTTCTAGTGCTAGAAAGACCTTTGGAAAGTCTCATTATGGACTTGGTCACTTGGCATTTAGTTTCATAAGTATATACTAAGATTTTTGTTGTGGTTGACCTTTTTTCCAAGTATGCGATATTCATTCCAACAAAGGTGTCTTATGTTATGGAATAGGTTGCAAGGTTCTTCTTTAAGAATATTGTGAAGTATTTGGGTCCCCCATGTTATCTCGAAATCAGGCCCTGGAAGGCTGCTGACCAGGAAGACTTCAAGTAACTATTTCAGACCTACTTTAGGTTGAGGCTTAGCCTCCTCAACCTGAGAGGGCTCTCTCTAAATGGGTTAATGATTTTGATTAAGATAAGATGGCTAACTCTTGTAGAATAACTATGACAAATATGACTGCTGGAAATACATTAAACAAGTATCCATTGGGCCTATGGAGTCAATAACACCTCAGTAAACAATGATACTACCTTTACATAGAAGTCAGGGCACTTAGCATTTGAATATTCAGAACACAACTCATATGGAACCACAGCTCATAAATGCATATAGGAAATCAGAGCACAATCAGTGAATTCTGAGTGATTATACATCTATGCAACTGTAAAAGACATTAAGGAAAGGATAAAATCACACATTCTGAACATAGAAACCCTTCATGAATCCTGAGAAGTCAAGAAACCAAATTATATTACTGAACTCTGTCTTTACATAAGCCAAAACAATGCTTTGTTCATCAAATTTCCAACCCTCATTACATTGCTGTTTCAGCTATATATAGAATCCTTATCCTAACTAATTCGAGCTTCCTCCTCCAGCATGAGGGGAATTCGATAACTACCTCTAATGACACCTATCAGCTATTTAACTAACTAATAAATACAATAAAGTGCTGACTGGAGTTTTTAAAGAGTTCTAAATTAACTATGACTCTAACTCCATTTTCCATGCATAATGGCTTCTCCTTGTTCTTTGACACCTGGTCCTCTTTCGATTTGGCTGAGCTGGATGTTTAATACTCCATATTGACCTTGAACGCTGAATCTTTTAACTGCTTAGAAGTATTAGGAGATTTCCCTTGTTTCTCGGCTCGAGTTTTCCTCAAAATGCTCGAATGTACAGAAGCATGTTTTCTAGCCTTTAATAACCCAAAATATGGAACACTGCCACGTTCTTGATGTGTTGTAAGCTGCATCGATGGACATGTGTGCAGGCAAAAGTTCCTTGCATGCAAATCGTTTGATACCTCTTGAACGGTGATAAAGGGACTTTACAACAGAAATTTAAAATTGGGTCGAAATATTCCACCTTTTTAAAGCATCCACCTGTCTTGATCTGATTGACTATTTTTGTTCCAGCTGATGTCTTGCATACCCTTTTGGCGTTTCCATTTCAAAATTCCCGCTCATAATACAAAACTGCCTGTCTGTGTTAAAATCATCACCTACAGCAGTTTCGTAGCGCGCTACGAAACTGTTGAATTATTTGAAACAGCTTGCCTTTGACCCGAGATCTTTATCACCCAAACATTTTATTGCCAAAAACTCCCTTCAACTTTTCATATGTATAACAGGGATGTACATTTCTTCAGAATAATAAGACTAACCAAATTTGACAAAATTTGGAGCAAAACCTTTCTAGAAAAGAAAATTTATTTAGCAGGTAACTGGCCTAGCTGTGCCTTCAGGTCTTCAATTTTCTTCTTCATAGATTTATTCCCAGCTCTTAGTTGCATATTTATCCTTCTAATGTACCTGTCCTCTCTGATTGTTGGTACTGTCCATGTGTGAAATTGTGCATGGCCATCAACCACTGAATTCAACTGGTTTTCTAGGGTTTCACTCCCTTTCCACAGAGCTTTACGATAATTTGCATACACGACTGCATGTTCTCTAGCAGCTTTCTTCAATTTGGCAATCTCATATTTAGCTGTTTCTAATTGGCTCTTTATGGCTGCTATATTATCTCCTTGAGATGTGATGACTGTTCTGCTTATATCTTTTTGCCTAACTTTCCCAGTTTCCTCTGTTCTGGGCAGTGTTTCCTTTACTTGCTGGAACTTCCTTGTAATAGGTCTTCTGGGTTTAAAAATAAATTCTTCACCTGGCTCATCGAATTTAAGCCTTTTTGAGGCCTTAGACTTCTTGGTACCTTCTTGCAGTGACTGTGTCAAATCAATATGGACTGGTTCAGACTGCTCGAAATCAATGGCCTCTAATAAATCATTCAAACTTGCCTTAGACACTGGGTTCTCTTCAACTGCTATGGCTTTACCTTTTTCCTTATTTATCTGGCTTCTTGTCCTTACCCTTGAGACTGCTTCAGATCTGCTTGTTTCAGGTGTAGTCTTCTTATCATGAGTTTTTTCCTTTGTTGATTGCTGAGGTTGATCTTGAATGATTAGTGGCTTCACTGGTTTTCTTAGCTGTGACTTGGTTTGCTTTTTAGCTCTTGCTTCCTTTTGGAGCTCAGCTATTGTGAATTCTCTGGCTGGTTGTGGAGTAAGGCCAGTCTTGCTTTGGAATCCAGCCATGAAAATAAACGAATTCCAGTCTCTGCCTATCTTTTGGAGGCCATCTAAAACTAGCAACTTGATCAAACCATGATGAAACAAAGAGGTTTCACAGTCCTCTTTCCTCAGCTGCACCTTATCACACATCTTACTCAAACTGCGAAACAAATAAAAAGGAATGTCTATGGAGACTTTCCCCGTGAAATGCAAAAGTAGTTTGAAATGGTAAGAATAAACCTTATTGTACCTTCCTTCACAGGTCAAATATTTCTGTATGCAGGTGAGAAGAAGAGCATAATGTTCCTTGACATAATTCCTGGGCACTGCTTTTGTTAAATTTTCGTTTACATATGCCTCCTTTAAAAACTCCTTACAAGGATTCATGTCAAACTTAAAATTTTTAAACCATTCTTCTCGTCCTCTTGGGATCTCTGTCACAGCAGATATTGCTTCTGGAGAAACCTGTACTTCTAACATGGCTACCTTTGAATTTAAACCAGTGAAGTTTAGCGCAAATTCTTTAGTTACCTGCGCATGTCCTCCTTGTAGCTTTTTACAAAAGTTCCAGCACCCGGCATCTTTGAACGCTTTCTTCACACCTTCATCCCTCAGTGTTATGTCCAAGCCCTTAGGTTAAGTCCTCTGGCATTTACCGGATCTGTGCTCTTTTTTCTCCATTTTTTTTTCGAGATCTTCACACACAAAGTCTAACAGCTCTGGTTGAAATGGTGATTCAACTCCTTTTTAAATCAGCCTCGCTTGAAATCAGCCTCGCTTGAAATTCAAATTCTTTCATTTAAAATGCTTCAATACATAATCAGGCAGATTTGTCACTCATGCAGCACTTACGACTATCATTAAGGTCTATGCACGGTAAAATCCCTTGGGAATGATATTTCTGTGCATATCAACAGATCTAGTGGTGGGGTAGTGGCAAATGAGCGTTCAAACGTGATACGAGAGGTACATAAACTGACATGAGTGGACACAACTGGTGACTCACCTAACGGACTTGACATTTCGGGAAAGATTCGCTGCGAAATGCACGAATCCATGATTTCGCAGCGCTGTTAGTTTTAAATTCTAATGATGCGCTGCGAAACGGCCTAATCATGACACGCTGCGAAATTGCTTAACCATAATTGTGCTGCGAAACTGGCAAATGGGATTACGCTGCGAAATCACTAAAAGACACGGTGACTCGGATAAGACAAGATATGACTATGGAACAATGATAGGTGGAGGAGAACCAATGGGAGTCGAGTATGGTTTGAGTTAAAAACTTTTAAAACTCCAAATCCTAAGTGAGGAAAAATAAAATGAAATCAACTTAACACAGACCTTTGTCATCGGACTAGGACAAACAATTATATGCATCAAATTTTTAGTTCTAAGTGATAACAGTGGCTCCACTTGGGATAGTGTGCTCCTGTAGTACACTAAGAACTCGTAGGACCAGTGCTTTGTTCAATTTCTGAAAACATAAACAGAGTTGACAAGCATTCCTTTCTAACTTTGTGGGCCTTCACCTCGGGCTTAAGCTTCCTGTTCAGCTTGTCATTTATTTTCAACAAGAAAGACTAATAAAACGGTTATATACAATGTTTGTGAGACACTTGGCAGAGATTCAATCAATTGTAATGCTTTAGGAACCTGCCATTAACAGGTCCTCCAGCATATGGTGTTCCATCAACCCCCTGCAGAATGTAGGTGTTATTCCCATGGAAAGCAGAAATTTGATATGGTCCTTTCCACAAATTTTCAAATTTACCATGTTTACCTTTCTCTTCAATTCTAGCTTCCCATTTCAGGACTTTATCATGAATCTGGAATGTAACCTCTTTGATCTTTTTGTCAAATGCTCTCTTGATCCTGTTCTGGTTTTGCTGATGACTGTCAAACACCTCATTTCTTTTCTCCTGCAAAGCTATAAGCTGATTGATCCTTCGTTGTACAGCATTTGGTTCCTCTTCTAATCCTTGAATCAGCTTCATTACTGGTACTCCAAGGGATGTTTGAAATATAGCCTCTGCCCCATATACAAGCTCACATGGTGATGTTCCAATGGACCTCTTTGTGCAAATACGATGAGCCCACAAGGCATATTTCAGTTTCAAATGCCAAGCCTTTTTATTTTCTTGCAGCAGCTTCTTAATAATTCTCACAAGACTCTTGTTTGAAGACTCAGCCAGACCATTTCCCTGTGGATAATAAGCAGTGGAATGTCCCAGGGAGATGTGATACTGATGACAAAAATTAATCATTCTTTTGGACTTGAAAGCTTGAGCATTATCTGTAATGATCTTGATTGGGCAACCAAATCTTGATAATATATTATTTTCTAAGAAAGAAATAATCACTGAATCATTTGCTTGCCTTGTGGGTATTGCCTCTATCCATTTTGTAAAGTAATCGGTGGCTGTGAGAATCCAGCGATGCTGTCCTGATGAGGGAGGATGGATTTCCCCTATAAAATCTAATCCCCACTGCTGGAAAGGTGCTTCAACATAAATAGGAACCAAGGGCATTGGCATGAGCTTTCTCTTTCCTTCAAACACTTGACATTCATGGCATGTGGCTATCTTTTTATAAATATCTCTAAACATAGTTGGCCAAAAATATCCAGCTCTCAAAACCTTGTTTGCAGTGGCTTTCCAATAGTGATGTCCTCCACAATCCCCTTTATGAAACTCATCAATTACTTTATCAGCTTCTTCTTCAATGAGACAGTTTAATAATATTCCTCCTGCATCTTTCCAAAACAGATTTTGGTCATACACAAAATATCTGACAGATTTCAACTTGGTAAACCGAGCTTTGGATTTTGAAAGGTTATCAGGAGCTCTAGTATGCTGCAAAACAAATGCTATATCCTTATACCATTCTGAGATCAAGAATTTCTCATTTATTTGGACCAACTCTTCTTCATTTTCAGAAATTTCTGAGATTTCTGTACTTAAATTAATATCAATACAGTCCAGATTTGACTGAGTGAACAATTTGGCTAGGCCTTGACCCTTTACCAACTTGGTGGGTTTGATCTCAATGTCATACTCCAACAGTTTTGCTATCCACTTTCCCCTTTTTCCATCTGGATCAGCTTGTGTAAGAATATCTTTTATAACAGCATTTGGCACGTATGCAACAATGTGAGAGTGCAAAACATAAATCCTGAAATCCTTAATTTCTTTCACCAATGCATAGGCTTGTTTCTCTAAGATATTATATTTCAATTCAGCATTAGCCAACGTCTTGCTAAAGAAAGAAATGGGTTGTTCAGTACCTTGACTTCCTTTTTGCAATAAAACTACAGCAATTGTGTCTTCAGAAGCAAATGTGAAGATCAGAAACTCCTTGGTAAAATCCGGGCTGATGAGGACTGGTGCTTGAGTAAGTGCTTTCTTGATCTCTTCAAATGATTTCTTTGCTTCAGCTGTCCATTTAAAATCTGCTCCTTTCTTTAACATCTTTGTTATGTTCTTGACCACTTCAGCAAAGTTAGGAATGAATCTTCTAACAAAGTTAACTTTCCCAAGAAAGGATTGAATCTCCTTCTTACTCCTTGGTAAATCTAACTTTTGAATTGCACTAACTCTATTAGGATCAATCCTAATTCCCTCTTTAGAAATAATATGTCCAAGCAGTTTGCTAGAAGTTAAAGCAAAAATACTTTTGGTTGGGTTTAGAGAAATACCAAACCTCCTACACTTCAGTAGGACCCTTTCAAGGTGCTTTAAGTGGTCTTCTTCCTTCTTTGAAAAAACTGTGATATCATCAAGATAAACCACCACTGATTTGTCCTTTTCTTCAGCAAAAGCAATATCCATTTCTCTCTGGAAAGTTGCTCCTGCATTCATGAGGCCAAAGGGCATTTTTGCATACATGAATGTTCCCCATGGTGTAGTGAAAGCTGTTTTCTCCTGATCATATGGGTGAACAAGAATCTGATTGTACCCTGAGAAGCCATCAAGCATAGACATCATTTGTGAAGCAACAATGTTTTGCAGAATGAAATCCATTTTGGGGAGAGGGTAATTATCTTTCAATGAAGCTTTGTTTAAGTTCCTGAAGTCTATACAAATTCTGATCTCCCCATTCTTTTTTCTGACTGGTACCAAGTTGGCAAGCCAATTTGAGAATCTGATTGGGACAATAATTTTGGCATCAAAAAGCTTTTTCACTTCTTTTTCAATCAGTGGCATTAGAAGAGGATTAATCCTTCTTAGCTTCTGCTTAAAAGGCTTCTCATTCTGCTTAATAGGGATGGTATGTTGTATGATTGAAGAATCATATTGTTTCAAATCAGCATAGCTCCATGCAAAAACATCAATGAATCTTTTCATCATTTCAACATATTTGGTCTTCATATCAGCTAAAAGGAACTTTGAAATCTTGACTATTTTAGGCACAACTGAGTCACCTAAATTACAGTTTTCTACTTCATCCTCATTAGCTTGTATTCTTGGTGTTTTGAACACATCATTTTGATCAAATAATTTTTCCAGAGGAATGAGGCCTTTAGGGATTAAGTTGTTTTGTAACTGTAAGACTTCAGAACTTTCCTTTGACTCTATTAACATGTTCTGCTGATCTATCTGATTGTGCTCAAACTCTTCTTTTAATTCAATGAAATTCCTTACATGCTGATCATCCTCAAAAACTTTCCAATTTATGATATTATCCGGTATGACTGGTCTATGACGAACCTCCACTTCATAATTATCAGAAGAGTGCTTAGGAATGATAAAGAGACTGGCTGAAACAACAAGAGAATCTGCAATAGAGTTTTGATCTCTAGTTTTGATGCTAAAAGAATAGGTTTGAAATTTTTCCAACATCTCCAACACTAAATTTCTGTATGCTCTCATCCTTGCATCCTTAGTTTGATATGTACCTTCTATTTGTTTAATTACTAATTCAGAATCTCCACAAACAGCAATATTTTTGGCTTTCAACTTTATCAAGGCATCCAAACCTAAAACTAGAGATTCGTACTCAGCCATATTGTTGGTACAATCAAAGTTTAATTTATATGAGAGAAACTTACTTTCTTCAGTTGGACTAGTGATCCAAATCCCAGCTCCTGCCCCTTCTTTTCTTGCTGATCCATCAAAGTACAATGACCAACAGCCCATGATGTCCCTTTCATCTCTTTGCTGCCCTTCTTGACTCTGATTTTCTGCAGGTTTATCTTGTAATTCTCTTCCAACTGATTCATTGAAGAGGATAGCTGATCCAAGACCAGTATCACATGAGTAAATAGGAAAGTTCTGAGGCTTTTCTTTGCTGCTTACCATGTAGGCCATCCTTGTTTCACGATACAACCTCCTTTGTTCACCAAACACTAGAATGGTAGCATATGTAAGATCCATCTGCATTGTGCCCTTGATTTTTGCTGCCCATGACCTTGAAAGAAGCATTCCAAACTTCGGTGGAATGTCTGCAACAACAATGTCCATAACAGTTGTTTTTGCTGGAATTTGTGTGAGCCCCACAACAACATCTTTTATCAAACCAATGCAATGGACTCTTTTTGAATCAAAGGAAAATAAATCCTTATATGGCCTAGTAACCTCTAACCCCAGTCTTTCCATGATTACCTTAGGCATGAGATTATGTGATGCCCCTGAGTCTAACATAGCATTATGTAGAGTCATGTCATGAATGGTAATGCTTATGTAGAAAGGAGGAAACTCTTCATTTTGTTCATCCTCAAGTCTTGGAACCAAACAGATAATAGGATTATCTTCTTGTACATTTAGGATATCAGCCACTCCTGGTTGTGAATTAAGCATTTCAACAATTTTGCTTCTGTATTTGTCTACCTTGAGAATTTCATTAAAAGGGACTGATATTTTAATTTTGGCAATTTCATTCTCAATATTAAAAACGGAAGTAGTCTTGTCAATTTCTTTGAGAGGAGAAGGAATTTGAATATCCTTTTTGACAAGAGGAGAATCATCCTTACCTTCAACCACCTTTGATTTTTCCTTTTTATCTTCAGCTGTCTTTGAGATATTCTTCTTGGGCTGTGCTTTATTTGCTGTAATAGGGACATCTCTATTCCTTAAATTATACTGCTTTTGCATCTCAAAAATAGCGTGCTGATAGCCTTTTAAAAAATCCGAAGGCTCTTCTCCTGACTTTATCATACTGGACTCATCATGCTCCTCCTTAGTCAAGAAAATCCCTGACACTTCTTCATCAAAACAATGGATTGACTCCTCAGGGACTTCAGGTTCATCTTCTTCTTCTTCATCTACCAAATTTTGTTGGAAGGGAGGTCTCACTGGAGGATCTGCCTGCTGATTTCTGTTGTCTCTTGGCCTTTGCTGATTCTGTGGTCTTCTGAACTGAGGGTTCCTGAATTGAGGTCCTTGTTGTGCTGGACGGGCAGAGGCATTCCCAAGAGCTAATCGGTCCATCAATTTCTCCATGGTTTTCATCATTGTTTCAAACTTGTCTTCTTGAGCAGAAGTAGAAGGTTTCTCTTCTTCCTTTAACTTAGCCTTTGCCATCTTTGATTTTTTAGCAGCAAGCATATTTACCTCCACCTTAATTGCATCATTTTGCATGTCAGCAAGAGAGGCAGACTCCCTTTCTCTGAGTAAAATAGAAAAATCTGAATCAAATGATTCAGCATATCTCAACTGTGCCAAAGCTCCAGGAGGTTTCAAATGAGCTGGAATAGAATTGTATATTTTGTTAAACCTCTTAGAGAAATTTTGAACAGTTTCCTCTGGAGCTCTCCTAAGATTGTTGTATTCAGTAAGGGCTTGGATGGGGTTGGTTCTGTTTCCCCATTTCCTTAGAAAGCTGTCTTCAAACTCTACCCAACTATGAATGCTCCCAGCTCTAAGGGCTTTAAACCATTTTTTGACGTCCCCAATAAAAGTTTGAGCAAACAATCTTAGTTTTACATCTTCATCATCCTCTTCTTCCCTATCAACAAAATCATTGAACCTATCCACATGTTCCTCTGCTGTAATATCTTCATCTCCTCCCCATGTTGGAATTCTGGCAGCATATTTGCTAGGAAGATCATGTAAAACAGCAGGGAGAGCTAGAGGAGCATACCTAGCAGGTATAGCCATAATGAATGGAGGAGCAGTGACAACAGGTATAGTATGACCAGTGGGAGCAGAACTAGTGTGAGATAATGTCTGAGGACTATTTGGACTAGAAGAGGCAGAAGATAAAGTATGGGTACGAAAAGGGCTATTTGGACTTTGCAAACCACTGACAAAGGAACTCCAATTTGGGAGAGGTAAACCAGTTTTAGATTTGAGAAAAACTTCAAAAGGATCAAGATCTTTGAGCTGATTCAAGTCCTCTTCCTCTAATAGCAATTCTGAAGTAACAACCTCCCAAAACTCTTCTTTATCTTTTTGTGACACTAAAGATGAAGTATCAATGCCTCTTTTTTGTAAATCTAAAATAATTCCAATAAGTTCTTCTTCATTCTCAGACCTCAACAATACCTCATGAATTTTATCATCAACAAGTTTATCTTCAGGACTTCTAGAAAATTCAGGGAACAAAGATTTTGATATGGATGAAGTACCTGGTGTATCAGAAAATCTTTGCCTGCTCCTTGAGATAATGTTGGGATTATCCACAGGACTAGGTGGATTTGGGTCAGGATTACTCCTTGTATATCTTCCTCTCGAAGCCACCTTTTTATCTTTAAGATTGAATGGAGTCACCAAGGTAGAATGCAGCCTCGAAAACCTTCTGAGCTCCTGCTACCTTCAGAAGTTCAGCTTCATAATTTTGGGAATGAGTAATCTTCAGGCTCCCGGCAGACGCACCAAAGTGTTATCTCAAAATCAAGCCCTGGAAGGCTGCTGACCAGGAAGACTTCAAGTAACTATTTCAGACCTACTTTAGGTTGAGGCTTAGCCTCCTCAACCTGAGAGGGCTCTCTCTAAATGGGTTAATGATTTTGATTAAGATAAGATGGCTAACTCTTGTAGAATAACTATGACAAATATGACTGCTGGAAATACATTAAACAAGTATCCATTGGGCCTATGGAGTCAATAACACCTCAGTAAACAATGATACTGCCTTTACATAGAAGTCAGGGCACTTAGCATTTGAATATTCAGAACACAACTCATATGGAACCACAGCTCATAAATGCATACAGGAAATCAGAGCACAATCAGTGAATTCTGAGTGATTATACATCTATGCAACTGTAAAAGACATTAAGGAAAGGATAAAATCACACATTCTGAACATAGAAACCCTTCATGAATCCTGAGAAGTAAAGCAGCCAAATTATATTACTGAACTCTGTCTTTACATAAGCCAAAACAATGCTTTGTTCATCAAATTTCCAACCCTCATTACATTGTTGTTTCAGCTATATATAGAATCCTTATTCTAACTAATTCGAGCTTCCTCCTCCAGCATGAGGGGAATTCGATAACTACCTCTAATGACACCTATCAGCTATTTAACTAACTAATAAATACAATAAAGTGCTGACTGGAGTTTTTAAAGAGTTCTAAATTAACTATGACTCTAACTCCATTTTCCATGCATAATGGTTTCTCCTTGTTCTTTGACACCTGGTCCTCTTTAGATTTGGCTGAGTTGGATGTTTAATACTACATATTGACCTTGAACGCTGAATCTTTTAACTGCTCAGAAGTATTAGGAGATTTCCCTTGTTTCTCGGCTCCAGTTTTCCTCAAAATGCTCGAATGTACAGAAGCATGTTTTCTAGCCTTTAATAACCCAAAATATGGAACACTGCCACGTTCTTGATGTGTTGTAAGCTGCATCGATGGACATGTGTGCAGGCAAAAGTTCCTTGTATGCAAATCGTTTGATACCTCTTGAACGGTGATAAAGGGACTTTACAACAGAAATTTAAAATTGGTTCGAAATATTCCACCTTTTTAAAGCATCCACCTGTCTTGATCTGATTGACTATTGTTGTTCCAGCTGATGTCTTGCATACCCTTTTGGCATTTCCCTTTCAAAATTCCCGCTCATAATACAAAACTGCCTGTCTGTGTTAAAATCATCACCTACAGCAGTTTCGTAGCGCGCTACGAAACTGCTGAATTATTTGAAACAGCTTGCCTTTGACCCGAGATCTTTATCACCCAAACATTTGATTGCCAAAAACTCCCTTCAACTTTTCATATGTATAACAAGGATGTACATTTCTTCAGAATAATAAGACTAAGCAAATTTGACAAAATTTGGAGCAAAACCTTTCTAGAAAAGAAAATTTATTTAGCAGGTAACTGGCCTAGCTGTGCCTTCAGGTCTTCAATTTTCTTCTTCATAGCTTTATTCCCAGCTCTTAGTTGCATATTTATCCTTCTAAGGTACCTGGCCTCTCTGATTGCTGGTACTATCCATGTGTGAAATTGTGCATGGCCATCAACTATTGAATTCAACTGGTTTTCTAGGGTTTCACTCCCTTTCCACAGAGCTTTACGATAATTTACATACACGACTGCATGTTCTCTAGCGGCTTTCTTCAATTTGGCAATCTCATATTTAGTTGTTTCTAATTGGCTCTTTATGGCTGCTATATTATCTCCTTGAGATGTGATGACTGTTCTGCTTATATCTTTTTGCCTAACTTTCCCGGTTTCCTCTGTTCTGGGCAATGTTTCCTTTACTTGCTGGAACTTCCTTGTAATAGGTCTTCTAGGTTTAAAAATAAATTCTTCACCTGGCTCATCGAATTTAAGCCTTTTTGAGGCCTTAGACTTCTTGGTACCTTCTTGCGGTGACTGTGTCAAATCAATATGGACTGGTTCAGACTGCTCGAAATCAATGGCCTCTAATAAATCATTCAAACTTGCCTTAGACACTGGGTTCTCTTCAACTGCTATGGCTTTACCTTTTTCCTTATTTATCTGGCTTCTTGTCCTTACCCTTGAGACTGCTTCAGATCTTCTTGTTTCAGGTATAGTCTTCTTATCATGAGTTTTTTCCTTTGTTGATTGCTGAGGTTGATCTTGAATGATTAGTGGCTTCACTGGTTTTCTTAGCTGTGACTTGGTTTGCTTTTTAGCTCTTGCTTCCTTTTGGAGCTCAGCTATTGTGAATTCTCTGGCTGGTTGTGGAGTAAGGCCAGTCTTGCTTTGGAATCCAGCCATGAAAATAAACGAATTCCAGTCTCTGCCTATCTTTTGGAGGCCATCTAAAACTAGCAACTTGATCAAACCATGATGAAACAAAGAGGTTTCACAGTCCTCTTTCCTCAGCTGCACCTTATCACACATCTTACTCAAACTGCGAAACAAATAAAAAGGAATGTCTATGGAGACTTTCCCCGTGAAATGCAAAAGTAGTTTGAAATGGTAAGAATAAACCTTATTGTACCTTCCTTCACAGGTCAAATATTTCTGTATGCAGGTGAGAAGAAGAGCATAATGTTCCTTGACATAATTCCTGGGCACTGCTTTTGTTAAATCTTCGTTTACATATGCCTCCTTTAAAAACTCCTTACAAGGATTCATGTCAAACTTAAAATTTTTAAACCATTCTTCTCGTCCTCTTGGGATCTCTGTCACAACAGATATTGCTTCTGGAGAAACCTGTACTTCTAACATGGCTACCTTTGAATTTAAACCAGTGAAGTTTAGCGCAAATTCTTTAGTTACCTGCGCATGTCCTCCTTGTAGCTTTTTACAAAAGTTCCAGCACCCGGCATCTTTGAACGCTTTCTTCACACCTTCATCCCTCAGTGTTATGTCCAAGCCCTCAGGTTCAGTCCTCTGGCATTTACCGGATCTGTGCTCTTTTTTCTCCATTTTTTCTTCGAGATCTTCACACACAAAGTCTAACAGCTCTGGTTGAAATGGTGATTCAGCTCCTTTTTAAATCAGCCTCGCTTGAAATTCAAATTCTTTCATTTAAAACGCTTCAATACATAATCAGGCAGATTTGTCACTCATGCAGCACTTACGACTATCATTAAGGTCTATGCACGGTAAAATCCCTTGGGAATGATATTTCTGTGCATATCAACAGATCTAGTGGTGGGGTAGTGGCAAATGAGCGTTCAAATGTGATACGAGAGGTACATAAACTGACATGAGTGGACACAACTGGTGACTCACCTAACGGACTTGACATTTCGGGAAAGATTCGCTGCGAAATGCACGAATCCATGATTTCGCAGCGCTGTTAGTTTTAAATTCTAATGATGCGCTGCGAAACGGCCTAATCATGACGCGCTGCGAAATTGCTTAACCATAATTGCGCTGCGAAACTGGCAAATGGGATTACGCTGCGAAATCACTAAAAGACACGGTGACTCGGATAAGACAAGATATGACTATGGAACAATGATAGGTGGAGGAGAACCAATGGGAGTCGAGTATGGTTTGAGTTAAAAACTTTTAAAACTCCAAATCCTAAGTGAGGAAAAATAAAATGAAATCAACTTAACACATACCTTTGTCATCGGACTAGGACAGACAATTATATGCATCAAATTTTTAGTTCTAAGTGATAACACCCCATTCAACATTATGAAGGGATGTAAGGTTCGTGAAATGATTTTGGACATAATTATTCAAGCTTGTTGGAACCAAGCTATTAATTAGTTCAAGTTATCATCTATAAATGAGTAGTAGATAGAACATATCAATGAATTTTTAGAGGATTACCTAAGGTGTTTTTTTCATGTAAATCAATTGACCTTGCTAGAGTTGTTGGATGTAATTTAGTTTAGCTATAACATGTTTAGGAGTTCTGCAGTAGGTTATAGTTCATTTGTGTTGGAAAATGGATAGTAATTGTTGTAACCCCACATAGTTTTGCAAGGATACTATGACATCAAAGCATCAACCTTAAGGTTCATGTAAGAATGGAAAGAAAAATTGGAGATGGCTCACTTTTATTTGAAAAATGTAGTAGAAAGGATGAAATATTGGGTAGATCATGATAAAATGGAGGTAGAGTTTTTAGTTGGGGACTTGGTCTTCTTTAAGTTAAGTAGTGAGCACCTCAAGCCACTAAGTGACATGTCAAGTTCTTTGCTACAAATTTTTCAAGGCGCTAGTGATAGGCCCTTGAATATTTGTACAACTAAAGGCCCATCCATAACCTCTGTCACCTAGGAATGCATGTACTTTTGTCCTTGAGTATTGTGAATTTTGTTAATTTACAAGTCAGTCCTTATGTTTAAGTGTATTCCTAAAATATTTTGTTAGATTGATTAATTTTGTGACCTTTGGTAGTCTTAGTATCCTAATTTGGACACATTTTTCAATATCAACTAGTTTCTCTAGAAACCCTCCAATGGTACCATGAATATAGGGGCCCTATCCCCTTGATTGTCGATATCTACCTATATTATCACGAGAAAATTAGGGATATTATTTTCGCCCCTTTTTCCCACCTTATGTCAAGTATAGGAACCCTAGCTCAACCTCCCAAAATTGTTGGTCTAATTGCATTTGTCTTCCTCCTTGATCGTGCTCCTTTACCAAGCTCATCACTCCCACAAGCTTGCCATCCTATAACCATCACTCCCTTGCAATGGAATGACTTGGCACTTGAGTATGAAAAATGTGTTTGGCATGGGAGAAATGGAGGTCAAACTTCTAGTTTAGGTCAAATTTCTTGAGGAGAGCAGCTCGAACCACTTTTTCATGAGTTGTGTTATCACTCAGATTTTCCTTGAAGTTGTTGGGAAGAGGAAAGGGGTCCAAGGTAACCACAAACCAATCTTTTAGATACAGATTCTAGCCAATCTGTATCCAGAGAGGGCTCTCTCTTTAAGTTTTAGCTTTGTTTTGAAAGATATTAGGCTAGTTGTGAAGTTTAGGAGTTTTGTTTGAGTTTGGGTGGTGAGATTCAATAACAGAGGGGTAGGACTGGCTAGTTTAGGCCATTGGGCTAATGGAGTCAAAGAAGATGGCTTAACTGGATTAGGTTTCTTAACAAAGGATGGTTTTACAGAGCAAGATGGTCAAACAGGGAACAAACAAAGATTTGGAATAAATGGAATGGTTTCAAAAGGGGTGAAGAGCAGTTAAGAATCCTTCAACCTATTTGAAAAGGGAACTTGAATTGATTACTAATAAAGAGAAGTTAAGTATTCTTTAATTAATAATCAAAGTGAACGAAATAGAAAATAGGAGCAATTAAGGTTTCATTGTTTATTCTAATTCAGAAGAAAACATAAAGAATAATAATGATTGAAAACAAAGTGCAATCAAGCATATTCCGAATTACTCTCTTTCGTTTATCATTCAGATATGAAACATAAATGATATAAGAAACAAGGAAAACTTTAAAACATAGGGTATAGAGAACTTATTGATCCGGTGTTTGATTCAAGAAATATGTGGAAAGTCCCTTGCATCAATTCTTTATCCAGCAAGCCATACAAAAGTTTGGTCCAATCAGCACTTTATTCCAAAATAACCAATATTACAACAATGTATATGAATCCACACTCAATACTCCAATTGAGGGGGTATTTATACAAAAAAATTTACAAAAAATTGTAGGAATTTACAGGGTAAGTTCCTCAGAAAGAACACCAAAAGGACACCGCTCACAACCAGATCTCAAATCATTACACCAGTATTTTTGACGTGGTTAAAACACTCAAAGTGCAAGGAGGGAAACAGTCCACGGCCTGTCCCAACGTGGGTACTACAGGAAATTTATTAATCAAAGAATGAAAATTTACATAAGCTTCTCTCATGCACGGATTACCCGAACAATGACCCTCCATGCGCTTTAAATAGAACTCATGGACCAATCGGGTGTCAAGCCACGGATCAAGTGTCGGTAATACCGAGGTGAGAGTGAACCGTCGGATCACTACATATCGTGACCGTCGGATTGTAAGTTACAAAATGTACAACGGTAAAGAAACACACTTTACCTAACTCTAACCTAACTCTATACTAGACCAAGTTGAACTTAACTATATCCTATGTGTCGGAATATCCTAACATCCCCCCTTAAGAACAACTTGGGATAGGATTGAAGGATTTACAAATATGACACAATAGGAGAAGGAAGGAGGCACTAGAGCCTATCCCCCCTTAGTGACAACTTCCTGAACTCCAAGCATATATCGAAGTTTAGTGAACTTCGCCTCTGTGAGAGCCTTTGTGAAGATGTCTGCAACCTGATCATCTGTTGGACAATATTGCACTTCAAGAACATGGTCATGAATGAGCTTTCTGATGAAGTGCATGTGTAGTTCAATGTGTTTGCTGCGCTGATGCTGGACTGGATCTTTGCATAGCTGAATGGCACTTTGATTATCACACCAAAGTGTGGTTGGATGCTGCTGCTCAAAGCCAAACTCTGATAGGATCTGACGAAGCCACAAGGCTTCCTTACTAGCTTCCACGGCACCACGATACTCTGCTTCTGCTGACGAAAGAGAAATGGCAGCCTGTTTCTTACAAGCCCATGTAATAGGTCCTGAACCAAGAGTGAAGACATAACCGGCAGTAGACTTCCGATCATCAGGGTCACCAGCCCAATCAGAATCAGTGAAACCAACTAACAGAGGAGCTGCTTTGGCACTGTAATGAATCCCAAACTGTACTGTACCTCGAACATAACGAAGTATTCTTTTAGCTGCTTTCCAATGACTTTCACGGGGGTTTTGCATAAAACGAGCAACAAGGCCAACAGCAAAGGAAAGATCAGGACGAGTATGGGTTAAATACAAGAGTTTTCCGACAAGTTGACGGTATAAGGTAGCATCAACTTCAGGAGAAGTACAAGAGACTGAAAGTTTGACTCCAGACTGAAAGGGAGAAGGGGCTGGCTTACAGTCTTCCATGTGAAAATGACGAAGAATATCACAAGCATACTTGGACTGGGAAAGGAAAATACCCTCCTGGGATTGCAAGACTTGAAGACCGAGAAAATAGTGTAAGTGTCCTAAGTCTGTCATTTCAAATTTCTTTTTAAGGCTGGACTTCACATGGTTTATAAGGTTGGGATCACTACCAGTAAGAATAAGATCATCAACATAAAGAACAAGGATGATAAGAGAGTTGCCCACTTTCTTGGTGTAGACAGTATTGTCAGAATGACACCTAGAAAAGCCAGATTCTAAAAGAAAGCTATCCATTTTGGCATACCAAGCCCGAGGAGCTTGCTTGAGGCCATAAAGGGATTTCTTAAGTCGACAAACAAGGCTGGAGTCTGTTTGTATGAAGCCAATGGGTTGTTCCATATAGATTTCTTCCTGCAAGTCCCCATGCAAGAAGGCAGATTTAACATCCATCTGATGGACTTCCCATTTTAAAGAGGCAGCAAGGGAAAGAACAAGGCGGATAGAGTTCATTTTGGCAACAGGGGAGAAGGTTTCAGTGTAGTCAATGCCTTCAACCTGTGAAAAACCCTTAGCAACGAGACGAGCTTTATGTTTATCAACTTTCCCATCTGGTCCATACTTGGTTCTGTAAACCCATTTACATCTAACAAGTTTGCGTCCCTTTGGTAGAGGAACAAGATCCCATGTATCATTTGTCATCAATGAATGATATTCTTCATTCATAGCTGCTTCCCAATGTGGATGGCCTGAAGCTTCTGCAAAAGTGTCAGGATCATGATTTACTGGAGCTTGAGCCAGTAAAGAAGAGGCTCTTTCAAACTGAGAACGTGTACGTCGCTGATCTGTAGGATCACCGGCAAGATCACCTGCTGCATCCCGAGTAGCACGGACCCATCTTGGAAGTTGAGGATCCTGAGAAGGTGGGGGAGGATTATCATCCTCGCTTTCATCATCTGAAGAAGAAATGTTTTCAAAAGTAGAAGAGATAGGAAGAGGTGGCACATCCGCCGGACTAGGCTCGCAGGCCGATTTATTTTCATCAAATTTTACATCTCTTCTAATGATAACATTTTTGGACTTAAATGGAATAAGTCTATATCCTTTTACATCTTCAGAATATCCAACAAAAGTACATTTCTCACTCTTAGGTTCTAAAGCTTTATGCTTTTCATCTGGAATATGGGCCCATGCTTCACTTCCAAACACACGAAAGTGACTTACATCTGGTTTAATGGAACTCCAAGCTTCTTCTGGAGTGATATTCTCTAGAACCTTAGTAGGAGTGCGATTGATTATATAATTTGCACAATTAATTGCTTCGGCCCAAAAACTAAGACTGAGTCCTTTAGATTGCAGCATACAATTAGCCATTTCCTTTAAGGTGCGATTTTTCCTTTCAGCTACACCATTTTGTTGTGGAGTGTATGGAACAGTATGTTGCATTTGAATTCCATTTTCGGTGCAAAAGTTGATGAATGTGTTTTTAACATATTCTCCACCATTATCAGTTCTTAGCTTAAGAATTTGATGTCCAGATTGTTTTTCAACAAAGGCTTTGAAGGCCAAAAAGGTGTTAAATACTTCGCTCTTGAGTTTTAAGAAGTATACCCAAGTGCGTCTGGAGAAATCATCAATGAAAGTTAAGAAGTACTTGCAGCCAGAGAATGAAGCAACAGGAAGAGGACCACATAAATCACTGTGCACAAGCTGTAAAGGGGCTGAGGCGTGCCAAGAGGCACGTTTGTCAAAACTGTCCCGATGATGTTTTCCGAGTACACATCCGGAACAAACACCATCTCTGCAAGATACCATAGGAAGACCTGTCACCATATTTTCTTTACATAGATGCTGAAGGGAGCGATAGTTTAAGTGACCAAATCGCTCATGCCAAAGTTTGCTCACTTCATCATTATGAGCAACAAATACTGAGGGAAGATTTGATGACCCAAAGTTGTGAAACTTATACAACCTTTTGGAATCATCAGCAAGACCAGTAGCTAGAATCTGTTTAGGATCTTTTAGATCCTTGATTACAACATCATGAGGTGAAAATTCAACAATTTTACCTTCACTGAATGAGTTATCTGATAGACAGATAGAAGGTTGCAGGATAAGGTTGGAACACATAATACATCATTAAACTGACCATTGTCTAGATGAACAGTTCCAGTCCCTACAACATTAAGAGATCTATCATCACCAACATATATATTTTTGGTGTTACAATCATTTAAAGAAGAAAACATGGCTTGGTTTTTGGCCATGTGACAAGAGGCTCCAGAATCAATGAGCCACTCATGAGAATGAGAAGAAGAAGAAGATACATTTAATGCATAACCAGACTGAGATGATTGACAATGACATGCAGAAAGTGCCATTCCGGAAGTTGAAGTTGAAGTAGGCTCCACATGGATGTTATGTTTCTTCATTGCGGCTTCCAAGGCTTCCATCTTCTTAAAGCATTTAGATTCTAAGTGGCCATCTCAATTACAAAAGTTACAATGTCTATCAGTCTTCTTCCATTTGTTTTTATTGGTCTTATCATTTTGCTGAAATGATCTTTCATTTTGAGGCTGAGATGGTTTTTGACCATTCTTTTGAGGATATGACTTCTTAGGATTCTTTGAATTTGGTTGCTGCTGGGCGGCTAACGCTTTCGTGGAAGAGTTTCCAAGATTAAGAAGACCAAGGTGTAAGAGTTTTTCTTGTTCTCTTATTAAGGAATCACAAAAGGAGTCAAAGGAAGGGGCCTTGTAGTCTTTTCCTTGACAAATGAAAGCTTCCCTTGTAGAATGGAAAGTGGAAACAAATACAGAGTAGGCTGGTCCCAACTTAGTAAGGATGGAATAAATAAGGTTACCATCTTCTTTCTTAACTTTAACACCTTCCAAGAGATATCTAAGGGTCTTGAATTTGGACAAGAAATCTTCAATGCAAGAAAAATTATTAGGATCCAAAGTAAGCAACTCATTTTCAAGTTGATGGGCTCTAATTTCATTTTTAATCCCAAAAACTTTAGCGAGTTTTTCTAATGCTTCATGAGGAGTCTCAAGGTCTGCAATGTGGAATCTAAGATCAGGAGAAATAGACATCCCTATCAAACCACGTGCTTGATCTTGTCTATTTTCCCATTTTGCAACCTTGTCTTCATCTTTTGGTTTCTTCTCTTGGTCTGTGGCTATTCTGAAGAGACCTTTACTTCTAAGTAAATCTTCCATGTAGGCTACCCATTGGAAGTAGTTAGTGCTGTCAAGAATGACTTGGCATGGACTTTCCATTTAAAAAAAAAACTGAAGCTGAAGATGCTGAAAGTAAGTGTTCCAATGGATAGATCTCGAAAAAATAGGCGGTTTTAAAAAAAACGGCTCTGAAAAAGGCTTCCGGATGAAGAAGTTATGGCTTTTTGAAAAAAAATTGTTGAAGTTGCCGGCAAAGTGCGCGAATGTGCGGGAATGAAAAAATCCGCCCCCACAAAATGGAGACTTGAACCCAAGACCTCTACTCTCTTAAAATAGCTTTGAACCAATTGATCTATACAAAAAAATTTGAGAGAGAGAGAGAGAGAGAGGGGGGGGGGGGGGCTTGGTTTGCGTGCTTGCTTTGAGAAAGCTCTTTTTCCCTACAAAACACAAAACCCAACACGAATATGCAAAGAAAAACGAACCTTGCGGCTCGAAGTTAGCTTTAGCCAAAAAACTAGAAATTTTTAAAAAAAATCTCAAAGTTAGCTTTAGCCGAAAAACTAAATATTTTTCTCAATGTTTCTGATTTTCCGAGATCACACTAAGGTGCAGGGAAAAGAGCATACGCATGAGAAAAATCCTTCCTTTCTGTTTCTGATTTGCCCAGATCGCACAGAGTCGCAGGGCAAAGAGCATACGCAGAAATGAAAGGTATAGATTCGGTTAAAAAAAAGGGCTAAATAAACCAAAACCGAAATAAGCAGAGAGAAAATAACAGTAAACTGCAAAAAAAAACACTGTATACCTCCCGATCTGAAAAATGACGCAGCTAGGGCTACCGGAAACCTTTTCGCGTGAAACGAAAGGGGTTCCTCACTGGAACAGATGCTCCGAACACAACAGAGCAGTCCTCTCGGCCCGAAAGCAGTCAGAAACAGCAGATCTAGGAAACGACAGCCGCATGCAGTTCTACCGGCTTCAGATTTGGATCACCAACGGACGCGGCCCTCAAATTGCTCTGATACCATGTAGGAATTTACAGGGTAAGTTCCTCAGAAAGAAAACCAAAAGGACACCGCTCACAACCAGATCTCAAATCAATACACCCGTATTTTTGACGTGGTTAAAATCCTCAAAGTGCAAGGAGGGAAACAGTCCACGGCCTGTCCCAACGTGGGTACTACAGGCAATTTATTAATCAAAGAATGAAAATTTACATAAGCTTCTCTCATGCACGGATTACCCGAACAATGACCCTCCATGCGCTTTAAATAGAACTCATGGACCAATCGGGTGTCAAGCCACGGATCAAGTGTCGGTAATACCGAGTTGAGAGTGAACCATCGAATCACTACATATCGTGACCGTCGGATTGTAAGTTACAAAATGTACAACGGTAAAGAAACACACTTTACCTAACTCTAACCTAACTCTATACTAGACCAAGTTGAACTTAACTATATCCTATGTGTCGGAATATCCTAACAAAAATATCTCATAATAGAGTGAGATATATTCTAGGGTGATTAAAAGTAGGTTACAAGAAAATAGAGACAACTAGTCTCGAAGATAGGAGAAAGGTAAATTGATGTTGTGTTGTTCCTTTTCTTACTGAGTGTGCTGGAGGTAGGTCCTATGATTTGGCTTGTTTCCATCTTCTTTAGTAACTCTGTGATGGCTGCCCTGTTTTGAATGATACTCTTTACCTGTTCTGATACACTTCGACCTGTTTGATCCCTGTTCATCTTTGTTTATCTTACTACAGTAAAGAGCCAAAAATTTACATTTTACTAAGGATAAATTTACAAAATTTCCAACATGTCTTCCCACCATTTTTGTTCTGGCAATCTGTGTTTCTGAAGTTTCCTCAGGGTCTCATCAGTTTCTGTATATCTGAAAAAGGTAGGCTGGATTGGGAGCAATTGCTTTATCTCATGCTCAACATAGAATAAGTTCTCTAAGCTGCCATAGAGAACTCGGCTTCTGGGGAGTGCTTTTATTCCTGATGCACTTGTTGATGAACTAGCTTAATTGGCAGCATACTTATTCAATTTGTCTACATAATCTATATGCTTCATTAATCTGTCATTAATCACCAAAGGACTTGGTAGCCCTTTATTCTGCAAAATAGTGAACTTCTTCATAAAAGAATTAATTTCCACCTGCATATCTTGACATCTTCTCTCTAATTTCTGTATCAAAGTTTTCTTGGTTAGCACCCTTTTGATTTCCAAAATAGTGTCTGTCTTGTCTGAGATGCCAAGTTCTTCCAGTTGTTCCTTATTTATGTTATTCAAAAAATGTATGAGCCGGTTGGCTTGATCAGGCATTTTTCCTAACAGAGCTTTTGTCTTTTGAATTTCTCCTTGTGCTGCTTTCACTAGATCAATCTATTCATAGATCACTTGGATGGATGGCCAAACATCATTTATGGATTGGGTGATGTTGGCCCAAAGAATTTTCTTGATCTCTGTAAGAGGCTTGTTAAAAGTGAGATCTTTTTCTAATGTTTTCAGTTTATTTTTTGATGCTTTAATTTCCCTTGTTTTTTCTACAACGTTTACCTTTGAGAGATCATAATCTCTTTCCATTTTAGCCAACTATTCTTTTACCTGTTTTAATTCTGAAACTTGTAATCTCATATCTTCCATTGCCATTATCAACTCTTCTATGCTCAAATTAGCACTGCTGCCCTGTGTTGTTCCTACTATTGTTGTACCTGTGACCACCTCTGTTGTGGCTGCTGGGATGTTTGGAGCTAGTGCTGTTCCAAGTGTAGAAGGGAATGCTATTGAGACTATGGGAATTACATCAGGAGGTTGAGAGGTCAACTCTCCCTGCTTGTCCTTTAGTGCTTTTTCTAATGCCTGATCTGTGTCATTTAATCTCTCATTGAGTTTCAAGAGTAGGTCCATCATCTCTTCTTCAGATTTTTGTTTTATAACCTCAACAATTTGTGGATGCCTTGAAGGAGGTAGCTTTAGCTGTTTCCTCATGGAAGCAATGTCTTTTTCTTTTTTCTTGATTAGTGCTTCTACACCTTTCACATCTTTGGGATCATGTCCCAATCCAATGATGATTTCTTCTAATGATTTTATTCTGTTATCCTTGGCCAGGGAGGAGGCTTTCTCCAAGTGTAGTTGGGCAGTTGTATTATCCAAGGAATTTTGTAGCTTGTGGGCCATCATTGCTTTACCAGCCAATGTTGAATAGACCATTTCTCCAGTTTGCTTGTGAAGTTCAATCTGATCCATAGGATGAATATCCTTTGCCAAGACCTCCAAGTTTGTTCTGATGTAATTTGCTGCTGACTGAGGTTGTTGCACTTTTGGCTTGAAGTAACTCATTATCATCTTGCCCTCTTTAATGTCATAGGCTGACATTAGTCTTTGCTGATTTGTGGGTGCCATTTTTAAATATTGATTGTAAATTTGTAGCCTCAATGGGTCGTTCCTGGCCTTTATTTCTGTGAATGTCTTCTTAATATCTAAGGCCTCTTTACTTTGTGGCCCGAGGGATGATACTTCTGCACTATGTTGTCTTTCTAGCTCCTGTCTCTGTGAGCTAGTGGATGTTCCTCCCAATGGGAAAGTTTGCTGGCTAATTGTTCTTTCTTCTCTTTGACTGTCTAAAGTCTCTTCACCTATTTCTTCTTCTGAAAGAGGGTTCAGTCTTTACCTTTTTGTCCCAAGTTGTCCTATAGGTCTCTAGTAGGGGTAGTGGTTTCCTTGTCCCTATTTTTATTTCTTTCCTCATTTAGAGGAGTTTGAAAAACTGGACTTTCTGCTACATTGGTTTGAGTTGGAGGAGTTGGCACTTGACCCTGTTCTTTGGAAATTCTAGGTTGATCTGACATTATAGGTTGTTCTATGGTCTCTACTTCTTTGCCTTTGGATGTTCCTATGGCTGGTATGTTGACTTCCTGTGGAGGCTGTTGAGAGGTTCCAGCAGTGCATGCACTAATTGCTGATTTTTGAGGTAGCTTGAATGGTACCTGTCCAAAAGAATCCAAGTAAATGGTTTTCTTAAGATCTCTCATAGCATTTTCTATATTGACTCGCTCACTAACATCTTCTACTAGGGTCCCCTCTATCCATTCATCCAAGTTTGTAAACTGCTCAATTTCTGGGATCCTATGGTGAATATATGGGGATAACCTGTTCTTCATCCTTCTGTCACATATAAAACTATTGGGGTCATATGGCACCCACCTAAAACTCTTTCGTAATCTAAAGTGATATTCTAAATTTTTTTTAGCTTCTTTCCATGCATCCCTAGTGTTGATGACAAAAGGGCCTAGCTGTTTCTTAATTCTTAGCTGAGCTTTCTTCTTGGCACCACAAAAATGGACTAAATCTGCATTTATGATTTGCCTGAAATATTCCAATGCAAATAATCTCATGGGAACATACTTGGGTAACTTAAAAGGGCAAAGTTCACACCCATACATCCTGATTTCTGTGTGATTTTTATATAGGTACCAGTCACCTATCTTGTACTGCTTAGAGAGCTGGAGAATTTTCTTCATGTCACCATTGATCCTAGGAGGGGAAACTCTTGTCAATAGAGTGGTTGCTGGATGTACAAATAGGTCAATGAACTCACTATAAGTGTAAGGGGACTCACTGGTATTATGAAAGATTGGACTCCAAAAGATAACAGACCTTGGATTTCCTTTGGTGTCAAGTTTCTTGATAGGGAAAGGAAAGTTATCTGATTGATAATATAACATAAGATGGTATATGAAAGAGGTGTATTTGAAAACTCCTTCCCTTTCCAAATTCAGGAATTGGTCATGGATTCTGTTGGCAATATAGGAGGCATAGTCATATCTGACAGCAGGGGGCTGTCCTGGAGTAAAGATTGATAGTAACACTAGGGTGATATCATCAACATATTCACTAGAGTTAAATCCCATAATCAGGGATATCATATCAACAATGAGTCTTCCAGTTTCAGTGAAGAAAGCCTGCAGATAAGGAGGTGGACCTTTGGGCTGGTGCTTTGGCAACATGAAGGTTTGAGCAATACGAGTCACTTCTAATTTGGATAACTGAGATGCTTTTTCAAGTAAATATGCCATGGAAATAGGAGTGAGGGGCTGACTGGAGTGGAACTGCAACATTTCATTGATGGATTGAGTAGTTATGGGAAAAAGGACTGTCTGGCTTGGGGACATAACAACTCGATGGTTGGGATCATAATTAGCACAGCGTTGATGAACTATGTCTGGGAAAACATGGACTGAGGGGAGGAAATACATGGGAAGGTTAGATTCCCATAGTCCAAAAATGTCAATCTTATTCAAATAACTATCTCTGGCTTGGCAGAAGGCATGAAGATGGTTTTTATCACCAGATAGGTCTTTTATCTGAAAATCCTTACTGGCCAGAGGTAGATAATCTAAGTCTTTGTAGGGAGTGTTCATGGGTGCTACATTAAGGGCTATAGGGGTTTCCGTCTTTGGTTCTTATGGATTCAAAAATGGAATTGGGGGAATTCTGTGGAAAATAGGCAAGACAATAGGTTGAGGACCTTATATGGCGAACACAGACTTGGATTAGAACTGAATTTGGCTCTTTCTTGTAGAATTTTCAGAAGAAAACAAAAATTATAGGGTTTGAGTGTAAATTGGATAAATACCTGTCTCAATGAAGTGAACAGTGACAAGACGGAAGGATAACAGGTTCTGGGCTGTGTCGCTGCAAGTTTCTTAACCAGGTGGTGGTCTGAAAGCTCGAACAGTTGACTTGGACATTGTTTTGCATGGGAGCACGGGTCGCAGCGTATAACAGTGAAAATGACATTTTGTTCATTTATTTAACAAAATCAAGATTGGCGGGGTTTTTTTGGATTATCGGGCGATTGACGTAGGCGGAGAAATGATGTTTTGTTGCTTTATGGAGAGCGGTAAGCAGTACAGGATCGCACCACTTTTGGAGTTAAGCGGTTTTGGGCGAAGGGCGAGCGATCACATCGAATGCACGATGCGTGGTGGAGGTACGGGCGGAAAACTACCTGGTGATCACACGTTAAAGTGCGGTCACCAGGGTGGAGCGATATCAGTGACGACCGTCGGATGATGGGGGAGCGATCGTGCGATGGACAGGAAGTGAGGTACGGCGGGATTTTACCTGTGGTGGGCCCGATATATTTAACAATATTTTAATCATATCGGGGGCAATGCGATTGGTCAGGGGGTGGTTCTTAATTAACCTTTAGGGTTAATTAATTCCAATTAATCCTTTTGACGCGTATTTATGGTTATATTTAACCGGGGCGGGATTATATAAGATTTTGGGGTCTTTTTATGTATATTTACATATTACGGGAAAGGGTAAAATAAGGTGGGATTTATATAATATGTGTTAAAAGTTAATATGACATAAAATGAGAACGAATGCTAAGTAAAATTTAGAGATTTACATTTAAACTTAGGCTAAAGTGGAAAAATGGGTTTTCTAGGTGATATTAAAAACTTTATGAAATGAAATAAGTGATTTATGGATGATTTTGAGTACTTAGGCTTTTAAATCATTGGGCCGAGGGTCCGGTCCCTCCAAAAGTTAGAGAAATGCTCTGAGCCCCTTTAATTTTCAAAGACCTTAATACTTTAGGGGAATTAGTGAAATCTTTAGGGAAAAATGTGAATGGAAGTTAGTTATTTGACCTTGTCTTGCTTGAACTGCATCAAGTGTAATGTCTGCCTTGCACTTGTGATAAAAGTAAACATTAACACATTTAGAGACATTATCCATCACAAGTGATTCTGCAACACCATCTATCTACCCTACCTACTTTAACCTAGCTTTTTCTCTTCTTTATTTGGGTGCACTTAGATTGGCACACCCTTATCAATCTTCTTTTTCTTTTACATGGCAAGCCTACCTAAGTCTGCACTTATTACATCCAAGGGCTCATATTAAATTGTTGAGCTCCTTTTTATTCACTCTACCTATCTACTTATCTGCCAAGATTACATTGTTTGGCCAGATATTATTCTCTATCTCTAAAACATGAAATTCAAATATGAACTAGCCAAGCTTAAGTTGTTTGACTACTCATCAATTGTGGCATAAGTTAACAAGCTGCACACAATTGTTTATTACAGAAATCGAAAAAGTAGTGGCATTTAGACTTGCACACTTTCCTCGTCTTTCTTTGTTTGGGGTTCATTTTCTCACATTTTTTGACCATTTTATTCTTTTGACCCTTTGATTTTTCTTTTAGGGTATACCCTCTTTAATTTTTTTTTTTTTTTTTATCTTTTGAAAATATGGAAAACCTTTGCAACAAGAAAAGGTATGAACATATTACTGAGCTCATCAAGTCAATCATGAAATATAACACCTATTGGTATAGGAGCATAACAAGTTGGATAGGGGTAAATTATTAGAGAAGCTTCCTAATTTCTCATGGCATTAGGTGTCCAGATAGGGGGCATATTGCATGTGAATGGGAATGTAAAACGTTGAGGAGGATTCCTAGTTGGAGAATATCACATTGTAATTATAGACATGTGCACTTAATGAAGGATATATATGGAATGTAATAGAGAATAGAGAGAATTTGTTGCAGTTACATTGACGACATGTGTGAAGGGGCATCTATTTCTTCATAATTAACCTAGTTAATAGGAATGCATGCAATATGTTTTGAGAAAAAGGTTTAATTTTCTAGATCTTAATGGACATGTCAATAAATCTCTTACTGGATACACAAGAACTAAATCAGGTTATTTGGGAAGTTATTTACAGATAGTAAATCCAGATTACTTGGATAACATCTTCAGAAGGTCTTGACTTGAAGATGGATTTTTACCGAGCACTTTTTGGCGATGAGGGATGGATTTATTGTCGACCTTCTTTATACATGTTGACATTGGATGCATGCCTTTAGGATTCCCCTAGGGTAGTTTCAGGTGGGGCCTCATAGGCTCTGGGTCAAGACCATTCACCATTTTCAACATTCAGACATGACTTGCTAGCTTTTCCACTTACATGAACTAGATATGGTGGCATATCTCATTTTCAATGCCCGTTTTATTACAGGATTAGGAGATACCACTATTTATTTTGGATTTGGGAGGCTGGCTCTCCACCTTCTTTTTCTACCTCAACTAGTGTTTCCTTACACTCTTCATGCGAGAGGTTTTCAGTTACAAATCTCAAAATTTATGGGTCATGCCTTGATTGAACGTCCTTAACAGGATCATCACCTATTCACTAGTTCACCTCTCTAAGAGGAGAAACAAACTAATGAACTAGTAGGAAATTGATTCTATATACCTCATTTTATATCAAACCAGAGTAAGCACTAAAGACTGATAAATAAAATTAAAACCAACTTAAATAAGCTTCCATCAGTTACCAATAGTTGCATCCAAAGGCATGATTTCTATTGGTTTACAGTTCATGCAGGGCATGGCTGCTTGTGATAAGAAAACAATATCCAAAATAGGCATAAACTCACAATAAATGACATCACTCTGTAGAGTGGTCATTATATTAGGAAAATTAGATTATCACTTTTGATCCTCACCATGGTAGCTTAATTAAAATGTGATAGAAAGATTACTATGAGTAAACACATTCTCCACAGCCAAATAATGGACATAACAAAACATAGTGGAGGATCTTGTAAAATAATTTTCGGTAAACCATGCTCGCACTAACCAGAGATGAGGATGCTTCATTGGAAAACATACCTATAAGTGAGCATTTCAAAAGTTTTTAGGTTGAACAGACCTCCATAATTGGTGCTTTAAGAGGTGTTGGGTTGTAGGGGAGATTGAAACGGAGTAAAGAATGAATTTTCATTTGTGAATTTTTGGTGTGGTGGATCCTTTATCAACTGAATTTTAAAATGTTTTTTTGAGCATGATGTCAGCTTAGGAGATAATGTAGTTATTGCAGGGGAGGAGGGAATGATGGGAAGGGGAGGATGGTGGAGGTTTGGGTAGGGGAGGAGGGTGGAAGAGGAGGAGGGGATGATGGGAAGGGGAGGGTGACGGAGGGTGTGGGCAGGGGAGGAGGGTGGCAGAGGAGGAGGGGATGATGGGAAGGGAATGGTGGAGGGTGTGGGTAGGGGAGGAGAGTGGTAGAGGAGGAGGGATGATGGGTAGGGGAGGAGAGTGGTAGAGGAGGAGGGATGATGGGTAGGGGAAGGTGGCAGAGGGTGTGAGTAGGGGAGAAGGGTGGCCGGGGAGGAGGGGATGATGGGCAGGGGAGAGTGGTGGTGGGTGTGGGCAAGGGAGGAGGGTGGTGGAAGAGGAGGGGATTTAGGGACTGTGGGGCCTAACGAGGTTGACGATAGTGTTGTGTGTGTTAGGTGGGAAAACCTACCTATGGTTTTGTGTATGGCTTTCGCATATAGTTTTGGGAATGATGGTTTTCTGCCCATGGTACCTTGTAGATACGGTCAAGGGAACTATGGTTATGTTATAATGTAGGGTTAATGGATTGGGGTTTATGAATGCTTTAACACGTATATATATGGATTGTAACATTGAAAGGAATATAATGAAAAATCAATCTCGTAGTCTCAGTTTTGGGATCAAGGGAAAAATATATGGGTATCTATTTTGTGTTTCTCGCCATTGTATATTTTATGTATTTTAAAAATTTGTTTACATATAATTTCTGTACAGGGTTAAAAACTACATTTGGTATCAGATCTATTTTGGCTTCAAGGGGCCACCTTTCCTACTGAGGAGTTTTTCTTGGGCCTGTGGTAGACCCTATTTAGTCGGAGATTTGCGGGATCGATTATTTTGGTGAAAGAAGATGGCAAGTAGTGGAAAGATAGAGATCGAGAAATTTAATGGTCAGAGTTTTGAGTTGTGGAAACTCAAGATGGAGGATCTTATGGTGGATAAATATCAGTGGATCGTGGTAGATCTAGGTACTAACCAACAACAATGTCAAATGAAGACTGGATGAAGCTAGATTGGAAAGAAAAGAGCATAATACACTTGTGTATCTCAGATTTAGTATTGTTAAATGTATCAGGGGAAGCTATAGTGAAGGCTTTGTGGGATGAGTTAGAGACTTTGTACCAATCTAAGTCTCTAGCGAACAAATTGTTCCTACGGAAAAAGTTGTATAACCTGAGGATGAAGGATAGAGACTTGGTGATAGAGCAGATGAACACCTCTAATACTGTGGTAAGCCAGTTGTTATCTATTGATATTAAAATTTCAGATGAAGATAAGTGCATTAGTTTGTTGTGTTCTCTACCAGATACGTGGGATAGTCTGGTTGTTGCAATAGGTAGAAATACAACTACCTTGAAGTTTGATGAAATAGTCTCATCCTTACTGTTGGAGGAGATGAGATGGAAAAATATGCAGGGCCAGAATTTATATGCCTTATCTATACGAGAATGGTCCTAGAATATAAACGAAAATAATTCCTCGAGTGGGAGATCTAAATCTCCAAGAAAACTTGTAAAGGTATGTTGGAAATGTGGAAAGGAAGGGCACTTCAAAAATGATTGTAGATCTAAAGCTCTTGATAAAATAAAGGGATCTGATGATGTTCCTTTTGTAGAGGTGAAAACCACCTCAGATGACAGTGGGGATGTGTACTTGGCTTCTTCTTCAAGTACACATGTAGATCATCAGGCATGGCTGATTAACTCAGGTGCATCCTTTCACTTCACTCACCATAGGGAGTGGTTGTGCGAGTATGAGAAATATGTTGGCAGTGATGTCTTCTTAGGGGATGACAAGAAGGCTAGAATCATTGGTCACAGGAAATTCAAGCTGAAGTTGAAAGGTGGAACGATTAGAACACTTCTGGGTGTTCTGTATATTCCTGCATTGGCCAGAAATATGATTTCTGTAAGCGAGATAGATGATGCAGGTGTTTAAATAGTGTTCGAGAACACTACCTGCAAGATGGTTTGGGGAGCATTGATATTGATATGGGGAATTTAGATTGGAACTCTGTACAAGCTTCTTAGTAGCAATGTTATTGATGGGTGCAAATATTCTGTGGTTCCTAAAAGTGGAGCATAAAATCTAGTGGTCTCTGGAAAAAATACCACGATATTGCATCAAAGGCTTGGACATATTGGAGATAAGGGCCTTCTAATACTTCATGGTAATGGTATGGTAGAAGGGATGTCTAATTTCTCTTTGTATTTAGATTTCTGTGAACATTGTGTATATAGGAACCAAAATTGGGTGAGTTTCCCCTCTGGTGCTAAGAGGGCGAAAGGGATATTAGAGCTTGTGCACAATGATGTTTTTGGACCTGTGTCAGTTCCATCATTGGCTAATTTTATGTACTATGTATCATTTATAGATGAATTCTCAAGGAATACATGGATATATTTCCTCAGGAAGAAATTTGAAGTCTTTTACAGGTCTAAAGAATTTAAGGCTATGGTGGAAAACTAGACAAAGAAGAAGATAAAGGTGTTGAGGACAGCTAATGGTGGAGAGTTATACAAGAAGGATATTGAAGAGTTTTGTAAGAAGTGTGGTATAGCATGGAAGAATACTACTCCCTACACACCTCATCAAAATGGAGTTGCAGAAATAATGAACTGGGCGTTGATGGAAAAGGCAAGAAGCATGCTAAGTGGTGTCAGGTTAGGAGAAGAATTCTAGGCAGAGGTGGTGGAGATTGTACGTTACCTGGTTAATAAATCACCTTCATCAACATTGGAGGATAAGTCTCCATAAGAAGTATGGACTAGTAATAAACCCTCTCTTTCACATATGAGGGTAATTGGCAGTGATGCATATGTACATGTTTCAAAGGAGAAAACAACCAAGTTGGATAGTGAATCTGAAAGGTGCATCTTTATTGGGTATAGGGATGGTTTAAAATGTTATAAGCTTTGGAACCCAGAAACAAGGAAGGTTTTGTATAGCCAAGATGTGGTGTTTAGAGAGTTGAAATATGTTATTAAACATGAAGTCATACCAAAGGAAACTAAGAATATAGAGTTTGATCTGAAGGAGGAAGAATTAGACTCTAGAGGAGAAGAGGAATCAGAAGAGGAAGAGCCACAAAATCCATCTGTGAGAAGATCCATTCGAGAAAGAAAGTAGCCAAAAAGGTATAGTCCATATGCTTTCTATTCAAAATTTTCTTTATCTATTACTAATGATGATCCCAGAACTATCAGAGAGGCAGTAGACTTAGAGGATGACAAACTCTAGAAAGAGGCCATGGTTGATGAAATGACATCTTTGGAAAAAAATGAGGCTTGGGATCTGGTGGAGTTTCCGGTTGGAAGGAAACCCATTGGAAGCAAATGGGTGTTTAATAATAAGATGAATAGAGAAGGAAATGTGGAAAAAGACAAAGCTCAGTTGGTAGCAAAAGTTTATTCTCATATGTCGAGAATTGATTTTGGTGACATTTTTTCTCCTATTATGAAGGTAGCTTCTATTAGACTTCTTTTATATGTTGTAGCTACTTTAGACTTTGAGGTAGAACAGATGGATGTGAAGACAACATTTATTCACGGGGATCTGGAAGAAGAGATCTACATGAAGTAACTTGAAGGCTTTGTGGTGAAGGGTAAGAAAGAACTGGTATGCAGGCTAAAAAAGTCTTTGTATGGGTTAAAATAGTCACCAAGGATGTGGTATCATATAAATACATTTATACGGGGACTTGGCTTCACCAGACACTAAGCGGATCAGTATGTGTATTTTAAATTAAGTGATGATTGTTCTATTTATCTTGTCTTGTATGTGGATGATATGTTGCTGATTGGAAATGAAAAGGAAATTATCCATGAATTGAAGACCCAATTGTCCTCCAAATGTGAAATGAAAGATCTTGGTGTTGCAAACTATATTTTGGGCATGGAAACTAAACGAGATCGGGCAAAGAGGAACCTCTAGTTAAATGAAAGGAAGTATGTCGAGACAATATTGTAGAGATTTAATATGCAAGATAGTAAACCAATGAAGGTTCCTTTTCCTGTAGGTGTAAATTTATCTGTTGAATGGTGTACCAAGACACAAGAAGTAGAAGAGGACATGTCCTGTGTTCCATACGCAAGTGCAATAGGTAGCCTGATGTATGCAATGGTCTGTACTAGACCAAACATTTCACAGGAAATGGGAGTACTGAGCAGGTTTATGTCAAAACTAGGTAAGGAGAATTCAACAATAGTGAAGCGGCTTTTCAGTTATTTGGGTGGTAGTAGTGATTATGGTCTTTGCTACCAAGGGATACCATGATTGGAAATTGTTTTGGACATATGTGGCTTTGTGGATGCAAACTGGGTTGGAGATCTGTTTAAAAGAATATCTATAAGTGGGTATGTGTTTAACTTATTTGGAGGTGTAGTCAGTTGGATGAGTAAGAGTGGCACTATCAACTATAGAGGAAGAATACATAGCATCCATTCATGCAAGCAATGAAGCAGTTTCGTTGTAGGGATTGTGTTCAAGTATGGGTTTAGTACAATGAGCTATAAGGATAGCCTATGATATCCAAACTGCAATTTTCAAGGCAAAGAACTATTGGCTTGAGGGGACCTAACCCAGATTCAGAGTTAATTAGCCAAACAAATCCTTACACTACTGGCCCTTTCGGGAACAGCCCGCGGAGTGTGGACTGAGGTCTCACCCAAAGCAGTATGGGGGGATGCTGGAACCAAGTTTCCGAACCCTTGAAATGTCTGAGGGGTCAGTTTAGTCGAACTGTGAATACCTTCGTGTAGGTCACTTCGCGCACTATCTTGACCTGCGAGGCCTTCGCGATCTATTATAATCGCCTTCACACAGCCCTAACAAGGGGTTGAGGTGCTTTCACACTGCTAAAGCAGCGATCTGTGCTATTTCCCCAAGTTACACCACAGAGCTTACTTATATTCTTATAACTGTTAGTTACCTTCGTGTAAACCAATACCTTATCTTATATTCACTTAATCAACATAATCATATAAGTTCTCGCATCTTATAAATAACATAAATGCAATTTATACCCGATACATTCAATGCACAAAATAGGAAAAGGATACACATAAATGATATGAAACTTCTTTTCATTACTTCTCCAACGGTTACAGACTTGACTCACCTTGCAGACTCAGCTATAGGGGCCCGTGCACTCAGCTGCGGACTACTAGGCCTCTACGCACTTAGATAAGACTTAATTCTCCATCTATTGCTTCCACTTATCTCATTTATTTATAACTTAGAGCCTTGCTCTATTTATAAAATCCCATGGTCCGTGGACCATGGGTAGATCTCTAAAGTTGACATTACATTACAAAGATGAGGGTGAAAAACCCTATGACTCATTTACAAGCTCACGCTCCGCGCCCACAAAACACGGAGTCTTTACATTATATTTAGTCAAAATATGGGTTTTAAGCCCCAAAAGTATCCCGTGCCCAACAGGCCCCCAACACAAACATCATGACTTGCCCTCGAGTCACTCTGTTGGTGCAGAGATCTTCACGCAGAGAGCTCCCAACTTTGTCTGAACTGCTGCAAGATCGGTAGCGCATTGAGCAGTTGCCTGTTGTATCTAAACTACTTCCTTGTATCTTCTCCTGCATTCCCTGCATCTGTTTATAGTTCTGTGCCAACTTTCAGCTACCTGGAGCACTAAGACTGTGCTTTGGTGGGCTAGTCAGATAGCCGAGCCACCCGTGTATGGCTTCAACCGACTGCCATTCACTCTTCCTGGGAAAGGTTCTCCATTTAACTTTACCAACTGCACCGCACCTCCATATGTGACCTCCTTAATAACATACGGTTACAACCAATGCATTCTGAAATTTCCCAGGAATTTATCAAACTTACTATCATATAGTAACACCAAATCATTCACCTTGAAGTTGTGTAACTTAAAATGTCTATCGTGCCAAGCCTTTTCACGCTGCTTTTGTACCTGTTGGTGAAAGCCAGCCAGAAATTGTTCTTCCTCAAGTTCCTCCAAATACACGAGTCTTTCCTCCAAGGCTCCATGGTCCATCATACCTATGAGCACTACTATGTGTAGACTAGGCACGATGTATTCCATCGGCATTATGACTTCCACTTGATTGACCAGCTGGAAAGGTGTCTATCCCGTCACTTTCTTGCATGTCGTCTTATAAGCCCATAATACTGTAGGTACACAAAGGTCCCAATCACTTCGCTATGTGTTTCATACTTTGGTTAGTGTAGTCTCCAGTACTTTGTTAAATGCTTCTATTGTCCCATTGGCTCGTGGGTGATACGGTGTGATTTTCTGATGATACACCTGAAACTCTTCTGTCAATGCATTGATCATCTCATTTAGGAAATGTGTACATGGTCACTCATCAAGATCTTCAGACATCGAAATCGTGTCAATACGTGTTCAAACATAAACTTCACAGCTGTGGTGGCTGTGCAATCTTTTACCAGCTGTGCTTCTACCCAACGAGTCAGGTACTCTGTCACAGTGATAATATATCTCGCACCCATTTTTCCTTGAGGTTTGATAGGTCCTACGAAGTCGATCGCCCATTTATCAAAGGGCTGTTGTGTCATTTGTGGATTCAAAGGCATCTCGTCCCTCTGCGATGGTTTACCTATTCTTTGATATACATCACAGGCCTTGCAATGTGCTTTTGAACCCTGATGAAGGGTCAGCCACCACAACCCTGCACGGAGAATCTTTTGCACGGTCGCTCTCCCTGCATAACGTCCTCCCATAGTGCCCCCATACGCGTCTGCGAGGATATGGATTCTTTCAAATTGAGGTACATACCTTTGTAGTATGTCATCATTGCCCATCTTATATAGCTATCCCACAATGATAGAGAAATCTGTCGTGCACACCACTAGTTCCTTCTTCTGCTGGATGAAGTACTCTTTCAGCGTAGTTTCAGTTGTAAGAAAGTGGATTATATCTTCAAAATGTCCATCCGCTATGTGCAAAACAAAGAGATGTGCGTCAAGTAATCCTTCCTCCAGACTAGTAGGTTCCTCTCCTGTCTCAATGCACGACAGGTGATCTGGTCCTGTGTTCAATCATCCAGGTTTCACAACAACTTCAAAATCATATTCTTGGAACAATAAAAGCCATTTGCATATGTGCCCCTCCAACACAGGTTTATTGACCAAGTATTTCAGTGCAGAATGATCTATATACATTTTGAAGTGTCCCCCTAGCAAGTAGTATTGATATTTCTGGAGCGCATATACCATAGCCCGTCCCTTGTGTTCAGGGTTGGAATAGTTCTTTTTTGCTTTAGACAATTTGTGACTCACGAACGCGATAAGGTGGTCAAAGCCCTCTCCACCATCTTGTGTTAGTACCACTCCCAGTGCTATACACAATGTGTCAACATGGACATGAAACTCCTTTTCCTAGTTTGGGAAGACCAAGATCGACACAATGACCATCTTTTCTTTCAATACATCTAAGATTTTCTTACAGTCATCGTTCTTGAAGAACGTGACATCTTTTTTCAACAAATTTTCCATCGACGTGGTGATCTGGGCATTTTGATGAACTTCCTATAGTATCATGTATGTCCCTGGGTAGCGCGCAGCTGTTTCACACTTTGCGGCGCTTCCAAATTGAGAATCACCGCAATCTTCGTGGGATCTACCATCAGTCCTTGTCTACAAACCACATATCCCAATATGTTCCCGAAAGGAACAAGGAACATACACTTCTTGAGGTTAAGCACGATTTGGTATCTTTCGCAGGTATCCAGCATCAAGCGTAAGTTCGCTACATGGTGCTTAACCAGCCCAAATATAGTCCAATCATCAAAATAAACTTCGAAGAATTTGTGAACATATTCCTTAAATTATGCAAAAACCATGCACGAAAAGATGGTCGACTGTTGTTGGGAAAAGTATCCATTCAGAATGCCCCTATCCCACTCTAAGGTGTGACAGTGCCTTAGCAACAAACAAGGAAAACTATTTTCGTATTCTTCTTTATGAAATGTAAACGAAGAGGAAGGATGTAACTAACCTGTGTCTTTCACTAGTTTGTTGATCCAATCGCTCTCTCCTTTGTTCGCTTCCCGCTGCCTGCTCCCTTACTGGTCCAGCTTCACCAAGTTCCTGCAAGATCACATAAGAGGAAAACTACACAAAAGACATAGATTTACATTCATAACTAGTTTACGATCAGATTTAAACTAAACATGCAAATATAACAAAACATCATTGATACACAGCATGTAGGAGAAACTCAAATAGTTTTATTGATATGATAAGAAAGTCCAAGAGGAGATACAACCAAGTGAGTCCCGATCCAGCATCTACCTCCCAGCAAAGGAATCCCTTCCTCACCTCCAACAAAGCATAAATCACCCAATGCACTAATCTCAATCTCAAACCAACAACAATTCTCTGCAAAGTACAAAATTCCAACCTCCTGGATCTCTGGGTGAGGGATCCATATATAGATGTAAGCAGAGAGGATGAGTCAGCTTATGTTTTGACTTGTGGCTTCTCTCTGTCAGTTCTTGCTTCCACTTGGAGTTTGAGAGCCTCTTACTCATCACTGGTCGAATTTAGTGAGGCAAGTGTCATTGGAGAAGATTCTGGAAGCTTCCATTGTCTTTCCACCTCGTTGAATGAGCTTTCCATTTGTCATTTCCCGCTCAACGCACCCTGGTAGTGCATTCACCTGCGTTGCAACGCACCTAGCCAGTGTATTTGGGTGCTTTTCAATGCAGGTAGCTAGTGGAGCATCTGAATTGATCCTGATTTGACTAGTTTTGGGCAGTTTCTGGTGGAGAACTTCTGGGAGAAGTTGTCATTTGTTGACCTTGTTTCTTTAGGAGCTGGAACAACATCTTTAGGGACTTAGGATCCCTTGGTTTATGGACATTTCATTCTTATAGCTGTAAGGCACAAAAATGTCTATAACAGTTGCCCCCTAAAGTATGAGGCCGTTTATCGGGTGAAATGCTTTATTAGGAGGATCCAAAGTTCTTTCAATGCTGGGAGGAGACCTGTAATAAGATACAATACAATACATTATTTTTTCATACTATTTTCATGATCTAGCTGAGGCGGGCATTCCCATGCTCAGCTTTATAAATTCATTTTTATGTACATAGGACAGACAATCGTCTGATGGTAGACTGATGATTCTGATGAAGTCATCATCCTTGTGGTAGGATGATTATCTATGCTGCAATGCTGTACATGTCAATGTCTTTATTTTTCCTGAATATATATCGCAGCCCGGATGGATGAAACTAGATCCGGGGTCTTCAATCTCGTCCGATCTTCACTCTAAGTACAAGTCGATCCATGTGAGAAATGTTTTGAAGTCGAACATGGAAAGACATCGCTTGATTACCAGTCAATGATGTAAACTGTTAACAAGCGCGAGAGGAATCACCGATAATGATAATGACCCTCAAGGTACTGCAGTACAATTCACGTGGTGTGAATAAAGGACTTGGCGTCGAACACCACGCAAAATCTTTCGGTTGAAGGTCATTGATGTATACCTGTCGCCGGAAGTGAGAAACTTGCCATTGAGGCATGCAAGCTTCAAAGTACTGAAGGGGTGTTCCTAGATCAACTTCTTGGATAATGAGCTGATGTCGACAAGAAGCGATCCATCAAAGGAGGGCCTTGATGAATCCCACATCAATGACATGGAACGGAGCAAATGATTTTGATGGAGGTGAAAACGATCTGATGATATATGGTTCAGGGTGGCGGTCATGAAAGAATGAATTATAATGTATGGTAGTGGATGGGACACGGTTGACTTCTCTGGATGACTTCTCTTGAACATATCGGCGACACTTATATGATGGATTGGTAGCATTTACCCCAAAGGTGGATGGTATGGCGAGACCATGGTGATGTGACCGGTGAATGAAACAACCCAACCCGACTCAGGCACGGAGTGGAAGTGTAATGTTCAAGAGCGACTTGCTACCAATAAAGATTCTTTGAGTTTCTTCCCAATTTTTCCCCAGTCATTGCTGACCAGTACCTCTTTATTTTTGTCAAGCTTGAGGAGGATAACATATTCTTGTTCTATAATTTGCCCTTCGGGCAAACCCATCGCTATGTTTTAACGAGCCTAGCGATAGTGAAACTCGTTCTCGTCTAAAGACAAGTATGTCGCTATTAATCTTTTTAACGAGTCTAACGACAAAGATAACTCGGTCCTTTTCATTTTTAGAGAGTCTGAAAAGGTACGTAAAGATAACTCTGGAAGTCCTTCTTCGTCATCTAATCCCTTAAGTCCGAAAAAGTATAAAACAATACAGAAGGGACGAATTTTCGATAGTTTTAACGAGCCGAACAAAACAAGCGCTCGATCTTTTTGTGCAATAATCCCTCAGGTCCAAAAAGATTAAAATATAGAGGAGGGATAGCACTTCCGATCGCTTTAACGAGCTGGAAGGCCAAAACTCGGCAATCTTTTCATATTTTACGAGTCAGATGAAAAGAGCTTAAAGAAGACTCGTCTTTTGAGGAACGAGTGATAAGACGGGTAGCAGCTGATTTCAGGTAAGGGTTGGAATTTTCCAATCACGGCAGTGTCACAAGGATGGCTAGTGAAATCACTCTTCGCAGCTGTTCCTCAAAATGGGTAAACAATCAAATGGAGGTGAATGATCGGCCAATGGAAAAGTGGAGGTGACGGTGCAAACACGACCAATGCTTTAATGGTTGATAATGTTACATTCACGGTGGTTGTTTAGCGGAGGATAGTTCATTTTTTAACGAGCTTAAACGCGGATTGAAACACTTGCTCGATCTTATGTTTATTTTTTAACGAGCATGAACTATGTGCTAAAACTGCTCGATAACATGGTCTAGTTTTGATTTTTTACCATAAATAGCTTTGCCTTTTCAAAGATAGTACTGTACCCTCAATTGTTGCATCAAACTAGTTAGAAATGAATAACATTTGCTTGAAAATGAGATTAAAACGCTAATATTTCACTTTGAACTACGTAAAAAGTAATTAAAAAGTGTTTTTACCTCTCATTTTACCATTTCATTTGAAATTGGTTTGTTGGAGCTTTGGAGGTGCCTCTTCCCCCTTGATTTTCATCAGCTGATTTCGGGAGATTCTGTGGACGATTCTCGGCGCCGTCTGGACCAGGTAGGAGCTAAACCTGAGCTCTTTCATTTCATGGTTTCCTTTCTGCATTCTTTGCTTCATTCCCTGCTTTTCTGAGCCCCTGGGGTTTGATGGGTTCGTTCTGCCATCAACGCACCCTAGGCATTTGAAACCTGCGCTGAATGTCAACTAGTATGAAGGCAGTTTGACCTTCAACGCAGGTGGAACACTGTGCAGGTGGGTTGGGCACAGAAAAGGGATTTGCTACACAGTTTTTGATGAAAAATTTTGCCTGTTTCTCATCAAAACCAGGATCTATCTCCTCTCATGTTTGTTTTTCAGAGATATCGGAGCAAAATGACCCTTACATGGCGAGAACGAGAACATGAAGAAGAGGACATGATTGCCATACATGATCCGGTTACAGTGAACGCGCTGCGGAACTGTGGTTTGCTGAAGTTCTTCCGCATCTCTAGCATGAGACAGTAGATCAACCTACTGCAGTATTTGCTCGATGCTTGGGATCCTATCAATCAATTTTTCCAGATTAGGGGCAAATCTATCCCCTTGACTGCAGTAGACATTTACTTCTTGACTGGCTTGTCGAGGCGGGGTGCCCCCATCTCTTTGTCAGGTTCGGCCCGAGGGAGTGACTCTGTGAGAGATTATGTCTGCCAGTATTGCAGGGAAGGATCTCAGCCGAGTAAAGACGGCAAGATCGTCATCCGTGATGTTACTGACAGGTCCCTTAGGTCTATCCTGTATACTTTTGGTAGGATGGCCGGAAGTGCGTCTCTTCATGTAGCCAACAGATCCTATATGCAGCATGCCTTGGAATGCCTCCAACTGAAAATATTCAACTGGTGTGATGCAGTACTTCTTGTGATGAAAAGTCAGTTGACCAAGATAAAGGACGGGAGGTTGAAGAACTTTGGGTTCGGTTCTATTTTGACCGCCTTTGCCTTGGAGAAGATACCACTGATGCAGCCGCAGTACATTGCACTTGACTTACCTTCTCCTACTGAACCACGCATGCAGAGATGGGTTGACCATATGTCTAGGCATGCTGGTCAATCTCAGATTTCTTTTTCTGATACCTTCTTCAGGTGGTTTGAGCGTCACGAGATGGTCTATTCCGAGTATCCATATGTTGGCATGGACTTCCGGGGTGATCCGGATTTAGTACTGCCGGATGGCGAGCAGTGGGGCGCTATTGGTAAAATCTTCGACCATATCACTGTTTATTGTTTTTATAATGTCCTTGTGCTTTATTCTATCAAGAATTTTAATCAAACTCATGTGTGCATGCAGATGTTGGTCCTGTTCGTCCAGTAGTTCGCCTGAGAGTGCCAGCCGCTGCCCCAGCAGGAGAGGCCACCAGGAGGGTTATCCTTCGTGACCTTGATGTGGCCGAGACTCTCACAGTTGTGCAGGAGCAGGTTGAGAGCCTTACTCTCGGTATTCCAGATGTGAGGATCGACAAGCTACCTTTGCAGTTACAGCGGCATACTACTGGTGTGCCTAGACGATGGACTCGTCTCTTACGCATGATCGCGTAGGCTGTGACCTGCTATCATGAGCATCACTAGACTAGGGTGCCCCCTAGCATTTTGAGTTTTTGGGTCATGTGACCGATTTTGTCTTGGTTACAGAACATCATATGTAAACCATAAACAACTATATATATATATTTTGATTTTCGGGGTTTTATTCTGGTTGAGTTATATGATCCACATGTAAAACATTGATGATGTGTTTCTTTTTATAAATGTCGCAAATGTCTATCTAACACATAGTTTGCTAATGAGTCAGTTAATGTGTTTAAGCTTCTGGAAATATGTTGGTATTGAATCAAATCAAATTGTCTTTCCAAAATCTTAACCCTTAAGAACATGCGATAAATGGCCGGGTTTCGGACGGAATATATACCATTGAGTTGTAGTATTACGAGTTGTGAGTCTAGCCTGACGATTAGTCGGCGTATACCATGGGTGATGGCATCAGAGAGAAGTTCTATCAATGCGCTATACTCAACGATGTTATTTGTTGATTGACTGATACATACACCTCTGACTCGCTCCGTCAGCATATCCAACACATGGTTCCAATGGGTTTGACATCTGCAATAAATGTAAAAATGTGGATTACTCGACCAAAACGAACACTTTAGCGAAAACAAAATACAACAAAAGCATATTGGTCACTATTTAAGCATAGTAACGCTTGAGGTACAACCCATTACGAGGTTGTGCTAGTGGAATTCCGTCGTAATCCATCAACTCGTAGGGTCCTTTTGTTAACACCCGTTTAACAATGTAGGGGCCCATCCATAATGAATTAAACTTACCTGCTCCCAATTTATCGGATTCTTGGTCGTAAAGCAAGACCAAGTCACCTTCTGAGAATACACGGGGTTTGACATTCTTGTCGAACTGCGCCTTGACTCGTTTCTTATGGGCTTCGTTAGCCAAAGCGGCATCACGACTGGTTTCATCCAATTGGATTAATTCCAAGAAACGGGCCTCTTCTTCTGAAGTTCCGGGGAGGAGGTCGATTGCGAGTTTAAGAGACGAGATTTTGTACTGGACTGGTAAGACTGCTTCCAAGCCATATACCAGTTGGAAGGGTGTGAACCCGGTCGCATTCCTTACCGATGTTCGGTAAGCCCACAAGGCTGAGTATAGGATTAGGTGCCACCTTGTTTTGTGAACTCCGATCATCCTTTGCAACATACGATTCAGGACCTTGTTGATCGCTTCAACTTGTCCGTTGGCTTGCGGATAATACGGAGTAGAGCTATCGTGAGACAATCCTAGTTTGGCAGCTAATTCGAGCATCATGTGATTGCGAAAATGCGATCCATGATCCATGACTATAGCCTGTGGTACGCCGAATCTGGCGACTACATGATTGAAAAAGAAAAGGGCAGCTGTTTCACCAGTGTTATCTAATGTAGGCATCGCCTCGGCCCATTTGGTAAAATAGTCCACGACGACTATAATGTACCCATGCCCCCCGGTCGTGGTGGGGTTACATTTCATGAAATCGATGCCCCATTTTGCGAACGGCCCAACAAAAATTATTGGCTGTAGAGGTGCGGGTGGTCTTCTGGTTTTGCTATCAAAAATTTGACAAGCATGGCAACTTCTGACTGCGGTTATGCAATCTTTGAACATTGTTGGCCAGAAGTATCCTGCTCGTAAGATTTTTTGTGTTGTAGCATATCCAGATTGATGCCCCCCACACGCGCCTGAATGACACTCATTCAGGGTTTTCTCGGCCTCCTCATGGATGAGGCACCTTCTCAGAACTGTATCGATGCCACGACGATAAAGGGTATCACCGACGATCATGTAGTCTTTTGCTTGGTATCGTATACGTTTTTGTTCAGAGTGAGAGGTATTTGGCCTGAATTTTTGGGTCTGGAGATAAATTATTATATCTCCATACCACTCATTTCTTGTAGATATCAGAAACAAATTCTCGTCCACGATTGATTCTTTGGATGTTTCATCGTTGGACGATGATGGGAGATCGCATAGTAATTCTGCGAAAACTAGAGCTTTCTTTGACTTGGATTTTACAAATTCCAGATCAAACTCTTGAAGGATCGCTATCCATTTTGAATATTTTCCCCCCAGCAACTGTCGCGACAATATATAAGTCATGGGGTTGCAATCTGATAGAATGGTAGTTTTCCGAAAGAGGACATAGTGTCGAAATCTTTGTATCGCTTGAACAGCTGCAAGTGCTAGTTTTTCAACATAAGAATACTTGCTTTCTGTATCATTTAAGTTTTTACTTAAATAATATATAGGGTGTTCAATTCCATCGAATTCTTGAACTAAAACCATTGCGATGGTTGTATCTGCTGCAGCCAGATACAAGTTAAAATCTCTTTGATAATTGGGGGCGTACATTAATGACGCTTTTATTAAGGAATCTTTTAAAGCATCAAAGGAAGCTTGCGCAACCTGATCCCAGACGAAGGGTACCTCCTTTTTCAAAACACGTGTATAACCTTTAGCAAGTTCGACGTAATTTGGAATGAACCTCCTCAGAAAGTTTGCTTTCCCTTGGAGTTTCTGAATCTGAAGCAAATTTGAAGGTGGAGGCAAATTTATGATTCCCTGGACCTTGCAAGGGTCGAGACAAATTCCATCCTTGGAGACTACAAAGCCAAGTAAACGACGAGAACCGACACAAAATACACATTTGTGCAGATTGAGTCGTATCTTGTAGTGTCGGCAACGTAGAAATATCACTCTTAAATGCTGCGGATGATCAGTCCACTTTCGCGAATGAGCCAGAAGGTCGTCGAGGTATGGTTGAACGATGTTCTTGATGTCATGGAAGGCATAATTCATTGCCCTCTGAAACGTCGCCCCTGCGTTCTTTAAACCAAAGGGTAATTTTCGATATGCGAATGTGCCCCACGGACAAATGAATGCAGTCTTTGACTGGTCCTGTGGGCAGATATTTATTTGATTATACCCATAAAATCCATCCATGAATGAAAAGATTTCGCATCCAGCGCATTCATCAATTATCTGGTCGATGAAGGGTGTAGGGTAGTTGTCTTTCGGACAAGCTTGATTTACATCCCTATAATCGACACACACTCTAATTGTCCCCTGCTTCTTCATAACAGGGACAATATTCGATACCCAATCGGTTAGAGGAACCGGGTAGATGAAACCAACATGGAGAAGTTTTTCAACTTCTGCCTTAATGGCAGCGGCTTTCTTGGGGTGCACCTGCCTGAGCCGTTGTCGTACCGGTTTGACATCTGGATACATCTTAATTTCATGTTCAACGATACTCGAGTCAATGCCTGGCATTTCATCATATGATCAAGCAAAGACATCTCTGAACTCGCGAAAAAGAGCGCTGTATATTTCTAGTTCTGAAGGAGAACAACATTTGCCGACATAAATATTCTCTACAACATCCATTTTAGTCGAGATATTTATGGTTATAGTCTCTTCAATGTTGGATAAGTTTTGCTCGGAATCCACCATATTTACAGTATTTGATAGGAATTCAAAAACTGAAGGATGATAAACAATACGGAAGAAGGGAACGATGGTGGCAATCATTCCATGGGGCTCCTTCAATCAACATTGATTGTAGAATTCCTTCGTCGGTTCCATGCACTCGCGACCAAGGATCTGAAGGGGTACCATATTCTCTAGACCTATCTACCCAAATGCTTGACGAGCGTTGATTCGGGTTTGCCTCCCATGCTAGAAACATTGATTGCTACAATATTTCTATTGGGCTTGGGGGCAAAACCATTGCATGATCCATGTTGATATCATTTTTTGAGATATTTGTGGAAGATATCATATTTCAGGTTCCTATCGATGCTACTTCCGCCAAGTTGATTGGAGGTGGAAGAGCGAAAGTTCCCATTAGTATAGGATCTTTTAGTAGGCCTACTCCGATATTCTGAAGCGAATGGGGGCTTCCATGGATCATGGGAATGCTTCTTGTAACTTGTGAACCATTGGGGAGGAAGTTTTGTTGGTCGACGATCGTAATCCCCCCCTGAAAGGGAAATGCAATCTTTCTAAAATAGGTCAACACAACAGCTGCCATGGCATATATCCAGAGTCTTCCTAGTAGGATGTTGTAATCAAGATTCCCATCGATGACTTCAACATCTATTTCTACTGTTTTCCCCCTAGTTCCACTTTCAAGTTATTTAGGATACCATATGGGGTATATGTCCTTCTGTCGAATGCTTTTAATGTCATCGAAGATCGCGACAAGGTTGGAGACCCTAAAGTTTTCCAGCAACTCATCGACATAATACATGTAGATGCCCCCTCATCAATAATTGTTCGATGAATAGTTTTGTTGAGGGCTTTCACTTGAATAAGGAAAGCTAGTTGAGCTGGTAACTGAGGATCGTATCCTTTGTGGTCGAAGGATACAAGATTGGAATCCTTAGGATCAACCCCACCAATGGCCGATAACAAAGCCTGCCTTTGGGATGGACAATTTTGTAGTACTTCAAGAGTCGACATAGTGGATGGCGATTGGGCCAATCTTCCACTATGTTATAATGCTGCACCGCTCTAGCACGAGGATTAAATGTCGACTTGTGTACTACTCCCTTTGGCGGTTTTATTGTCAATTCAGGAATGATGGGTGGTACAACTTCTGTCGAAGTTGTTGTCAAACTACTTGGTTGATCTTTATCCTTGTTGTTCGACAGCTGCGGATTCCCGTAATCTTTGTTCCTTGTCGAAATCAAAGCATCATTTTGCTGTTTCGAAATCGACAACATTAGCACTTGCAACGGGGAAGAATTTCCACTATCAACCAGATTTGTTCCTGGATTTGGAAACATATCAGTTAACACTGCTGAGGTTTTCGAACTCTTAAAGAATCTTTTAAGCTCAGCTTTGTATGGACAATCTGTCGTCCAATGATCCTCATCGCATATATAACATGGATTTTTTGGTTTCCTATTTCCAGGAGGGTTTGAAGAAGTTTTTTCAGGAGATGATTCATCCTGTTTCTTCTTCTTCCCTTTGCCTTGCTTCTTCTTGCTTCCTGGTTGTTTGGTTTCTTTGCCCTTATCTGTCGATACGGCATTTACTTCCGAAGCAAGAATTTCATCTTTTGCATTTTGATCTGAAATCTTACGGGCCTTCTTAGATGTGGCCTTTGTCGATTTCGCGTTTGTCGTGCCAATCACACCATCGCCGGCATGAGAGTCATTGTTTGATTTAGGAGGAGGAGGAATTGAGAATTCCAGTCTAGGGGCGTCAAGTATTTTGTCGTAGAGCGTGCCAGACTGAGTATAGACCAAGTCCAGATATTGCGCACGAGCGATAACTTGCTCTTCCGTCACGACTCCCTCCTTTGCCACATCTTCCGTGATGGCAAGAAGTAATGACTTGATAAACCATTCAGCTAATAGCTGATCGGGAACGTATGTTTTTACCATCCTACGACGACATCGCCACTCATGTATATGATCAGATATGTGAGTGGCCGTTGTCTGTTTGAAGTTGGTTAGGATTTCCGTTCCCATTTCATACCTTATTGGTAACTGAAAATGGGTTAAAAAAGTCGTGGCTAAGGTACTGAAGTTGTCGAACGAAGCTCTAGGCAAAAAAATATACCATTTTTCCGCTGGACCCGTTAACGTCCTCTAAAAAAGGCGAAGCCTTATCGAATCATCGTTTAGGGTGTTTGATGAACACCATAGATGAAATGTCATCACGTGATTCGATGGATCTTCACCTGGATTTCCATTAAATTTAGGAATATCTGACGGAAGTTTATGAGGGATCGCCGGCCACCAAGGGGCGTAAGCAATTGGATCATTTGTTAACCGGTGTAAATCAGGTAACTCTAAAGTTGCCACGAATGGTAACTGTTGATTCAGGTTAGGTGAAGCATACCCAGAGTATGATGGAATTGCCTGAGCAGTTGGCCTTTGCATACCAGCATAATGTAGTTGATGCTGGTACGACTGATACGGTTGGTGGACATGACCATTGTAAAGTGGTTGATTTTGACCGTTTTGAATGTACGACTGTCCACTGTTCGCAAAGATCTGCTGCTCAGAACCTTGGTATACTTGTTGGAATTGTGGTTGTTGGTATTGCACCAGCCACGGTTGTGAAGCCATGTTCTGTTGCGCTATACTAACCGTTGGACCAAGGTGTGGGGTAATTGTACCCGTTTGGACCTGTGTCATCCCACCAGTTGGCGATTGTGGTTGAGTCACAGGGTCAAGGGGCTGTTGCATTACAATCTGAGAAATCTGAGGTTGACATACAACAGGCAGCATTTGAACTTGTGACACTGTCACAATAGCCGGTGTAGTAGGTATATTCGACACAGGTACGCATTGTTGCATCGAGTATACAACCCTTGGTTGTTGGGGTAGTATAGGTACCCAACCACTTGATGTAACTCCAGTATAGCCTGAATACTGTTGTGAACTCCCGTATGGATATCCTCCCGGAGGGGGTAATGAAAGGGCATACTGCCCCCCATACGGTGGTAATCCGAAACTCAAGGGGATTATCTGCCCTTGGGGACTAGATTGCCCAAATTGACCTCCAAATGGATCAATTTGTCGAGTCTCAACATAAGAGTTGCTGGATATTATTCCGGAGGAACAAATAGGAACAGACCATACTGTCGAAATAGCCCCTGGATTGACTCCTTCTAGCGATTGTGAGCTAGTCGGGACAGATGGTATGCCGAAAAACATTGTTGGAGTGACGGCAGGGAGTTCTGCTGTTGCTGTGTCAGTTGACACAGTCCTAGATGTTGACGGTTGTTCAGACATTTTGAGTCTATCCAAAAGATTACCTAGTGATTCTATAGGAACTTCCGCTGGTGGTGGACCAACTTCTGATGTCGAAGGAAATAGAGTGACCCCGACTCCAAAATGTGTTGAAGTACTTGCTTGCGGATCTTCTACAATTTCCTCTATTGCAATCAAACCAGGTGGAAGGGGAAGACCGTCAGGCCCGTAAAATATTTCTGGTGCCGAAGAAGGGGTTGAATCGACAGCGACAGATGTTTGAGGAGCAAGACTCTCTGAACCGGTTACTGATGGAACTGGTTCAGTCACACAAGTGTTTACCCTCAGACTAGGATCCGTATCACTGTCCCTCTGTGGTTGTCGAACTTCTTCTGTAGAGACAGGGTTTCCAGAAATGTTTGGAGTAACCAGAATCTCAGATGTTGTTGGAACACTTGTTCTAACTTTAATAGGAGATTTCAAACCGGTTAAATGAGTTCGCTTTGTCCGTACTGTTTTCGATTCCGGAGACAAAGACGGTTGACTCATAAGCCTCCGCGAACGACGGGGTTTCAATTGACTTTCTTCCACGATTGCAGATTACTCGATCAACCAAAATACAAAAGGGGAAAGTGTGTTTCCGAATTAAATGAATTTTTAGACGCTTTAGACACAACTTTCTTTTTCAATTTTAAAGAGTCGAGAAAAAGAAAAAGATGACTCTAGTCTCCTTCGATTTTTAATGAGCCTGAAGTGACAAGTGCTCAGATGGACCTTTTCCGTTAAGGAGTCTGAAAAGGAACGAAAGGGACTGCTCTGGAGTTCTAGGTAGAGGGTGTGCCAAACCAATCGCAAAACCACAGAATACTTTTTAGGGTACATGCGGTCAGTCTTCCCGAATGCTGTGTTCAGTGCATTGCGATCAGTAGGGCGGCCGACATGGCTTCCTATGGATAAAGGTTTTATGCCTATAGGGGTCTCCCAATATATACTCGACGGTACGTGGGAGCACAATCCGTACTGGCACTTATCGTCTCTCAGGAGGAATCACCCAACCATCAGTGAGGCAATAGTTACCAGGTTTTATGACGCCAAAACACGTCTCTAGCCTAGACCTCTACGTTGTCCGTTAAGTTACAAAGCGTTGTTAAGTTCATTCAATTTATTTTAGGTCGATCTTTCTTAGAAGTTTGCCTTTTTTGGATCACCACGAGATGTAGATACCATTCCTAAATGCAGTCTAAAGATGATAAGCAAGCTTTTATCTCTTTTCAACAATGAAAATCCTAGCTACAAGGGGAAAAGAAAGACACAATCTTTTCTCAAAGAGCATAGAGCACACTGTACATGCACATTTCCTAAATCAAGCCATACAAACTGCCAAAATGCATATGCACATATGCATGTATTTGTTTTCACTTTCTTAATATTGATGCCTAAAAAGAAAGTTGTTGTACAAATTTGAATTCGATTTCAAGTGAAAAACACAAACAAGCTTCTTTTCGAAATCAAAAAGACGATTACGAAATCAAAAAGACGATTACGACACTTTATGATTTTGAAGTAAACACTTGTTTCGACACTAGAAATTCATAAATTCAAACCAAAAGACAAAAGTAAAAGCGTAATCAACTGTCAACAGCAAACAAACTTACTCCTAAGATCAAAACGACACTTACGACAGGTCTAGATCTAAGGGTGACAATATGACTAGTTTACTTTTGTAATGGGAAACTGCAAATGATGTAACAAATACACAAAAACAAATACAATTTCTTTTATACAACTGAGGCGGAATTGAGGCAAAGAAAAGGGGTTTTCAGATAGGTACACACACTGATAACAGGCTGCAAAAATCAGAGACAAAACTGAGCAAAATGAAGCAAAGAACCACAGCTGCACAGGGCAAAGGCTGATCAACACACCTGTTGCACAGAGGAACTGAATTGCAGCGCAGGTAGCCCTCTTGAGACCTGCGTTGAAATGCAGAACCTCTTCACAGAGCCTGCGCTGAAGGAGAAACGAGAATTGTCTCTGGGTTCTGGGTCACAGTTTGCAGTTTAATCTATGGTTTTTGGCCGGATAAAAGCTATCAATAAGGTACAATTAGAGGGATGATTTAAAGGAGGACTAAGAGCTATCACAAAGGGCAATTAGAGCATTTGTGGATCAGCTGTTCAGATCATAAACAGGCCCAGTGAAAGGACTAAAGTAGCAGATCTCTACTTTGCATTTGTAAATGGCAAATCCAGTTCGATTTGCCACTCCTACGTTTATGAGAAGAACAACAATAGAAGCACAGATAAACTAAATAGATACGATCCCCAGTGGAGTCGCCAATTTGTTGTTGGAAAAAGTATCCATTCAGAATGCCCCTATCCCACTCTAAGGTGTGACAGTGCCTTAGCAACAAACAAGGAAAACTATTTTCGTATTCTTCTTTATGAAATGTGTTATCTCAAAATCAGGCCTTGGAAGGCTGTAGACCAGGAAGACTTCAAGTAACTATTTCAAACCTACTTTAGGTTGAGGTTTAGCCTCCTCAACCTGAGAGGGCTCTCTCTTGATGGATTAATGATTTTGATTAAAGACAATATGGCTAACTCTTATAGAACAATTGTGAAAAATATGAATGGTGGAAACACATTAAACAACTATCCATTGGGCTTATGGAGTCAACAACACCTCAATATAACAATGAACTCAACCTTACATGGAAGTCAGGGCATTCAGCATTTAAACATTCAGAACATAAACTCATATGGGACCACACAGTTTATAAATGTATACAGGAAGTCAGAGCACATTTAGTGAATTCTGAGTGATTATACATCCATACCACTGTAAGAATTGAGGAAAGGACAACATCACATATTCTGAACATAAAAAATCCTTCATGAATCCTGAGAAGTAAAGTCAAGCATGTATTACTGAAAATGAGTCTTACATAGGCCAAATACAAGCTTTTCCATAAACATTTCCAACCCTTTGTACATCAGCTCTTCTGCTATATATAGAGCTCTTTACACAACTTAGATTCCTCTTCTAGGATGAGAAAAATTCGAATTCTACCTGACCTGACACCTAATGACACTCAAAACTAACTATTAAATGCAAATGACACCTAACTAGCAGTCCTAGAGACCTAATACAACTAGGAGTGTAACTCCTTATTCTGATTACAACAAACTTATCTAAGCATTTAAAGCATTATTTGACAGCTACAACCTCATGAAATCGAATTTGATAAAGCCTCCCACGTGGTCACCCAACTACTGATGACAAACCCTAGAAATTAGGGAACATGTTTCCCTGTTTTTAGGTGTAGATACTTGAAAATTGGCACGTGGGACTCCAACTATCCGGAATCTGTCCTTGAAAAACACGTGTCAAACAGGAAAAATCCATTTTCTGAAATTAGGGTCTCAATTAAAGCTTCTTTTATTCCAACTGAAAACACTTATGAAGAAAGTGAGATAGGTTATTGTATCTGGAGAGTCGATGAAGATAAACCTCTTTCAGAATTCCAAAATACCTCTTCCTGTAACCAGAAACTGATCTTGAAAAAGACTGCTAAAACTAGAAGACAAAGCTTGACTTTCAGTAGTTTCATAGCGCAAGTTTAACCATAAATTTCTCCCACCTCAGAATGAATTTGAAGAAACTGAAAGAGGTTTTTGTAATTCAGCATGTTAGGAAGAAAATATTCTTTCAGTTTGCAAAATTGAGTTCTCAGATGCTCAGGAAAGCTTCTGGAAGTTAACTAGTAAAACAGTTTTTCTGCTAAAACAGGCTGCTACAGGGTTTTCGTAGCGCTATGAAAACACTGATTTCGTAGCGCAAAACAGGATTTTTACACTGTCTGCACTACGAAAGCGTGGATTCATAGCTAGTTTCAAAATTTCTCCAAAATTATGTGAGATATGTCTTCTAAACACATCGTGAGGCTTCTAGGACATGGAATGAGGCTATCAAACTTTATTTGAAGATGGACATGAGACTCTAACCCTATGACTTAGACTCTAAAACATAAAAATGACTTGACCATGACTGATACAAGAATTGAGAAACCATGTAAGTTGTCCAAACTTTTTAAGGAAGTTTTACAGTGATAACAGTGGCTCCACTAGGGATAGTGTGCCCTTGTGGTACATTAAGAACCTGTAGCTCCAGTGCCGCTATCCATCCTCTAGAAGAAAACTTTGAACTTCTGCCCAATTTTCTCCTCAAGCCTTTAATTATTTATGAATGAAGAATTCCAACTGCACCTACTAAAACAGATGCTCAGTCAACCTACCTTGAGCTTATTTGCACATTCCTACCTACCCTATCAGCTGCAATCTCCACTTGTAGCTCAAGGAACATGAAACTTCCAATAAAGCCAATCAATTGTCCTTTTTGATATTAGAGGCTCTTGACTGCATTCAACCTCAAAATAACCATGATAGTAAGATGACCAAATCAACTTATAATGTACCTGATCTTCATAATGCAAATGAAAATGAAATACTGGTGTGCAAAGCTTTGCCATGTATTCACTTATAGGGTCAAAGAAAACATGGTTATTTTGATAATCATCATAACATTATATCTCTTTAGACAACTGATCCTTAGCCACACAAAACCCCTTTGATGTGCTATCCAACTGCCTTTCTGTATGATTCCCATAGACAATGTAATTTTCTTCATTATAAAGATCATTCTTTGATGCAAGCTGCTACAAGGAATTACAAAAATGAACAACCTTTTCTTCTGCCTGAGGGTTATAAAAGCTATCTTCCAGTACTTCTTCTTGGTGTTTGCAATCAATTTCATATTCTTTATGATCAAAAGACTGACAAATCTGTTGCATCTTTTCATTCATATCAAAGGATGAAACATGGTTTTCACAAATAAACCCCTGCTGATCTTCATGCTACGTTTCATGAGATGTTATACTTTCTTCTTGGTGTTGAAATGCATTGTTATGAAGAGCCTCTAAAATTTCTTCATCCATAAATTCATCATCACAACAATCTTTGACCAGCAATAAGGAGGGATGTCACTCCTTATACATGTCATAGAACACATCATGGAAATCAGCAAGAGAATATAATGAACCATTTTCCAAAATTTTATACCAAGACCATGCTTTTCCGTCTAAAGTGGTCATAAACATCCTCATGAGACAATCTTCAGGGAAATGAACCTTAAGACTGCGTACATGCATATGAAACCTAACCAAGTGAAGAGCAGCATTGTCTTTCTTTTCATCTTTGAATATCAGAAGATCCTCTAACCAATCAACCTTTGGCATAGGATTTGGAAAACCAGGGATATGAGACCGATTCATAGGAGCATACCTGGCGTTCATTCTTGCAGTGGAATTCATCTTGAAACTTCATCAAGCTACTGATCTTCCAGTAGTGGAGTCACCTTCCAATTTCTTATTCGATGTGTGGAGTCGCCAAGGTAGTTTTGCAGCCTCAAAATGATGTCTGAGCTCCTGCTACCTTCAGAAGTTCAGTCTCTTGATTTCGGGAATGAATAATCTTCAGACTCCCGGCAGACGCACCAAAATGTTATCTCAAAATCAGGCCCTGGAAGGCTGCAGACCAGGAAGACTTCAAGTAACTATTTCAAACCTACTTTAGGTTGAGGTTTAGCCTCCTCAACCTGAGAGGGCTCTCTCTTGATGGATTAATGATTTTGATTAAAGATAAGATGGCTAACTCTTATAGAACAATTGTGAAAAATATGAATGGTGGAAACACATTAAACAAATATCCATTGGGCTTATGGAGTCAACAACACCTCAATATAACAATGAACTCAACCTTACATGGAAGTCAGGGCATTCAACATTTAAACATTCAGAACATAAACTCATATGGGACCACACAGTTTATAAATGTATACAGGAAGTCAGAGCACATTCAGTGAATTCTGAGTGATTATACATCCATACCACTGTAAGAATTGAGGAAAGGACAACATCACATATTCTGAACATAAAAAATCCTTCATGAATCCTGAGAAGTAAAGTCAAGCATGTATTACTGAAAATGAGTCTTACATAGGCCAAATACAAGCTTTTCCATAAACATTTCCAACCCTTTGTACATCAGCTCTTCTGCTATATATAGAGCTCTTTACGCAACTTAGATTCCTCTTCTAGGATGAGGAAAATTCGAATTCTACCTGACCTGACACCTAATGACACTCAAAACTAACTATTAAATGCAAATGACACCTAACTAGCAGTCCTAGAGACCTAATACAGCTAGGAGTGTAACTCCTTATTCTGATTACAACAAACTTATCTAAGCATTTAAAGCATTATTTGACAGCTACAACCTCATGAAATCTAATTTGATAAAGCCTCCCACGTGGTCACCCAACTGCTGATGACAAACCCTAGAAATTAGGGAACATGTTTCCCTGTTTTTAGGTTTAGATACTTGAAAATTGGCACGTGGGACAGAGCTTTTATCTCCTCATCCATGACACATTTTACGAAACTGAGGGAGGTTTTTGTAGCCCATGTTTTCTAGAACAAAAACCTCTCCTTGTTTTTTTAAAACATTCCTCCAACTGTCCGGAATCGGTCCTTGAAAAACACGTGTCAAACAGGAAAAATCTATTTTCTGAAATTAGGGTCTCAATTAAAGCTTCTTATCTTCCAACTGAAAACACTTATGAAGAAAGTGAGATAGGTTATTGTATCTGGAGAGTCGATGAAGATAAACCTCTTTCAGAATTCCAAAATACCTCTTCCTGTAACCAGAAACTGATCTTGAAAAAGACTGCTAAAACTAGAAGACAAAGCTTGACTTTCAGTAGTTTCATAGCGCAAGTTTAACCATAAATTTCTCCCACCTCAGAATGAATTTGAAGAAAAGCCTCTTTCATTTTTCAAAATTGAGTTCTCAGATGCTCAGGAAAGCTTCTGGAAGTTAACTAGTAAAACAGTTTTTCTGCTAAAACAGGCTGCTACAGGGTTTTCGTAGCGCTATGAAAACACTGATTTCGTAGCGCAAAACAGGATTTTTACACTTTCTGCACTATGAAAGCGTGGATTCGTAGCTAGTTTCAAAATTTCTCCAAAATTATGTGAGATATGTCTTCTAAACACATGGTGAGGCTTCTAGGACATGGAATGAGGCTATCAAACTTTATTTGAAGATGGACATGAGACTCTAACCCTGTGACTTAGACTCTAAAACATAAAAATGACTTGACCATGACTTGACCATGACTGATACAAGAATTGAGAAACCATGTAAGTTTTCCAAACTTTTTAAGGAAGTTTTACAGTGATAACAAAATGTAAACGAAGAGGAAGGATGTAACTAACCTGTGTCTTTCGCTAGTTTGTTGATCCAATTGCTCTCTCCTTTGTTCGCTTCCCGCTGCCTGCTCCCTTACTGGTCCAGCTTCACCAAGTTCCTGCAAGATCACAGAAGAGGAAAACTACACAAAAGACATAGATTTACATTCATAACTAGTTTAGGATCAGATTTAAACTAAACATGCAAATATAACAAAACATCATTGATACACAGCATGTAGGAGAAACTCAAATAGTTTTATTGATATGATAAGAAAGTCCAATAGGAGATACAACCAAGTGAGTCCCGATACAGCATCTACCTCCCAGCAAAGGAATCCCTTCCTCACCTCCAACAAAGCATAAATCACCCAATGCACTAATCTCAATCTCAAACCAACAGCAATTCTCTGCAAAGTACAAAATTCCAGCCTCCTGGATCTCTGGGTGAGGGATCCATATATAGATGTAAGCAGAGAGGATGAGTCAGCTTATGTTTTGACTTGTGGCTTCTCTCTGTCAGTTCTTGCTTCCACTTGGAGGTTGAGAGCCTCTTACTCATCACTGGTCGAATTCAGTGAGGCAAGTGTCATTGGAGAAGATTCTGGAAGCTTCCATTGTCTTTCCACCTCGTTGAATGAGCTTGCCATTTGTCATTTCTTGCTCAACGCACCCTGGTAGTGCATTCACCTGCTTTGCAACACACCTAGCCAGTGTATTTGGGTGCTTTGCAATGCAGGCAGCTAATGGAGCATCTGAATTGATCCTGATTTGACTAGTTTTGGGCAGTTTCTGGTGGAGAACTTCTGGGAGAAGCTGTCATTTGTTGACCTTGTTTCTTTAGGAGCTGGAACAACATCTTTAGGGACTTAGGATCCCTTGGTTTATGGACATTTCATGCTTATAGCTGTAAGGCACAAAAATTTCTATAACATCGACGCGTTCTTCAACTCAAATGGCATGATAGTGTATTGAAAGTAGCCCCACTCAGTCATGAAGGTTTTCTTGCTCCTATCTTCTGGCGTGATTTTGATTTGGTGGTACCTTGAGAACCCGTCAGTGAAAGAATATGCTTCCTGCCCACCGACATTTTCCAACACCTCATCTATGAACGAAGTTAGGAATGGATCATGCACAAAAGTGCAATTCAATTTTCTGAGATCCACACATGTTCTTATCTCGTCCTTCTGCTTCTTTTCTTGCACCACCATTGGACTTACCCAATCGGATTCTTCCACCGGCTCAATGATTCCTGATGCGAGCATTTGTCTAATTTTACACAGACCTTCTCCTTGTATTTAGAATTTAAGTGGTAATGTCTCTGCTTGACTAGCTTTGCATCAGGTTTTAATGTGATCCTCATCATTCCTAAATCTCCGATGATTCCCTTTAAATCCGTAAAATTGGTCAGGAATAAGTCCTGGTACTCGCAGAGTAACGCAGCGGCCTTATCCACCATAGTGTCGTCCTAGTAGTCACTGAGAGTTGCAAACTTAGGTTCGGCCTCCGTACCAATGTTCACCCGCTTCGTTGTTACCGATGCGGTGTTGTCAGGGTTATCAATATGTGGTCCTTGAACCTCGTGATGGCCTTCTGTTTTTGGAATGTTAATTTTCTATGGATCTTCGTCTTCTTCTTCAGCACTTAAATTATAACATTCCAGTGCACACTCAGTTGAGTAGCCCATTCAGGCTTAATCGATTCTACCAGCTCTTGTGGTATCCTAAAGATAGCTACCTTTACCTCTTGTAGCACTTCATCAACGTTGTCCCACCATCTATCCTCAAAATTGAAGGTCAACATGAACCTTTCGAGTAGGATATCCCATTTACTTTTCCCATGGCGGAGCTCCATCTCTATATACCAGTTCATGGGTATAACATCTAGGGTATGATAGAACAGGTGCACCCACTCAGGTTGTGGCTTTTCTCTATAGACCTTTTTCAACTTGGCTAGGTGTGCGCGTGGATCATCTTGTCCATCATACTTGTTTGCTAGTCGCATCTCAGGCTTCCCAAACCATGTGCGCATCATTCTCCTACATTCGTGCCATTCCTCAAAGCTCCCTTTGTGCATACCCCACCACCTCACAAGCGTAGTGCGCAGTATCCAATTCAAGGCCTGGAAATGTTGCTTTTTTGGCACCTCCCTTTCAACTTATCTAGGAAAGTATCTACCTCACTTAACCCATCATAAGTAGGCAAATCCCTCACTTCTGTCAATATGTAATGCAACGATCTTGTCATCATATTACAGTTCAACATGGTTACCTCGTGTAACCAATTCTGCCATCGCTCTATCTCCTCATTAGAATCTGACATACAGGAGCTTTCGCGCTCCTATGAGATGCGCCTGTCCATGGTGGAATTTACCCAGTCTTTCTCTCGCGTAGTTATCTTGTAGATGCAATCCAAATATTCGTTGCTTTCATAGTCATGCACCAGCTCTGTATAGCATGATCCTTCAACAGGGTCCAAGGTTATAACTATGCACAAAGACTTCTTCTCAAAAATCAACTTGCGCTTCTTCAGATTAATCACCTCGTTCATGTCAGTGGCCCAATCAGTTCCTAAGAGCACAGGGTAGGGATTTCTGTCATCAACAATCTCTATCACTTTAAAGTATGTTAGCATGCTTGCTCCCTCAATATCCATGGTGATTCCTTGCAATCGCCCCATGGGTATTATCTTCTGCTTGTTTTCCATTCGCAGCTGAATAGGAGACCATTATAGCATAGGCCTCCCCATGCGCTCCCATTTCTGCTTCGACAAAACCTTCACATCCAATCCTAAATCTAGAATTAGTTGGTCCATCTCATATTATCCAATCTGCACGGTTAGCCTCATTTCTCTCCTTGTCCTAGTCTTTTGTTTTCCAATCTTCCGGACTATGCACGGTTCTCTTGGCGTAGTCCAAGCACATTTGTTAATGAGTTCCTACAATCCTTTTATAACCTTACTATCGCGCTGTAGCTTCATGCATGTTTCCAGGAACGTCGTAAGCATAGATGGGTCCATTTTCGGCTCCAGTCTATCTTTGCTTTCTGAAGTGGAGACATCAACGAAGTTCTTCTTAACTTCCACGAAGGTTTCCTTAGCACACTCCAAATCAAACTATGCTTCTTTCGTCGGAGCCTTGCGAACCCAAGTACTATCTTCGGGTTGTTTGCCTTTATTGTCCCCCGTTACGATTCCACTTCGGAGCACAATTTTCACATTTGGATATTCCTCGTGCGGCTCAGACCTCATTATCTGTAGGTTCTGAGTTGGGGGAGGCGGTAGTGCTCCCTTGTCACGTATCCTAGCTATCAGCGTAGGACAATCCTCCGTCTCATGATCAAACAAGGTACAATACATACATGATGGACGCGTTGGGTTCGTACAATCATGGGTATAATGTTATGGTCCTCCACAATTGTAGCATATCGACTGTCCACGACCTCTTCCAAGTCCTTCTCCACCTCGACCTCATCCGCGTCCCTGAAATCCGGTTCACGCCACTCCTGCATTCAGGTCTAAGTGTTGCGTTTCAGCCTGAACTCTATAGGTGGGAGTTCTATCCATCATCAACTCATAGCTTCTACAAGTGCGCTCATTGTGTCCAACCGATCTACAAAAATTACAGAACAATTGTTGCGAATTCTGTGTGTACTTCTGTAACAAATGGCAGTTGTCCATAGCATGCTTTCCTCCTATTTGAAAAATCACGCACCACAAAGCAGGTGTTGCGCTAGGTCCTGCTTGCGCTTCCGGCCTTAACGGCATCGGTCCTCCTCCCGCGAGGTAATTCGTGAACACAGGGCAGTGGTCCTTATCATGACCCTGACCCTTGCATTTTACGCACCACACCTCTTCGCACACTTCTGGTCAGGCTGTCCTGTCCTGTTTTAGACTCTGCATCTCAAGGCATAATTTTTTCAAGTGCACATGGATCTGTAGAACTCTAAAGTTGGGATCCTACATTGGGGTTTCATGCAGCCTCATCATGATCATCCAAGGCCTCTACCCAAGTCATTAACCTCTGCTGTGAAAATGTGTTCCTCAAATGTGGCATTAGCGATGTTACAAACAATTCGTGGTGCTGTCCATCCATCAAAGTCATATTAGCTTCGCGAATCGTACACTTTAGTCTCTGATCCAGCTCCCAAGGAGTCTCGCCTGGTAGCATTGTGATATTTTTGAATCCAATGATCAACTGCGCTTATGACTTCGGCCTGCTAAATTCTTTGTTTAGAACAATTTGGATATCCGCGATTCCCGCATTTAGATTGTCATTGGAATGCTTAATATACCAGGTCAGCACGCGATCCTGCAGAGCACTGACCAACATCGCTTTCTTTATATTATCATCTATAACTCCCTGCGCTTCCCATACGAATCTTATCATGAACCAAAACTGGTCCGGATCTTCATTTCCTACTCCCTTGAACACATGAAACTTTATCATACTTTCCATATTGACTCGCGGTGGTACGAGCAAAGATGGAGGTGAAGGTAGTGAAACTGGTGGCGGTGTGGGTGGGGGTGGTATGTGCGGAATCCTTTGCCTTATCAAATGGATCACAATTTGCAACGAGACCTTTGTGAGCTCTTCCTCGTCCCCTCGTGGAGGTGAATTCAAAGGGCTATTCTCTGGTCCCTTACTTCCTTCGTTTCTATAGGTTTTTCCACTTCGCGTAACTCTGGACATCAAGGTAATTGCAAACCCTCTTTTCACATAATAGCATTTTAATCCAAGTATTCAGAGACTTTACGTAATTACCTTACAGTCCTTTGAGAAAGTTTCACTCTGCCTCGCTATAGTTGACTGAAGTATCTACCGCGAACTCAGTAATGAATCCTCCTATAATCTGATCGAGCCAGTGATTAATAGCACACACGATCTTATCCTCTGATACTTGCAATCTGTGCACCAATTCTGGGGTCCACACAATAGGATTGTCGAGTTTCCACCTTCCTTGGCTATTTGCTAGCTTCACGATCCACTCGTACAACTTAGTAGGGAAAGATGCAAAAAGTATTTCATGGATCTCTATGTACAGTAGCAGTCTAACCACTCTTCTTTTGTCAGTCGTGGATTCATGTTCTTGTGTGTCGTGAACTCATGAATTCTCCTATCTAACCACCCTTCAATTCCCTTCTTAGTTGGATTCCAATGATACGACATCAGACATCTATATGCTGATTCCAGTCCCTGCAACAGAACCATTTGTTGGCTTGAAGGGGGCCTGACCCAGTTTTAGAATTAATTAGCCAAACAAATCCCTACACTACTAGCCCTTTCGACAATAGCCCACGGAGCGGGGACTGAGGTCTCACTTGAAGCAATATGGGGGGATGCTGGAACCAAGTTTCCACACCATTGAGATGTCTAAAGGGTTGGTTTAGTCCAACTGTGAATACCTTCGCGCAAGTCACTTCGTGCACTATCCTAACCTACGAGGCCTTCGTGATATGTTATAATTGCCTTTGCGAAGCCCTAACCAGGGGCTGAGGTGCTTTTGCACTGCTAAAGAAGCGATCTGTGCTATTTCCCCAAGTTACACCACAAATCTTACTTATCTTCTTATAATTGTTAGTTACCTTTGCGTAAACCGATACCTTATATTATATTCACTTAATCAACATAATCATATAAGTTTGCACATCTTATAAACAACATAAATGAAATTTATACCCAATACATTCAATGCACAAAACAGGAAAAAGATACACAAAAATGATATGAAACTTCTTTTTATTACTTATTTAATGGTTACAGACTTAACTCGCCCTGCACACTTAGTTGTAATGGTTTGTGCACTCAACTGCAGAGCCTTCTCCTACTCTACGACCCAAATACTTGACTCTACACTTAGATAAGACTTAATTCTGCATCTATTGCTTCCACTTCTCTCACTTATTTACAAAATAGAGCCTCGCTCTATTCTCTAAAGCCAACATTACATTACAAAGATGAGGGTAGACAACCCTATGACTCATTTACAAGTTCGCGTTCCGCACCCATAACACGCAAAGTCTTTACATTGGATTTAGTCAAAATCTAGGTTTTAAGCCCCAAAAATTCCCTTGGGGGATCCCGTGCCCAACAAGAACCCTGCTTATTATTCAAAGACAAAACACATTGTTGTTCAGTATCACCTTGTGAGGGATATGGTTGAGGACAGAAACGTGTTGCCGGTAAAGGTGGACATTTTGAAGAATGTGGTAGATGCATTGACGAAGTATATGAACACTGAGAATTTTTCTTGGTGTAGAGAAACAATGGCCATTACAGGGCTAGACAAATGACTAAGCTCTCCAGTGACCCCCTGTGTGCAAAGAAAACAAAAAGTGGGAGAATGTTGGGTGTGTGTTATAATGTTTCCATGACTATCCATACACGTGAAGCAAGGGGTTAGATGGGGTGTGATAGTCTCTGCTTTGTTGCACGGGGCACAGTGGGAAGATCACGGGGGGGGGGCGCTGCATACCCCCTTTTCTGGGGGTTTGGGGAGTTACCCCGAGAATTTTTTTTTGGACCCTACATTACGTGGGAAGACCTACCTATGGTTTTGTGCATGGGTTTCACACATGGTTTTGGGCATAATGGTTTTTTTCCCATGGTATATTGTAGATCCGGTCAAGGGAACTATGATTATGTTCTAATCTAGGGTTAATGCATTGGGGTTTATGAATGCTTCAACATGTATATATATGTTTTGTAACATTGAAAGGAATATAATGAAAAATCAATTTGGTAGTCCTGGTTTTGGGATCCAAAGAAAAATATCTATGTATTTGTTTTGTGTTTCTCCCCATTGTGTGTGTGTATATATATTTAAGAATTCTTTGTAGGTAATTTTACAGGGTTAAAACCTACATTTTGTATCAGAGCTGTTGATGAGGCTCATCAATAGATGTGTTGTTATGTCATGTGGCCTAATGTGTGTTAAATGCAGGAATTGGAGCAATTTTTGAGATAATTTGAGTGTAGGAGATCAGTCTAAACAAAAAAGAGAGATTTTAAGAGGTTGTCCACCTCCTTAACTTCTCAAAAAGAAAAAGATCACAACTCTATCCCTCATAAACTCGAGGTCATTGGCATCCAAGCAGGTCGAGATCATTGGAAGCCAAGCTAGTGTAGTTCAAGGGAAATCTATTTCCAACTATTCTCGAGTTAAGGAGACAAACATCCCTATTCTCTAGGGAGTTGTTGGCAGCTACCCTTTTGTATAAATAAACATGCTAAGGAACTCATGAGGATTCAAAGTTTTATTGTAGCTAAGAGGCCATTGAGTTGAAGCACTTGTGACTGTTATTTTGATGATGTATTTGAAATTTTTGGAATGATAATTAGAAGTTTTATCTTGATCCATCACTAAGTTAGTTCAGAGGGCTGAAACTCTTGGGTTTGGGGCCTACCCTAGCAACTTAGTTCCCTCTTGTGTATCTCTATTTCTCTTAACCTAAAATGTTTATTAGTTGCTACAGTATAATAGAGTTTATTTATACTTATTTTAGCTTAGAATGTTGATTAATTGTTTCATTTCAATAAAGTATAATCCCTCAAAAATTCTGTGATTGTGATCCCTATCTTATCTCTATTATGGGAGCATGATTAGAGGACCCCACCATCATATCCCAGAAACAGTGTGTGATTTCCTATTTATGATTTCTTGGAAAGTTTTACATTTGGTATCTTGATTCACATATGATTGTTGTAGCTTAGGAAGTAGTTCATTTCATAGATCAAGTTCTTAGCATTAGTTAGATAGTTACCAAATTCAATTCATATTTTCCACCATTAACTCTAATATTTTGAAAATGAAAAGAGGAACATGTGCAAGTGATGTTGCAAGGTTGTGTTGTGGTCACCAACAACCCCCCTTCTTCACTTGACATTAGCAATAACGTCAAGAAAAGAGGGGACCCTGAACAAAAAATTCCAAAAAAATATTTTTCTAAAGTTTTTATATTTCTCTCCCTAAGGCTTAAATCGCATCGCAAAGAAAGGCCGAAGCTTGGCTCGAGCGCGAAAAGCAAGACCGCGAATGAGCGATGCGAAGTTCATCGCGTCGCATACATCACATGCGCCCCTTTAAAAGAAGACCTTCGAAAAACCCCGACCACCGATATGCGAAATCTCCAATCGCAAGCATCACGCTATACGACATAACCATTAAACAAAATTTGCGATGGCAGCGATTCGCGATCTGCGATGGCAGCGATTTGCGATCTGTGATGGCAGCGATTTGCGATCTGCGATGGCAGCGATTTGCGATCTGCGATCTGAAAAGACTTATCACACGACAAGCCCAGGATTAAGTGCGCGCCTTGAAGGAATTTAATGACCTCATGCTTGAGTATCAAGGAATGATTGCATCGCATTTATCGAAGAGTCAAGTCATGATGCATGTCAGGATTACGCATTCATTAGAGTTTAATGCTTTCATGTCAATCTTTTCATTTCCCTGCTTCTTTGCGTAGACTGCAAGACACGCAACTGATATAAATCTATATGCAGGAAACATCTGAGAGAAAGGGGAAAGCGCCAATCAAACAGCAGAGAGAAGATGCCTCCGCAAACGAATGCCACATGCAGCAGGACCGCGGATTCCAGACTATCAGACAACCGGCACTGATGAAATTAGACTATCCAGGACTCAGAGTCAAAGGCACACAAAAGCAGTGTGTTCAGAAAAGATCCTGAAGCTCAGACTTGGTAAAGCAGAGAAAGAAGCGCATGAGAAGGAAGACGCCTCAGGAAAACCTGGAACAAAGAACGGAAACAATTCTTAAAACAGGGGGATGTCCATACAGCATGACTCCTAACCCACTCAGTCATTCGCACAACCGGAAACCAAAACAGCAACAGCAAAATCAGTTCGAGAAGAACCTGGGTTGTGCTAAGTATACACGCGGCGAATACACCCAGCTAGAGAAAGGTTTTCGAAAATATCTTCCGGTCTGTCAGAAGGAAGTGCCAGCTCCTGTTATTTCCACTTTTATCTCCTGAGCAAAAGAAGAAGGCAGTCAGCCGACTCTTCCCAGGAAAACGTTGCGCTGTTGACAGCACTAAAGAGAATATACAGAAACGGTCAGAAATTAGATTTAAAGTTTTAGAAATAAATTTGCTTTTAGTAAAGGGCGGTCATTTGAAGCCGATTCCCTAGATTCGTGTAATTAATATCAATTAGTTAGTAGTATTTAACCCTTCTCATGGTTTTTGGAGAAGGGTCCGGAAATCTGTCAAAAAACTTATCCTCTGGGGTATCATCCGTATAACCAGCACGTTTCACTCCTCACTCTTTGACAGTCATGCAAATTCTGTACTCGCACAACCTCAGAGGAGGTTTTTGATGAATAGATGGATCAAGATTTATTTATGTTTGCATTTTAATATCTGTTACTGATGTTGCACTTCTGTACTCTTAGCAGATGTTAGAACAAGTAGAAATAAATCATTATTACTTGAAGTTTATTGGTGAAATTAGTCATAAATGGTACTTTTATCTCTTGACTAGATTCTGCTAGTATCCCTAAAGTGATATGTAGCTGAGTTCTTTATATGTTATTGTATGAATGTCTGCATTACCATTTGGCACTTCTGTACGGTGGGATCATTTAATCATGCTTAACATATAGAAAACTGATTATGCGATATGTTTTTCACAACTACTCTGCCTAACTTCTTATGCAGAACGATTTATCTTTATTGGTTTATATTCTGATATCAGTTGAATGATCTTTATTACCAGCTGCTGTTAGAAATCTTTCTATATCGCATAAACAAAAGAAAAACACCCCGGGTTAGCATAGATCAGATGTATTTCTCTTCATTAGATTACATTAGCATAGAGTTAGTTTAACAGTTAAAATCAAGACTAGTTTAGAAAAACCTCTAGATTAATATCATCAGACTCTACGCACACACACACACCCATCACATTGGGAAACTGGTCCCATTACCCCCAGTTGGACCCGCTACTCCAAACAGGAAAGGAGCCGCCAACCAGGTTCCGGACCGGGTGGGTATCCCTCTTGTTGTTGACCCGACTTCGGGGCCCTCAACATTTCTGGCGCTAGAAGGAGGGCCGAGCTATGAATGGTGCATAATTCAAAATTCAAATACCATTCTAAGAGCAAGTCACCCTCACCAACTTCCCCGACTTCCCCGGTACGACTAAACTCGGAACTGGAAGTCGCTCGGACATCCACCGCTGCTATACATCCCGATACATCAGAACAACTCATTGTCGATCCCCCTGAAGTTCAAACCTTGATCCGTAAACTCCAGGGATTCTCTATTTTTAACCAAAAATTTGATAAATCTAAAGGCAGCTTGACTTCGCAATACAACCCTGCTCATCCCCTGACCCGATTGAAGAGTGAAAAGTTCGGCATTCAGCCAACTGAAATCCCTCTCCCCAATAGGAAAAGAGCAAGGAAAGCACTTCAAGAGTCTGACAGAGAGACTCTTTCATCCACCTCGTCCATTTCAACTCCCTCTCCGCGAAGTCAACCACCCACATCTCCACCTCAAATCACTCATCCATCTTCCGCAACCCTTCCTCCACAATCGTCAAAGATCATAACATCTCTATCTTCTCAACCTCGAAGATCATCTTCTACACTTTTATTAACCAGCAACTCAGCGATGGCACAATCTCCATGGAACAACCCTGGGGCGGTTTTAATGTCTCCACCCCTGAGTCCAATACCTGCCCATCCTGAGAAGTGGTTACCAAAGTTCAATCCAGAAACTGGAATGCTAGCTGAAGAACATATCAATAATTTCATGCTTTCTGTTAATCTCAACGAGGTCACCAACGAAGATGCCGTGGTCCGACTCTTCCCCTATACGATGCAAGGGACAGCCGGGTCATGGTACTTTTCGCTACCCTCTGGATCTATCACCAGCTGGGATATTTTTCAAAATCAATTTCTCACCAAATTCGGCGATGATAGATCGACAGCGACACTGATCAACGATCTGTCCAATCTTAAAGCTGAGGCTAGGGAACCCATTAAAGATTTTAACTTACGGTTCAACAAGATCCTCAATAAAATCCCCGCTGCTTCCCAGCCCAACGAGGAAGTAAGATGCGAATGGTACATCACGGCCTTACCTTCAAACTTGGCCATCTTCGTAGATAGGGCAAGCAAGACAACCTTAGTCGAAAACTTGGCTGAGGCATTGGCAGTCGAAAGACGCGTAGTAGCCCTAGAAAAGAGATCTACAATCGAAGAGCGTAAATCTAAGAAAATCTCTTTCAAAGAAGAAACCAAGAAGAAGCAAACGAAGGATCCTTTCGACATGGAAGGATTACAAAAAGTCTTGAAAGCCATGTCTAATGAGATGATTGACATAAGAAATCAAGTAGCAGAATCGTCCCCAAGAAAGCCTTTTAGGAATTTCAAAAGAAATCCCCCTATGGAGACGAAGCCACCCAACGTGGTCTCAAATGTGGAATCTGAAGAAGAAGAAGAAGAGAGCACCATCGAAACGCAGACCGACGACGAAGAAGTGGTGGAACTGCAAGGAATGTGGGATTTCATCCTCCCACAAGAGGAAGATCAAGAAGCACTTCCGGTTAGCACACGAAGCAGAAATCAACTTGATCCTCCCCAGACTACCTCAAAACAGAAGGGCGCAAGCCCTCCAGCGAAAGAAAAGGTCGCAACAAAGAAGATAACCCCTAAAGCGACCTCATTTAGTCCAGTCCAATCAGAGGAATCGCCTCCATCAAAGACACTAATAGTGTCGGATGAAATGGAGTATAACATCATCGACGACATGAAGAAGACTAGGGCTAATATCACCCTGTACAAGTTGAGCAAATTGAAACACCAACAGAAGATCATGATGAAAGAGTTACACGCCGTACCTACTGCGCCTTTACCTACAGCTATAGCTTCCCATAATATAGGAAGACCCCCAATCAACGCGATCTATAAAATCGATCCAAATGACATCGCTTTGATTGGAGGGAGGTCTAGATCTCACACTCCTCCTTTCCTCCTCACTTATGAGATCTTTAACAGAAATGTGCATAACTGCTTGGTTGATTCTGGTGCTTCAACCAATATTTTACCCAAGTCAATATGTGCCAAACTTAATGTTCAACCGCAAAAATCCGCAGTGCGCATAGTTCAACTTGATCGATCACAAGTCGAAGTGATAGGCGAACTTAATCAAGTGAACATAAGACTGTCGTCCAACCCCAAGGTATGCCAGGTCATCGATATTCCAGTTGCTGACATCCCTGAATTTTATGGTCTAATTCTTAGCAGGGATTGGTCCGAGAAGCTCCACGGATATTTTTCGACTGACTGGTCACACATGTGGTTACCCTTCAACGGGAAGCCAAATCAAATAAAGGTTGAACGAGAGCTGCACCAAAAGTACATAGTGACGGATTTGGAGGGAGAGAACGAAGCCATAGCATACAACAACAACATCATAGGCAACTACTCGGTAGACTCTTTCCTTGGAAATTTCAATGCTCACATATCACCATATTTAGAAAATTCAGTCGTGTCCCAAGTAGAAAACTTTTCTCAGACCGATGATTCAAAATGTGTTAGTTTCTTAGATAACCCTGTAAATACTTCTTTATTTTGGAAATTATATTTTGATGGCTCTAAGTCCAATGAGGGAGCAGGAGCATGATGCGTCTTGATTAGCCCCGACGGAAATAAGACCATGCTCACATGCAGGCTGGAGTTCGATTGCACGAGCAACACAGCGGAATACGAAGCCTTGGTGCAAGGCCTATACAAAGCAATCGGCTGCAACGTCAAATATCTTCAAGTCTTTGGAGATTCCGAGATTGTCGTCAAACAGGTACGTAACACCATACACTGCCTGTCTAGTCATTTAAAGCACTATCAGTCTTTAGTGCAAGATCTCACTGCGCATTTTACAGCATTCAATATTTCATCAATCCCAAGACTTCACAATGCAAGCGCAGACCTGCTAGCAAACGTAGCCTCCAGACTCATCCCCTCCGAAGACTTTAGTCCAGATAGGTTTTCCATAGAGTTAATTTTTAAGCCGTCTATCCCTGACAACATCACCAACTGGAGAGTGTTCAACGACGACCCAGACATCGTAAGTTTCCTTACCTCTGAAGGATCCTACTCAAACCAGATAATCGACGAGGACTGCCATGACCACCAAATACAACAAAATGGCACGGATAATGCTATACCCAAATCAGTGGTCAAATTAGAAGATTTGTATGACTTAAAAGGTCGGTTCAAAAGATCAGCTAACGCCAAACTTTACAGTTCAACTCTGAACTACGAATCAGTGAACTTAGGAACTGAAGAGAAACCCCAAAACGTTAATCTAGGCCAAGGCCTAGCTCCTGAAAAAAAGTCTGCATACATCCGTCTTCTACAACAGCACAAAAACGTCTTTGCCTGGAACTACGATGAGCTGAAAACTTATAACACTTCTATCATTCAACACACTATCCCTATGATTGACAACGAGAAACCCGTCCAACAGAAGCTCAGGAAAATCCACCCCAACCTGGAAAATCAGATAAAAACTGAGCTGAATAAGTTGTTGAGAGCCAGAATAATTTTCCCGGTCAGAAATTCCAAATGGGTATCCAACATGGTACCTGTTAGGAAGAAAAACGGAGATATTAGAATCTGCATCGACTTCCAGAATCTCAACAAAGCCTGTCAGAAAGACAATTTTCCCCTCCCACCTATGGAGCAAATACTACAGGCTGTAGCAGGCTCAGAATTGATGTCTTTCCTGGATGGATTTTCAGGATATAATCAAGTGCTGGTACACCCAGACGATCAGCTAAAAACCACCTTCCGAACTAAATGGGGTACCTACGCGTATCGGAAGATGTCGTTCGGTCTGATCAACGCCGGCGCTACTTTTAAAAGGGCTATGGACATTGCGTTCAAAGGGTTAGTCAATAAATCAGTAGTGATTTACCTGGATGATATAACTGTGTACTCCAAGAACCGAAGCGACCATCTCAAAGATTTGAAGCAAATCTTTCAAAGATGTTTAAGGTATGGAATCTCGCTTAACCCGAAGAAATCTTTTTTCGCGTTGAGTGAAGGAAAATTGCTAGGGTTCATAGTGTCCAAATCGGGCATCCACATTGAACCTGACAGAATCAGAGAAATTTCCGAGATATCCATGCCCCATAACAAAAAGACCATGCAATATTTCCTAGGACAGATCAATTTTGTGAAAATATTTGTCCCAGATTTTTCACGCATTATTTCTCCTTTACAAAAAATGATAAAAAAGAATTCAAACTTTAAATGGGGTCTAGACGAGCACGAAGCGTTTAACTTAATCAAACAAGCCATCATCAATGCTCCATCCCTAGCAACCCCAAATTTTTCAGAACCATTCATCTTATACACGTTTGCCTCAGAAAATTCTTATGCTACGATCTTGACCCAGGCAAACCAAGAAAAGGCAGAAGCCCCAATCGCATTCTTTAGCTCAAACTTACAAGGTGCTGAGCTGAAATATTCGGACGTAGAGAAACAGGCGTATGCCGTTTTCAAAGCGGTCAAATATTTTAGACCCTTCTTGCTAAAGGCCCATACCAAGGTCATAGTACCATTCCCAGCGGTAAGAAACCTCCTGATTCAGAAAGACGTGGGCGAGAAGAGAGCGAATTGGATCACCGCCTTGCAAGAATACAACCTGGAAATCAAGCCGGCACACATCGTAAGAGGCCAAGGCTTCTGCAAGATGTTAGCTGGAGCATCGCAAATCCCCGAAGAATCGCCTGAAGAGGTACACACGTATGAGGTAAGCCTAAACGACACAGAATCATTTTATGCTGACATCATTTATTTCCTAAAAAACGGATATGCTCCATTTCACCTGGATCACATCAAAAAGAGAGCCCTGAGGTTGAAATCCAAACAATATCAGCTCGTAGATGATGTCTTATTTAAAAGAAACTATGATTCTGTGCTTCTTAGATGTCTTGAGAAAACTGAAGCCGAAAAGGTTTTGCAGGAACTCCACGATGGACCAGCAGGTGGACACTATGCTGGAGAAGCCACCGCACACAAAATCTTATGTGCAGGATACTACTGGCCCACGCTGTTCAAAGACTCGTACAATCACGTAAGAAAATGCCAAGTCTGCCAAATGGCTGCAGGGAAACAAAAGAAGTCATCCATGCCACTGCAGCCGGTTAACATCGAACAGCCGTTTAGCCAATGGGGCCTGGACATAATAGGTGAGATCGTTCCTCACTCCTCTAAACAGCATAGGTATATCCTCACTGCAACTGACTATTTTACTAAATGGGTAGAGGCAGTTCCTCTCAAGACAGCTAATTCTGAAAATATTATTGAATTCATAGATCAGTTTATCATTACTAGGTTTGGATTGCCAACGGCCTTAATATTCGATAACGCTTCATATTTTTCTGGAAATACCATGACTGAGTTCGCACTCAAAAGAGGGTTCAAACTAAAGTATTCTGGCAACTACTATCCGCAAGGTAATGGGTTGGCTGAATCAACGAACAAGAACCTAATTAGGATTATCAAAAAGACAGTCGACCAAAGCCAAAAGAATTGGCATAAAGCGCTAGTAAACGCCCTATGGGCAGACAGAATTACAAAGAAAGCCTCTATCGGCACTTCTCCCTTTAATTTAGTTTACGGGAGAGAAGCAGTTCTTCCTACTCACTTAGTCATTCCCTCCTTGTCCTTAGTACAATACATTGATGAAGTATCCACTTCTCCCTTACAACTAAGGCAAACAGAAATAATCAAGCTAGAAGAACAACGAGAACAGGCCAAGAAAACCCACGCTCACCACCAAGCGCTAATAAAATCATCTTTTGATTCGAACATAATGACCAAAAAAAACTTTCAGATGGGAGACCTAGTTTTGAAGTGGGATAAGGCTCACGAAGAGAAGGGCAAACATACGAAATTCCAGAAGCTATGGCTTGGTCCTTTTCAAATCGTAGAAGTCATAGGACCATCGAATTTTGTGTTGCAGGACTTGACAGGCAGGAGAGATTCTCTGCCTGTAAACGGACAAATCCTCAAAATGTATTTTCCATAGAAGTTTATCCTTCTAATTTTTGTAGGATAATTTTAGTTTTATTTTAGTTTTATTTTTTAAATATAAATAAGGTTGGTTGTGAGTGATCATAAATTGTATTTATGAAGTATATACCATTTCTCTATCAGATTTTGATTTCACTTGTATAAATAGTAAAACTTTTCGAAAAATCTGACTTTTATTATTGACAGGTAGAGTTAACTTTAGCCTGAATGTGATGTTAGTTTCAACTTTACAAAGAAATCTGGGATGAAGGTAACTTTTGGCAAAAAATTGTTCTATGCCAATGCAATGAAAAGTATCATCAATAGCAAAATAAGTATTCTCTGCAAAACTGCTGTTCTTAAACTCTATTATTGTCGTCCAGAGCTTTCTTAAGGAAAAACAATGATTTCCTCCCTGTTAAGGAAAATCGCAGCATCTAGAGAAACAATCCAAGAAAACACTATATCTCAAAGAATAAGAGGTCTCATCACGAGCCGGCTTATCATGATCACAGATATTATAACTTGCTGACTTTGCCACTACTGTCTATCAAAACAGGGCAACGACTCAAGATTGTTGCAATCAAAAGACAAGGGGTCTCATCGCGAGCCAGCTTGTTCAGCAAAAGTGTAAATCAAGTGAATGACTGTGTCATAATTTGGCCACCAAACCAAGACATTTCTCTTCAGAGAATAAAAAATTAAAAAAGGAAAGAAAAAGTGTCAAAAGGGTTTTTCTCTGGAATGTTGTAAATAACCTCAAGCAGGAAAAAGGATCATTGCTGGATAATATGGTAACCCTGTCGAGGCTATGGACGCTTGCGGGCAGCAGAGGCTCTACCTACGACAAATGAGCGTACTTTACAAAGCCAGTACGCAGAGAAGACCTTATTTTGTCTTTGAAAAGACTAAGTAATGTCTAGGTGTAAATACAAGAAATAACCCAGAGGAAGCAAACAATCGGAATGAAATAAAAAGTTGTGACGAAATATCATTGACAAGATAAGGGGTAATACTCTATCTGTCCATAACAAAATTTAGGCGTAAGAAAAATTTTATGTTTTGGAAGTGAAAATGCAATAGAACAAGCAGAGATAACTGGTTCTTCACAGTGAATCGCAATTGTTGTGGTCACCAACAACCCCCCTTCTTCACTTGACATTAGCAATAACGTCAAGCAAAGAGGGGACCCTGAACAAAAAATTCCAAAAAAATATTTTTCTAAAGTTTTTATATTTCTCTCCCTAAGGCTTAAATCGCATCGCAAAGAAAGGCCGAAGCTTGGCTCGAGCGCGAAAAGCAAGACCGCGAATGAGCGATGCGAAGTTCATCGCGTCGCATACATCACACGCGCCCCTTTAAAAGAAGACCTTCGAAAAACGCCGACCGCCGATATGCGAAATCGCCAATCGCAAGCATCACGCTATACGACATAACCATTAAACAAAATTTGCGATGGCAGCGATTCGCGATCTGCGATGGCAGCGATTTGCGATCTGCGATGGCAGCGATTTGCGATCTGCGATCTGAAAAGACTTATCACACGACAAGCCCAGGATTAAGTGCGCGCCTTGAAGGAATTTAATGACCTCATGCTTGAGTATCAAGGAATGATTGCATCGCATTTATCGAAGAGTCAAGTCATGATGCATGTCAGGATTACGCATTCATTAGAGTTTAATGCTTTCATGTCAATCTTTTCATTTCCCTGCTTCTTTGCATAGACTGCAAGACACGCAACTGATATAAATCTATATGCAGGAAACATCTGAGAGAAAGGGGAAAGCGCCAATCAAACAGCAGAGAGAAGATGCCTCCGCAAACGAATGTCGCATGCAGCAGGACCACGGATTCCAGACTATCATACAACCGGCACTGATGAAATTAGACTATCCAGGACTCAGAGTCAAAGGCGCACAAAAGCAGCGTGTTCAGAAAAGATCCTGAAGCTCAGACTTGGTAAAGCAGAGAAAGAAGCGCATGAGAAGGAAGACGCTTCAGGAAAACCTGGAACAAAGAACGGAAACAATTCTTAAAACAGGGGGATGTCCATACAGCACGACTCCTAACCCACTCAGTCATTCGCACAACCGGAAACCAAAACAGCAACAGCAAAATCAGTTCGAGAAGAACCTGGGTTGTGCTAAGTATACACGCGGCGAATACACCCAGCTAGAGAAAGGTTTTCGAAAATATCTTCCGGTCTGTCAGAAGGAAGTGCCAGCTCCTGTTATTTCCACTTTTATCTCCCGAGCAAAAGAAGAAGGCAGTCAGCTGACTCTTCCCAGGAAAACGTTGCGCTGTTGACAGCACTAAAGAGAATATACAGAAACGGTCAGAAATTAGATTTAAAGTTTTAGAAATAAATTTGCTTTTAGTAAAGGGCGGTCATTTGAAGCCGATTCCCTAGATTCGTGTAATTAATATCAATTAGTTAGTAGTATTTAACCCTTCTCATGGTTTTTGGAGAAGGGTCCGGAAATCTGTCAAAGAACTTATCCTCAGAACATGCACTTCTGCACCCTCAGAGGAGGTTTTTGATGAATAGATGGATCAAGATTTATTTATGTTTGCATTTTAATATCTGTTACTGATGTTGCACTTCTGTACTCTTAGCAGATGTTAGAACAAGTAGAAATAAATCATTATTACTTGAAGTTTATTGGTGAAATTAGTCATAAATGGTACTTTTATCTCTTGACTAGATTCTGCTAGTATCCCTAAAGTGATATGTAGCTGAGTTCTTTATATGTTATTGTATGAATGTCTGCATTACCATTTGGCACTTTTGTACGGTGGGATCATTTAATCATGCTTAACATATAGAAAACTGATTATGCGATATGTTTTTCACAACTACTCTGCCTAACTTCTTATGCAGAACGATTTATCTTTATTGGTTTATATTCTAATATCAGTTGAATGATCTTTATTACCAGCTGCCATTAGAAATCTTTCTAGATTGCATAAACAAAAGAAAAACACCCCGGGTTAGCATAGATTAGATGTATTTCTCTTCATTAGATTACATTAGCATAGAGTTAGTTTAGCAGTTAAAATCAAGACTAGTTTAGAAAAGCCTCTAGATTAATATCATCAGACTCTACGCACACACACACACCCATCACATTGGGAAACTGGTCCCATTACCCCCAGTCGGACCCGCTACTCCAAATGGGCAAGGAGCCGCCAACCAGGTTCCGGACCGGGTGGGTATCCCCCTTGTTGTTGACCCGACTTCGGGGCCCTCAACAGGTTGTTGGATCTGCAAGCAAGGAATCCTTGCACGAAGTCCACCTAGCACTTCTCCACTCTCTTATGATGAATTCCAACCCATGTTCTTGATCTCTGTTTTTTTGGTCACTGTAGGCAACCCTCTTAGCCTAAATCCAGCCTTCCTGAAGTGTTGGGCTTGGATAGGGGTGTTGGTGACCTTCCCTACAATCCCCACAACCTTCATCCAACTTCTTATCACTTCATCCTATCATCCTTACCCTCCAAACCCTCTCGACCAACTTCCTATAGTACTACATGAATCCTATAGCAACATCCTGTAGCACACTTGTAACAGCCTATTTTAACCCTATTTTAACTTGCAATGATAGCATAGCCTAGTTTAGGAGTAGTTTGCCCCCTCATCCTGGATTCCATGACCAGATGACCGCCTAGGCCATTCCCTTCATTCCTTTTTCTTTCCTCAAAGAGTGAATAAAATTAGTTCTTTCATTTTGATTTTGGCAATTATGACCTTACTTAATCTACAAGTGTGAATTAGATAAACAATGCATGCATTCTTGAGTTGTGAATTGGTAGGATGATCTTTTGTTTTCAAGAAAACTTGATAGTTATATGATTGATCGATAATTAGAATAGGTTCCTTTTTGCAGTCAGCATAATTCTTGTGTTTTTCATGAATGGAATTAGTAGCATTTAAAAGTTGACAACATTTAAAAGTTAAAATTGAAAAGCATTTACTTTCTCTGCACTAGGAGTAGCTTTTACATTCTACTTTCTGTAGTTAATATCCTTTAAGTTTAGTAGAGGAATGGTCTTGGAGCCCTAATGATTAAGTGACCTTTTTGAGGGTGGAATGAGGGTGGGGGGGGGAGCTGCATACCCCCTTTTCTGGGGGTTTGGGGAGTTACCCCGAGAATTTTTTTTTGGACCCTACATTACGTGGGAAGACCTACCTATGGTTTTGTGCATGGGTTTCACACAAGGCTTTGGGCATAATGGTTTTTTTCCCATGGTATATTGTAGATCCGGTCAAGGGAACTATGATTATGTTCTAATCTAGGGTTAATGCATTGGGGTTTATGAATGCTTCAACATGTATATATATGTTTTGTAACATTGAAAGGAATATAATGAAAAATCAATTTGGTAGTCCTGGTTTTGGGATCCAAAGAAAAATATCTATGTATTTGTTTTGTTTTTCTCCCCATTGTGTGTGTATATATATATTTAAGAATTCTTTGTAGATAATTTTACAGGGTTAAAACCTACATTTTGTATTAGAGCTGTTGATGAGGCTCATCAATAGATGTGTTGTTATGTCATGTGGCCTAATGTGTGTTAAATGCAGGAATTGGAGCAATTTTTGAGATAATTTGAGTGTAGGACATCAGTGTAAACAAAAAAGAGAGATTTTAAGAGGTTGTCCACCTCCTTAACTCCTCAAATAAGCAAAAGATCACAACTCTATCCCTCATAAACTCGAGGTCATTGGCATCCAAGCAGGTCGAGATCATTAGAAGCCAAGCTAGTGTAGTTCAAGGGAAATCTATTTCCAACTATTCTCGAGTTAAGGAGACAAACATTCCTATTCTCTAGGGAGTTGTTGGAAGCTACCCTTTTGTATAAATAAACATGCTAAGGAACTCATGAGGATTCAAAGTTTTATTGTAGCTAAGAGGCCATTGAGTTGAAGCACTTGTGACTGTTATTTTGATGATGTATTTGAAATTTTTGGAATGATAATTAGAAGTTTTATCTTGATCCATCACTGAGTTAGTTCAGAGGGCTGAAGCTCTTGGGTTTGGGGCCTACCCTAGCAACTTAGTTCCCTCTTGTGTATTTCTATTTCTCTTAGCCTAAAATTTTTATTAGTTGCTACAGTATAATAGAATTTATTTATACTTATTTTAGCTTAGAATGTTGATTAATTGTTTCATTTCAATAAAGTATAATCCCTCAAAAATTCTATGATTGTGATCCCTATCTTTTTTTTTTTTTCTCTGTAAGACTAGGCTAATTTATATTACAAAAACAAAAATTACAGCAAAATTACACCAGGGCCATGGCCCTGCATCTCCAGCGAGATTTTCTCCATGAAAGACCCTTCTGAGTAGCATCATTACAAAATTGAATCGACACCATAAGCTTGTGAACTGCCACAATGGACATGTGAACCGACACGGTGGATTGACAAACCGACACAATGGACACATTGACTGACACGGTGGACACATAATCCGACATGGATGACACATAGACAGATTGACAAAGAGAGCAGTGAATCGACAAAGAGCTTGAGAGACAAACAAAGAGTTGCTTTCCTGGCAAGGGAAGACAGAGTGACGGAGGAACTAGTCCTCATCGGTTGTATGGGGCTCTTCCTTCGCCGGTCCTTTGAGCTTCTGCGAGACCTCCATATCCTTCGCCTGCCCTTTGAGCTTCTGTAAGACCTCCATTTCCGAGCGCAGCGACCGCTGAACTGGCTCACTAGGGCCAGCTTCCTCAGCTTGAGTTGCTGGGTGTGAGTCAGCTTTGGTTGGCCTCCGCATATCGACCGCGGGAACCTGCATATCAACCACTGGCACGCCCAGGTTGTCCAGAGGCCCTTTGTGACTGTTACAGTGTTCCACCATGACGAAAACGATAAGAGTGTTGTTCTCCAGCGTGCAAGGAATTCGATAACGAACAGCTGGGTGCTCCAAATGACCGCATTCTGGGATTTCTCCCCACCCACACACAGTGCTGCGTTCAACAGGTCTGTTTGAGCCTCTGATATGCTCATAAGCAATTTCCGCCGAGGAGGAGGGCGAATTGATTGGGCGCTGAGTGGCAGAGCGGCCCGTAGAACCTCCCCGGTGACTGCTCATCCTGAGCCTCTCCCTTTGCATTGTCAAATTGCCCTTCAGACCAGAATTCCACTGAGTAATTGTGCTCTGAACCAGGGAATGTTCCTCCTCTGCCAACGTCTGCTCGGAATTCTTGCAGGAATGAATCCAGGCGACCGGGGGAGCGAAGATAATGAGCGCAATTTGCCTCGATCTCAGCTGCACAATGAATGCCCTCTGCACCAGCCATAAAACCAGCAATAAAACCAAGTTTGCGGAGCCTCCCATCGCATTTAATTCCTCTGCGATCTGGTGTGTCGTGGCTCGTCCGGGCTTACACCTGCCCACATGACGATCCTCTTCTGACACCTGCCTATCGCGCCATATCATCACCCGCATCCGGTAGAGGGAAGTCTTTTTGCACCAGAGCGATGCAGTCTTTTTTGAACTGAGCATCATCAACCCTATCCAAGGAACCTGAGAAGTAAGGTGTCGACTGTAACACTCCATGATTTGCCATTCTATCTGCTACCTGGTTAGCAGTTCTCCTTACATGATGGAAGGATATGTTATGGGGGTCATGAAGCTTTTCCTCCAGGGATTCCAAGCGGCTTAGAAGCCTCCAGCTTGCTGCGATCTTGACTGCTTTGGCCCCTGCCTGTATTCTTTTAGCCGCCTCTATGAGTATAAGAGAATCGCCTTCAACTTCAAGAGGGGAGAAGTGGTGTTGTTCAGCGAGACATATTCCTTTCCAGAGACCTTCCAGTTCTGCCGCGTTGTTTGTATCTGTGCCTAATGAGCCATAGTATAGATGTGCCACTTCTCCTGTGTGTCATCTGATGACTCCCCCAAATCCTGCAGGGCTAGGGTTACCTTTGGCTGCTCCGTCGAAGTTCAACTTGTATGAGTTGAGTGCAGGTGGGGACCATGAAGATTGAGAGGCGGGTCTGATAGATGGAGTGGCAATTACCTTGTTTAAGGCCGAGAGATCAAGATTCCATTCTTTCAGAATGCGGCGCTCCTGCTGAGTTTCGGGCATGTCATTGTCATTCCAGGCCCTGATGGTCAGGGTTTCTTGAATGTTTTTTTTTAGGATGAGCCAGAGGTCGTCTATAGATCTGGATGTATTGTTGAAGATTCTGTGGTTGCGCTCCTTCCAGAGGGTCCAGTACAGAAACCCTGGTATAATACTCCACAAAGAGTTGAGAATCTGGCTTTTGAATGGTTTTTTGGCCCAGTTCCTTATATTTTCCGTTATATCCGCCTGTCTTTGGGTTACTCTCATGTTGCAGTTGTCCACTTTCTCCCAGAGCTGCATTGCTAATGGGCACGCTTCCATTAGATGACTGATTGTTTCACAATTAGTGTTGCAGTTTGGGCATCTAGAAGGCCCGACAAATCCTCGTTTTAACAGATTGTCCCAGGTGAGAATGCGTTTTTTGCTTAGTAGCCATAAGAAGGTGGATATCTTGGGCCATAGCCCTGAGTGCCAAACTTGTTCCCAGATTTGATCCTTGACCACCTGGAGATTGGAATAACGCAGGTGATGGGCTTCCTTTGTAGTAAACGTTCATTTGGTTGTGTAGCCCCATCGGAGTTTATCCTGCTGCTTGGAGTGGCGGATTTTCCTGCTTATGAGTTCCTGATCAATATCTGTATATAGTTCTCCCTGCCAATCTATTTGCCAGAGTCGTGCTGGTTTCCATGTCTGAAAGTCATGCTGTGTGGATGGCTGCCAAAACTAATGTACCTGTGTGATGCCCTCTTGCTTCGTATGCTCTTGCCAAAGAGGTTTATGAAACAAATTTGCAAGTTTAGGTAGTTGCTGCCAGGAGTCCTCCCAGAACCTGGCAATTTTGCCTGAGTGTATTTCCCAGAAGCTATGTGCTTGTATGAAGCTGCTTTGAGTTTTTGCATTATTCCATATGAGAGATCCATGTGCTGTGGGGTTGAATCGGATGAGGTCACTCCATTGGCTGTCGTTGGCGTATTTTGCTTGCCATAGTTGAGCCCATGGGGTATTTGGCTTGGAGACCCAGTTCCACCAAATTCGTGCTCCCATTGTGTTGTTGCTGTGAAGCAGGTCCCTGAGGCCTAATCCACCTTCTGATTTGGGTTTACAGACCTCTGACCAATTGACAAGAGCCCACTTCCAGTTCAGGCTTGTGGAACCCCAGAGAAAGTTGCGTTGAAGATTGCGAATAGCTTTCAATACCCCTTTTGGAGCTGCCAGGATCGAGAACAGATATAGCGACATTGCTTGTAGGACTGATTTGATTAGAGCTAGCCTACCTGCCAAATTTAAAGCTCGGAAAGTCCAGGATGAGAGTTTTGATTCAAGTTTATCCAAGAGAGTCCGCCATGACACTTGCTTGATAGCTGAGTCTGAAAGAGGAGCTCCCAGATATTTAGAGGGCAGATGGGAGATTGTAAATCCCAGAATGCGGGCAATATTCCTTTGCGTGGAGGGAGGGGTATTGAAGAAGAAAAGTTGAGATTTTGCAGCATTGATGGAGGTGCCAGAGGCATCAGAGAAGAGGGAGAGAAGTGATTTGAAAGCAGAGGCTTCTTTTGCGGAAGGGTGTCCGAAGAGCATAGTATCATCAACAAATTGCTGATGAGTCTGAGGAGATCGACCATGGAGAGAGATGCCTTTGAGAGTTTGAGTGGAGACTGCCGATTTGAGGAGCCTGCTGAGCCCTTCAGCCATTAAAATGAAGAGAAAGGGTGACAGAGGATCCCCTTGTCGGATGCCACGCGAGGGCCGAAAGGGAGAAGAGGGAGAGCCATTCAGAAGGATAGAGAAGCTGGGAGAAGAGATTAGGTTCATGATCCATCTGTTCCAGGTTACATTGAATCCAAAAGCTAAGAGCATTTTGTGAATGAAATTCTAGCTAAGCTTATCAAAGGCTTTAGAGAGGTCTAATTTAAGGAGCATACCTGGTTTTTTGAGAAGCTTTAGTGAATGAATGACTTCGTTGGATAGAATTATTCCATCCATGATTTGCCGCCCTTCAACGTAACCTGTCTGTTCTGGAGAGATGAGCAGTGGAAGGAGCGGTTTGAGGCGATTTGCAACGGCCTTTGAAATGAGTTTGTAGATCACATTGCACAGTGCTATTGGTCTGTATTTCTCAGGTTTGTTTGATGCTGATTCTTTGGGTACCAATGCTATGACGGTGGAGTTGAGGGCTGGGAGGACCCAGTGCATGCTTCGAGATTCCTCCACTAAGTCCCATACTTCAACTTTGATGAGTTCCCAAAATTCATGAAAGAAATTTGCGGTGAATCCGTCAGGCCCTGGTGCCTTGCCATCCTTGAGCTGAGCCATAGCTTCTTCTACTTCCTTTAAGGTTGTAGTTTGGAGCAATTTGTTGTTGTGATCCTCATTTATAATTTTTGGAATATGCTGCGTGATAGCTCTGATTGCTTCATCCCTGTTTCCTTCAGGTTCTTTGAGAATGTCCTTGAAGTATCCTGTAAATTCTTTTTCCATGTCTTCATGAGCCTCAATTCTTTCACCCTGTTGATTGTTGACAAAGGTGATGTTGTTGTGCATACGCCGTTGTATGGTGGTTTTGTGGAAAAATTTTGTATTTTTCTCTCCATCTTTGAGCCAGCTGATTCTAGATTTTTGTCGCCATAAAGTTTCCTCTTGTTTTTGGCGTTCTTCAATTTGATTCCAGAGGATCTGCTCCTGTTGAGTTTGTTCTTCTGTGCGGCCTTCCAGGATGAATGTTTGTTGTAGTGCTTTCATTTGCTGTTCCAATTTTTGTTTGCTCTCCTGTATGTTGCCAAAGTGAGTTCGGTTCCATACTTTAAGGACTTGTTTCATATTTTTCAGCTTTTGCTGAAACTGGTACATCTTAGCTCCCGCAGGTGGGGTGTAAGATGCCCATGCATTATTGACCACATCCTTGAAATTGGAGTTGTTGAGCCAGAAGGCCTCGAATCGAAAGGGTCTGTTGCAACGATTGCCTGGTCTGGACCATTGGAGCAGAATCGGCCAGTGATCTGAGCCTCCTTGGGGTATAATTGAGGCATTAAAGTCCCCTCCAAGGTGGATCGCATTGTCTGAGATTAAGAATCGATCTAGCCTTGAGGCGATGTAGTGAGCACCTCGGCGCTTGTTGGACCAGGTGAAGGTGCCATTGGAAGTGGGGATGTCCATGAGCTGATTATCTTGAAGGAATTGCTTGAAGCCGCTACTGTCACTATCGAGCCTGGTTCTGCCTCCTTGTTTTTCTTCCAAGGATTTTATTATATTGAAGTCGCCTCCTCCAATCCATAAGGGAAAGTGTCTATTGTGATTGAGAATGGAAATCGTGTCCAGGATATCCAATTTTTGCTGGATTATCTGCGGGAAGTATACATTGGTGAGATGCCCATGGATGTTGGTTCCGATGAGGTGGAAGGTGGCTTGAATTATATGAAGAGTGGCGTGAAAATTATCTAGTGAAACAATCTGCGGGTTCCATAGAATGGCTAGACCGCCTGAAGCCCCAGAGGCATCTACTGAGACTGAGCTGCTGCCTGCCCATATTTTATTGCTTAGTCGGTCTATCACTGCACTGCTGCTTTTTGTTTCTTGAAGGAAAACTATAGCAGGTTTTTCTTGCATTATCAGGTTTTTGATCATTCTGTGTTTAGAGGGACTGTTGAGTCCTCTTACATTCCATGAAATGAGCTTCATGTAGACTGAGATTTGGGTTTATAGAACTTGGTCAACTTGGGGAATTGCCCCGAATCCATCAGTATTTCACCTACTATTATGGTTCTTTGAAGATCTGTTTTTCTGCCCCTTTTCTTTGTATCTTTGAGGATCTTTTTTCCATCCCAGTGACTGCCTCCTTGGATTCCCAGGCTTTTATGGTGCTGCACCTTGGTAAGGACTCCTTCAAGTTTGTCTATTTGCCATGGGGGGATGGAGTTGTACTCTTTTTGTTTGCATGCTTTCTCCAGTTTGGGGATGTCTAGCTTGGAGATTTCAAGCTCTTCTATATCTACGTCTTCCGGATCTTCCTCCATCTCGATTGGAGTGTTGAGGTCCTCCTCCGCTGCAACTTCATGAAGGCTCAGGGCTAGAGCTGCATCAAAATCCATATCTGAGGCTTGTTGAATTTCTTCCAATACAGTTTTCCCCTTGGAAGGGAATATGGGACCCAGATCTGAGATCACTTTGGCTTTCTCCATGGACGGGGTGGGAGCAGAGATGGAGGATGTTGGGTCAGAGGAGAGCAGGGGGTTGGAGCGGATAAGAGAAGGCGAGGGAGGGAGCGACTGATCCGGGATAACAGAGATGGGGCTATCTTGATTATCATGCGAGGCAAGAACAGAGAAGCGATTCTGGGGGTTCGCTTTAAAGGCTTGATCTGGAGCTGCTTGGTTTTCTTGGCATGCCTGCAGCGGGTGGGGACTTTGGTGAATCCTTCTGAGTCCTTGTTGGGGTCATTAGAAGGAGCCTTGGACTGAGCATTGAAGGGACAGTCACGGAAAAGGTGGCCATGCTCATGGCATTTTCGGCAACGGAAAGGGATGCGCTCATAATCTAGAGTTTGTTTCCATTCATAGTCATCGTGAAAGAGACTTACCGTGTCTGCAAGGGTCTTGGTCAGATGCATCTGGACGCATATCCTAGCATAAGAGGTATATTTGCGTGTCTTTGTTTCTGTTGCTACTTTGATGAAGGTCCCCAGTCTGTTGCCAATGTCTGCCAATGTTTCTTCTTTCCAATATTCCACGGGAAGGGAATACATTCTTATCCAAACAGGGGCCCAACTGAAGTCTTCTTTATCAGGGTTGAATCGGGGCTTCCATTCCGTTAGATACAAGCCTGAATAGTTAAAGAAGTATGGGCCTCCTTCGAATATCCTTATTTTGTCCTCTAAACAGTTGAAGATGGCTGTGAAGAAGCCTTTCGGGCCAAGTTGCAGAGTTACTTGTCCTTTGGGCTTCCATTTTGAAGCTATCCATCCTTGTAAGGCTTTTTCTGTGGGCCAGAATCCCAAGAACTTTCCTATGAGTGCATAGTCCTGCATGAATTGGATTTCCCCATTGATGCGATGGCTTGGCAGTTCGACCCTGATCGGTTCTGCAGCTTTTGGAATACATGTAGCTGAGGTCACCTTTGTCGGAGGTGTCTCTGTTTTAGCGTGCTCATTATCGCCTTCGTTGTCCTCTTCATTCTGAACTGAATGCGTCTGTTCCCCATTCGTTCTTTGCTTGTCTTTCTCAGATTCTCGTCCTGTGCCTGCGGGATGCAGAGTCACGGGCTTCTGCGTCTTGTCAGCTGAGGTCGGGTCCATTGGAGGGGAGGCAGAGCTCTCCCCTCCTGCAGTGAGTGCCATAGGTGGCTATCAGTGATGAAACCTGCGGCGGCGATGGCAGGTCTGTTCAGCGGCAGCTAGGGTTTGGAGGCGGCAGCTGGTGAATCGCATCAGAGCGTTTTTCGTCCAAGATCCCTGTGTTCCTCTCCGTGCACATTGGTCGTGATTGTGATCCCTATCTTATCTCTATTATGGGAGCGTGATTAGAGGACCCCACCATCATATCCCAGAAACAGTGTGTGATTTCCTATTTATGATTTCTTGGAAAGTTTTACATTTGGTATCTTGATTCACATATGATAGTTGTAGCTTAGGAAGTAGTTCATTTCATAGATCAAGTTCTTAGCATTATTTAGATAGTTACCAAATTCAATTCATATTTTCCACCATTAACTCTAATATTTTGAAAATGAAAAGAGGAACATGTGCAAGTGATGTTGCAAGGTTGTTGGATCTGCAAGCAAGGAATCCTTGCATGAAGTCCACCTAGCACTTCTCCACTCTCTTATGATGAATGCCAACCCATGTTCTTGATCTCTGTTTTTTTGGTCACCGTAGGCAACCCTCTTAGCCTAAATCAAGCCTTCCTGAAGTGTTGGGCTTGGATAGGGGTGTTGGTGACCTTCCCTACAATCCCCAACACCTTCATCCAACTTCTTATCACTTCATCCTGTCATCCTTACCCTCCAAACCCTCTCGACCAACTTCCTATAGTACTACATGAATCCTATAGCAACATCCTGTAGCACACTTGTAACAGCCTATTTTAACCCTATTTTAACTTGCAATGATAGCATAGCCTAGTTTAGGAGTAGTTTGCCCCCTCATCCTGGATTCCATGACCAGATGACCACCTAGGCCATTCCCTTCATTCCTTTTTCTTTCCTCAAAGAGTGAATAAAATTATTTCTTTCATTTTGAATTTGGCAATTATGACCTTACTTAATCTGCAAGTGTGAATTAGATAAACAATGCATGCATTCTTGAGTTGTGAATTGGTAGGATGATCTTTTGTTTTCAAGAAAACTTGATAGTTATATGATTGATCGATAATTAGAATAGGTTCCTTTTTGCAGTCAGCATAATTCTTGTGTTTTTCATGAATGGAATTAGTAGCATTTAAAAGTTGACAACATTTAAAAGTTAAAATTGAAAAGCATTTACTTTCTCTGCATTAGGAGTAGCTTTTACATTCTACTTTCTGTAGTTAATATCCTTTAAGTTTAGTAGAGGAATGGTCTTGGAGCCCTAATGATTAAGTGACCTTTTTGAGGGTGGAATGAGTAGAATTCATCTACTGTGTATATAGCATTGTTACCTAAAAGTTTGTACGCAACCCTGGGTTGATGGTTAAAGTTGAAGAGCCTATGGAAGTTGTAGCACTCTTCGTGCAATACCAAGGCTTACCACTTTTTGGCGGTCTTATTGGGGAGGTGTCTAGGTAGATGTTATTTCTGCTTTTCTTTTTGTTTTGCATGCAATTTTGAAAAAAATCACATAAAAAGGAAAAAATTCTCTTTCGTGCCTCATAGGAGTAGAGACACTCTAGGAAAACTCTTGCCAAATACATCCACACCATCAAACAGTCAACCTTCACTCTTCTTCAATGACTGTCAACTTCCCTCTCTGACTACAGGGGAGTTAGAAGACCCCTTAGGTGAACAACCTGAGATCTTTGAAGAACCTATTGGGGAAGAAGAGGAAGAACCCATTCCACATACCCACACCATGGATGAAAACAAAAATGAGGAGGTTTTTCCCATCGAAGAAGCTAATGGAGATGCTACGATGAAGAATATAAGCCCTTCTCGCCATCCTCACTTCCATGGCTTGACTTTTGAGGACCCCGATACTTTCATGTTTGAGTTTGTTGTTGTCTATAGGACTTATTACTATACTTCTAATGACTAGAAGCTGAATTTGTTCCCATCCACCCTCAAGGATGTAGCCTTCCACTAGTTCATGGGTCTACCTGGGGATAACATCACTACTTGGGTTCAAATGTAGAAATCCTTTAATAACAAGAACAAGCACTATTGTAGGTCCAAAGACACCAAAGAGGAAATCTTTAGAATGACTCTTGGACCTGATGAATCCATGGAAGATTATGAGGAAAGATTCCAACTCAGTTATAGGAGGTCCAGATGCACCCTTGATCCTGAATCACTCAAGTTAGTCCTTCTTAGAGGAATCAGATAGGACATACTAGAAACCGTCAACATGTTTTCTAGGGGAGACATATATTAGCTACCCTATGAAGACATCAAGAAAGTATTCAAAAACCATTCTAGGGCTGCTAGGAAGAAGGGTATGGCTAGTCAAGCTTTGGTCAGTTTCTCTCCCTCTACAACATCCATCAAGAATGAAATTGGGAACATGTTAGTGGACTTTAAAAGTGAAATGTTGCATACCTTTTCTTTGCAAATGGACACCATTCATATCAAGAGGATACAAGAGGAAGAAGAGAGGGCCTTAGCTATCTTTTCCCCTAAATGCACTAGAAGGAACCCCATAAATTAATGTCCATTAAATGTTATAGAGGCTTGCTCAATCTGTGAGGAAAAACATGCCACAGATAAGTGTCCTTATTTGCCTGGATTGAAAGTTGTATACCAAGGGGTAGAATGTGGGGCTGAATAACTTTGTTTCATCAATCCAAGGAGGCCTAAAGGTCCTCGACCATATCGACAAGGCATGCAAGTGAATCCTACTCTTATTACCGTCACAAAAAAATGCATCCCTACCACCTTTGTACTCTTCCACTCATCCATCATGGTCCACACCTTCTCCTTGGCCTTATGCACCTCAGTATCCTCCCCAACCTGTCAATCAAACATTTCAGCCATATGCTTCTACACATCCTCAATGGAATAACCCATCACAAGGGTGGAGGCCTCAACTAAACAAACCTCCTGCTTTACTACCTCCACCTCCATACCAACCATAACTTATTCATCATGCTCCACCCAAGCAACCTCATATGCCCGCTCAAACCAATCTAAACCAGAACAACGAGAAATCACAATAGGTCTATAGTGGACATACATCTTACCCTACCTATGTTGTGGAGATTCAAGAAATCAACCTCAGTTTTGGAAGAATGCTCCCAGATAACCATCCTCTATCTCCACCTAAGGAGATTGAAGAGGAAAAGGAAGAGAGTAACCCTCATGCAAATCCAACTCTTTTTCCTGAAAGATTGATCCATCCTAACCAACACACCCCAGAAGATACCAAACTTCTGGGAGAATTGAAGAACCTATGTGTTAAAATTCCCTTCCTCCAAGCTATCAAGGATGTTCCCATATAAAATAAGATTATAAAAGACAAATGCTTCAAACATCCTAGGAGGAGAAAGAAAGACATCCCTACCATCAATGTCATTGGTCAATTATCCAATCTAATGATGGGGAGAGTGATTTTCCCAAAATATCTAGATCCTAGAAGTCCTGTGGTAGATGTGCACATTGATGGTATCATTGTCCCTCACACCCTAATTTATATTGGGGCTTCCATCAATGTGATGACTAAAGAGACCATGCTAAAGCTAAATCTCCAATGATCCTTGAGAAAGACCACTACAGTGCTGCAACTGGCAGATAGGTCCACAGTGACTCCTGAGGTAGTTTTTGAGGATGTAATGGTCTCAATTGACTCTTGGGAGTATCCTACTGACTTACTAGTTCTCCAGTCCAAGACCAAATTCAATGGTTATCCTATCATCCTTGGAAGACCATGGCTAGCCACTGCTTATGCTTACATAAGTTGCAAAGCTGGGAACATGACAATTAAGAATGGGAATTTTTCCAAACAGTTGGTATTGTACCCTCCCGCTCAGCCATCTATTCAGCATGACTTACCCCTATGGTTGGAAGAGGAGGAGGAATATGAAGTGTATTTTACAACATCTCATGCAATTTTTACCCTAGATGTTGTTATAGGAGGGGGGAAACCCGATGAAGATGACCTCATTGACCAAACCCTCCAGAACCAGCCCCCCAACACCATGCCTCTTGATGACCTTGTGAAGGAATCTAAGGATAATCCTTGGACTGAGTTATGCCTAGTGGACCCAAGTCCCACACATGTCAAAATGGTAGAATTTGGTTCATCTATAACCTTGAATACTAACCCCTCTCTCATCCAACCAAGAAGAGAAGTTGTGAAAAATGTTGAGATAACACTTAGATTCCTTTGCTTGAGATATAAAGAAATGAAAGGGGTGCATCCTTCGGTGTGTACTCATCACATATACATCAAATAGGGTTGCAAACCTATGCACCAACCTCAGAGGAGAATGAACCCATCCCTAAAAAACATAGTAAAGGAAGAGTTGCAAAAGTTGTTGGATGTAGAGTTCATATACCCCATCTCAAATAGTGAGTGGGTGTCCCCTCTAGTTTTGGTCCCAAAGAAGAATGTGAAGTGGAGGATATGTGTGGATTAGAGAGAGTAGAACAAATCCACTAAGAAAAAAAATTTCCCTTTACCATTCATTGATCAATTTTTAGATGGTCTTGTAGGGAATAAGTTATTCTCTTTCCTGGATGGATTCAGTGGTTACAATAAGATCTGTATCAACTCATAGGACCAAGACAAAACTAAATTTACTTGTCCTTGGGGTACCGTTTCTTATAGGGTCCTTCATTTTGAATTATGTAATGCCCTTTCCACTTTTCAAAGGGAAGTTCTGACCATATTTGTTGAGCTGGTCCATGACTCTGTAGAGATCTACATGGATGATTTCACTCCATATGGGTGTAACTTCCTAGCGACTCTCTCTAATTTGGAGAAATTCCTAAAGAAGTGCATTGAAATGAACCTCTCATTTAGTCCTGAGAAGTATGAATTCCTGATGAATTCAAGGATTGTCCTTGGCCATTCAATATCTCAGGAGGGAATACAAGTGGACCCAAAAAAAAGTGACATCATAAAAAGGGTCCCTAATCCTCAAAAGCAGAGGGATGCTAGGAGATTCTTGGGCTTAACTGGATATTATAGGAGGTTATAAAATACTTCAGCAAAGTAGCCTCACCATTATTTGGATTGTTGGCCAAGGACTCAAAATTATGTTGGCCAGATAGTTTCCAAGAGACCCTAGAGGTCTTGAAATACAAACTAACCACTGCACCCATACTTAGAGGCCTAAATTGGGCTCTTGCCTTTCATATCCATGCTGATGCATCTGACAAAGCTGTAGGAGCATGTTTAATCTAGATAGATGATAAGTTACCTTATGCCATTTACTTCATTAGAAAATCTCTATCGAAGGCTGAATTGAAATACAATGTAACTGAGAAAGAACTCCTAGATTTTGTACACTCTTTGAACAAGTTCAGACACTACATCATTGGATATCGAATTTTTGTGCATATTGACTATGAAACTATCAAGTACTTAATGGACAATCCTAATGTGAATGCTAGAGTTATTAGATGGTTTCTACTATTACAACAATTTGATTTAACTATCATTGATAACCCATGTAATGAAAATGTAGTTGCATATTTTTTGTCTAAACTTTCTTTTCCTACAGGTGATGAAGGGATGGTTGATGATAAACTTTCAGATGATCACTTATTTTCTATCTCATTTCTCTCTCCATAGTTTTCTGACATAGCCAACTACCTAGTTTCTACAAAATTCCTTCCAAATTTGTCATCCATAGAGAAGAGCAGAATTGTAAGGAAGAGTGCCCCTTTCACTTGGATTGGGGGAAATCTCTTCAAGTTGGGACCAAATCAAATCTCTAGGAGATGTGTCAAGGAAGAGGAAGTCTTTGAAATCCTCTCATCCTATCATGATGGGCCCTGTAGAGGTCACTTTGCTACCAAGAGGACAATTTTCAAGGCTTTACAGGCTGGCTACTACTGGCCCACTATCCATCAAGATGCAAGACGATAGACCGACCAATGTGATTGGTGCCAAAGGATGGGGAAACTTACCCCTAAGGATGAAATTCCCTTACAACCTCAAGTGGATTTGGAGCCATTTGACAAGTGGGGCATGGATTTCATTGGGTCAATTGATCCACCATAAGGGCAGAAAAAGTACATTATTGTGTGCACTGATTATTTGAGAAAGTGGGCTAAGACAAAAGATGTCAAGGTGGAAACAGAGGAGAAAGTGGGTGAATTATTAAGGGAGAGTGTGTTCTACAAATTTAGGTACCCTAGAGAGATATTTGTCAATCAAGGAGCTCAATCCAGATCACATCTGATCGAGAATATGTTAAGGAATCATCATATCAAGCACAAAAAATCTATTGCCTATCATCCTCAGGCCAATGGACAAGTAGAGGTCACATGCAAGGCATTAGAAGGTAGCCTCACCAAGGTTGTGAGCAACAACAGAAAGGATTGGGCAGGAAAATTAGTGGAGAACACTTGGGCCTACAACACAACCTAGAAAACAACTACTGGTTTTACCCCTTATGATTTTGCCTATGGAAAGAAGCCTCTGATCTCTATTGAGTTTAAGTACAATACTTTGAGAATGGTAGCCCATTTGGATTTAGATGTCACCAAAGCATAGAAGGATAGGCTACTCCAATTAAATGGCTTGGATGAATTCAGAAAGCATGCCCTCCTACACACTGAAGTTATCGAATTGTAGAGGAAGGTTTGACATGATAGGAATATCAAGGACAAGTTTTTTCAAGAAGGGTATTGGGCATTTCTATATGAATCTAGGTTCAAGGAATTCAAAGGAAAATTGATGACAAGATGGTTAGGCCCATACCTCATACAGAAATGTCATGACAATGGATTTGTTCAAATTAGTATCATTGATGAGGAAGGTATTTCGTTACTTGTCAATGGCTACAAATTGAAGATATACAGAAAGCATATGTCCAAGGAATAATTCATTAGCACCATTAGTAGAGAGGTGAATGTGATTGGAATTTTCATAGCTTCCAAGTCACAGGATTCCTAGATACTACTTCTGTTCAGTGTTTGTGACAAAAAAAAGAGAAAAAAATAAAATAAAATAAAAGGCCTGGATGAAAACCTTTATGGGGTATCTGAGGTAAACTCTTGGGTTGAAAACCTCCTAGAGGCATCGCATGAGTAAAAAAAAGAAAAAGAGGAAAAAATGAATAAAAGATAAATATCCTTAGGCGAAAATCTCCGTTGAGGCGCTTAGAGTGGGCATATAGGTTGAAAAACTCTCCTAAGGTAGCTTGTGTGTCCCTAAAAAAAAGGAGAAAAAAAATAAAGAGAGAGAAAAAACAAAGGGAAATTTTATGACAAGGAGCCACAACATGTTTGTTAATATTTTTTGTCATTTTGTAGGTTTTGAGGACAGTGGTGAATTTCAGGCCTACATGACCACAATCATCAATTTTCCATCCACTTCTCCCTCAATCCACTCCATATCCTCCATGCAACCAATTTCCTTGACATCCTCCACCATCCTAGTGGCTCAAACATCCAAATTTAAGGCCCTCTCCAGGGTGCTACAGGAAGATTGTAATTGCTACAGGAAGATTTTGTAACACTATAGGAAGGTCCTGAAAATATATAGTAAGGGGATATGAATGAGAAAATCACCAAGAATGACCTTGCCAAAGTTAAATGAGGTCCTCCCATCTTGATCCACCACTCATCCATCCTTCATACATCCCTGTTCACAAAAATGTTAATATCTTTCAAAACTAACCTAAACTTTGTTTCATCCTGAAAATTTCTGAAAGAATACAAAGTACATTCCCTCCATTTCCACAACCCTACATTACTCAGTCAAGGCCCTAACATCATCCTACAAGCCCTCTACACTCTTTCTCATCACTCCCTTGAAGTTAAAAGACCTTGGAAGAGAAAAAAAGGGTTGCTACAAGATTCTCTTGTAGCAGCTTATGAAACCATTACAAAAAAGACAAAAGCCTACTTTTTTCCTTCCCATCGAGTTGAGGGGATGATACCATCTCATGAGGCACTCTGCCACTCCAATCAGGACTCTACAACATCAACAATAGCACCTAGGATATCAACAAAGGATTTTCACACATAGCAACAACAATAGTCAAACACACAGGAGAAAAGAAAATATATGCAGGAGCAAAAAAGATAGCAAGACAACTCCCTGGGTAATAGCACAAAGGTCCAACACTCTAGCATGCATCAATCGAACGAAAGGTAGGCACAGGTATGGAAACCTCTCATCTCCTCCCTATGTGTAAAATAATGAAAATTTATGCATGTCGAGGTAAGTTACTTTTTATAAGCTGAAGGTGGCCAGTTAGCTTGGCCACCCAGGGTTAGTGAACAAAAAGTGATTTATGAGTCATCATGCAACGTGGGGGTGTCACATTAGTCAAGATTAGATAACAGAGAGTGATTTTTGATTATGAGGGATGAGGGAATGATCACTCAAAGTGGGACAATGGTCCAACTGAGGAAAACTCGACCTTTTCCAAGTCATCACAATGCTCTAAACCCTAGCCAGAAATAACATATAACATACTAAGGCTCAAATTCTCTTGCATCTATGCTCATTTTAAAAATAGTTAAGTTAAGGACGAGCCTAGGGAGCATCGAAGAGAATCGAACCCTATTATGTCAATTCTACAGGAGCCATCTACAAGAAGCTACAAGAAGCTACATGAAGCTACATGAAGCCCAAAAAATAATGATATCAAGGGTCGATTTGGTCTCTAGTTATCCTTATCTGTTGGCTTAGTGGGCCCTAACCCAGGTTCAATGTTAATTATCCAAGCAAATCCCTACACTATTGGCTCTTTCAACATCAATCTGCGGAACACAAACTGAAGTCTCACTCGAAGCAGTATGGGGGGATTCAGGAACCAAGTTTCTACACTCAGAGATGGAGGTGATGTCATTTTGCGCCCTAACTCTTTCTTCACATAGATCAATAAGCCTTTTAGGGTTTATCGATATACTTCCCTTAATTGGGCTCTAGACCTTCGTGAAGGTCTATGAATTTCGTTCGCGAACCCTAAACAACTTCTACTTAAGCGCTTTTGTAATTATTCTTACCTCTATATTTACCCTGATCATCTTAAGTGCCAGATAACTTCAACATGCATTAAGATACTCTTCGCGTAAACTGATATTATTATTTGCGGATAGATAACAATGTAAACATATAGATTCCCGCATCAATATAGAATTAATTCATAAACCCATTATTTAGCATAACATAATCACATTGATTCATATAGAAGTAAAGAGATCAAAACATAGATAATTCCAAAATAATCTTCTTTATCAATGATTTAGATCTTCTTACAAAATCTAGCTACCCTGCGCACTCAACTGCAGGGGTCCGCACACTCACTTGTTGACTTCTACCCCAGGCCTCTATGCACACAACTGCAGAGCCTCTTTTATATGCTAAGACTCTTTTCTCTTAGCCCTTATTGACCCATTACATCAACATCAATTATCAAATCTCATCTAAACTGAAATGCCTTAGACTCTTCTAAGACTCTCCTTTTTATACAATCCCATGGTCCGCGAACCATGGGTAGATCTCCTAAAGCTGACATGAATTACATAAACGAAGGGCAGAAAGCCTTTATGAAACTTTACATCTTTGCACTCTGCAACCACAAAATGTAGAGACTTTACATGTTTTATACAAAAACATGGGCTTTCTTCCCCAAAACTTGGGCTTTTAACTCCAAAAATGACCCTGTCCCAATAGGCCCCAAACACAAATATGGTTACTCATCCTCAAGTCACTCTGCTGGCGTAGAGATCTTGTTGCAAAGACCTCCCAACTCCACCTACACCAATGTAACTTTAGCGTACACTGTGTCGCCGCCTGCTTGACCTGCTCTATTAGCTACTTCATCGTTGGTCCTATGCTATCTGCCTAGATATTCTATTGTACTGTTTGCAGGCTAGCCAACATTCCTTCAATGGTGGCGATGAGTGCATAGGTCGCATCTAGCCAAGGCCCCAATTTGGACTTGAGTGCTACCTCTTTGCGCTGCGCTGCTTTGCCTGTTCATTCAGTTCCTTTGCTTCTTACAGTTTTTCCAATCTCTACGTGATGATGACAGTGCGCACTATCACTCTTGCTTCGTTGTACCATTGTTGTAATTCCCTCACCTCAGTATTTAACCTCTATAGGTTAGGATCTTCCCTCCAGTGACTACTCGAAGAGTGTAGTGCAATCCATCACCGCATTATCTACTACAGCAACTGCATCCTTGACAATTGCCTCGCGTTCTTCTTTGACCTCTGGTGGAGTCCAAGGCTGGGCCTTCAACTCAAGCTCTGTAATCTTAATTTTCAACTCAAACTCAACCTTGGCTAGCTTGGTCTTGGCATCATGCACACCTGCAGCAAACTTCCAAATCTTGGCTTCCACCGACACTTCTTCTGGGATATGCAGCTCTAAAACGGTTCTGCATGCTTCAGCAACCACTGCTGCAGTACACCCATTCTTCTCCTGAATATTTTTTTAGGTTTCAATCGCTGAAGTATTCTCTACAAACATCTAGGCATTTTTAACCTTCTGGTCACTAATCACACTTAGTGCGCGTTGCTCTCATGCCCTAAGTTCTGCAATCACACCTCCTTGCAGTGTGTGAAGGGATTCACTTGGGAGCATAGCCAAGTTCAAACCAATGTTTCTTATAGCATTGATAGTAGCCTTGTTAGCTTCCACCTCCATGGTTAGAGCACCATCTAGTAGCACGATGACCTAGAGATCCACTGAAAATTCCATCTCCACTACTTCATTAGTTCTGGCACCAAACTGGTCGACGTCGCGCTGATTTGTGCTACACCAGTCTACAGTCGAGTAGTTTGGATCTATAGCTCACCTAGACCCGTCTGAATGGTGACCAGAGCTTGCTTCTACTGTTGCTCAAACTGCTGTAGTAGTTCGGTGGTCACATCCCTTACTTTATCCCCAATGTCAACTAAGTCACCTTCTGTCAAGGTGATCAGGTCAAGCGATGACTTACAAGCCTTGGACTTCTTCTGTGACCTTTCTTTCTCCTGCTTTCAATTTTTCTTCACCTAGAAGGGAGTGATTTCCTGGTCTCCACCACCCTATTCAAATTGCTTCTCATCCTCCGTCTGTGGCGAAGGAGACTTCTGACTTCTGTCATAGTCGTGCTCTTCCTCCTCTTCTGCATACTCCTTAGTGGTGCACTCTGCTTCATCTCTCGCTTTTTCCTCTGCTTCCTTTTTCCGTATCTCAGCCATCTGGTGCATTTTCAACCAGGCCTCCTCCTTCTTCTGCTTGCTTGCGGACTTACTTGATCCAATAGAAAAATTAGAGGTTGTGCGCCATTTTTTTTGGCCAACGACCAGGGACCGCTGCTATCGTATCATTCGTTGCAAGGTATGGGAGATCATACCATTTCTGTTCTGGGTCCTTCCCCGCCTAGATGGAGATATAGTGGAAGTCTACGTTTAACTCCTCGTATCCCGACAACTGCTCATAAATAGTTGGTGACAGTCTTGGCTTGTGGTTAATGGCCACACGGATGCTTGCCTCGATGAGTACCCAAAACATTTTATTCTCCTTGACCCGTTTAGCATCCTTTATGGCCCATAGTGAAGTGAACTTCATTGCTTCTAGTAAATCTGACGCGATTGGATTAAACTGGGTGTCCTCCAGTAATTCCCACGCGGCTAACACAATTTACAACAAAAACCAAGAGTAATGAAATGTCTTACTCTGGTCCTGTGCCTCCCTGCAGTTTGCGAGGAACTCACTGCACAGGTAGCGTGCCCAATTGAACTATATGACCTCCACGCATTGGACTGCTAATGAAACTACTGGTGCTAGGACCTCATCTCCTCGACACTTCCTAATTACTTTCCCAGCTAATATCTGGGTGGCTACCTTGATCGTGGGGTTTGTTATGATTGAAATGGAGTAGTCACGTGGTTTCTTGACAAGCTTAAACTTGTCCTTCATTCTCTCAGCAAGGTCGCACTTGCCCACCATTCCGCCAAATGTCTTGGCCAGATTCAACCCTAAATGCGATAGTAAAGAGATCCTATGGATCAACATATCTGTGATTGGTATCGGCTCTCCAAACCACAAGCGCCTGTCGTGCACCAGACACAACAATTGTTTGATCACAATCAAATTTATGGGAGCGTTGTTGTAATGCAGCACCTAGAGAAGATTCAACAATCCTGCCTTCTCCAGCCCTCTAATCCATTTCCTCGGCTCCAGCGCGGTGCCACCAAAATCTTTGTTGAATACGCATGTCATAAATGTATCAGTTGAAAAGTGGGGGAATCGTTCAGTATCCACCAAGTACCAATCCTCTAACTTCAGATGTGGGACACGCGCTAAGTGCGGACCTTCAAATTTGATCTAATCGGGAAGTAGAGGTGTATTAAGCAGAAATGTTCCCTCATCTGGGTCCTTCGAGACCTTCACCTTACCTCAGTGTGGAGGGATGTATTCAGGTAGCTCAGAGATAGGGTCTACTCCTTCGATATCAATATCCTTTGTGCCTTCATCTACGCTCTCGTCGGATTCTAGGCTTACTACCTTGCCTTTCTCCTGTGCGGTGGGCTTCTCTTTCTTCTAGTGTTTCCTTGGCCACTCGTGCATCGGCTGTGTCGCTTTCTGTTTGTCTTTCTTTGTCCTAGGCCCCTCTCTTATCAGCGTAGGCCTCAGCCTCAGTGACCTTAGCAACTTTGGCATGTCTGCAGGAACCTCCACACTTACGACCTCAGGGGCAGATCCTTCAGAGGCCATCAATCCTCCAGCACTTGCAGTTTCTACAGGCATCGACATGAGACTATTCAAGAGCTCGTAGGTTTCCTTAGGCAACTTGTCAAACATTGAACTGGCCACCAAATCCTCAAAAACCATAGGATTCATGCACAATTGATAGCACGACACAGAAGCACTCAACATGCAAAGTGTTTTTTAATTGGGTGGCCATCTATAATTTATAGGCAAATTAAAATTCAAATCTGACCGTTCCCCCAAAATACAATCATAAATTCTAGATTGGCAGTAGATTTTCAAAGATTTCCCTCTTAAATTCATCCTTAATTTCCACCCCCCGCCTGCTCCTCTTAGCCGTTTTCTCACTATCAAATAATGAACAGTGACCATAACAGTCACTTTTTGGCTTCTCTGCACGGTCTCTCCTTCTATAGCACAACTTCCTTTGCGCTTCTGCTAATGCTGTGGCATTCTTCCACCCCGCGCAGTCCCCCAGTCGCATACCCCACAACCCAGGAAGTGTAGTTTATAGTCTCGCACCTCCTTTCAGCTGCCTAGAGTGCTAAGACTATGCTTCCATCATATAGTCATCTGGCTGGATCCCTGATGTATGGCTTCAATCGACTACCATTTAACTTTCCAAGAAATGGATCTCCATTTAATTTCACCAACTGAACTGTGCCACCATCGGTAATCTCCTTGATGACATAGGGCCCCAGCCAATGCATCGGAAATTTTCATGGAAATTTATCAAACTTGTTGTCATATAATAAAGCTAAATCATTTACCTTGAAGGTGCACAGTTTGATGTGTCGATCGTGCCATGCCTTTTTGTGATCCTTCTGTACTTGCTGGTGGAATCCAACCAAAAACATTCAAGTTCTATCAGTTGCGCAAGCCGCTTCTCCAGGGTTTCGCAATCCACCGTTCCAATGAACACCGCGATGCGTAGATTAGGTACAATGTACCCCATCAGCATTACAGCTTCTATGCCATAAACCAGCCTGAAAGGTGTCTGTCCAGTCAGCTTTTTGCAAGTAGTTCTGTAAGCCCATAACACCATAGGAATGCGCATGTCCCAATCATTCCTTTGTGCATTTCAAACCTTCGTCAACACATTCTCCAATATCTTATTAAATGCTTCGACCATCCCATTAGTCTGTGGGTGATATGGCGTGCTCTTTTGATGATAAAATTGGAATTCCTCCATCAGCACGCTGATCATTTCATTAAGGAAATGTGTACCATGATCGCTCATCAAAATCTTCAGGAAACTGAATCTAGTCAGCTGATCTAGGTGGCTCCAGACATTGGCATAAGTCCAATAGGACTCAGAAAGGGTAAAAATTGAAAGTGGTCAGGACGCTCCCAAACTAGCACTAGATTGAAGCACTCGTCACCCTGATTCCAATGGTGTGAACGACACTCAAACCCGAGCTCATATGAGGGAGAAAGAGCCAGTCAAAGTTTTGGCCAAAGTTGGGCACTGGGCTAGGTTTAATGGTCCTACAAATTGATGGAGTCTCAAACATGGAATCTAGCTCATGAGGAGCGGGCACATTTGTTGGATGGTTAATTTGCCCAATGAACCTTATTTTCATTTAAATTAAAAAATACCAATTGTTTTATAAATAACAAAAATAAAATAAAAATTATATGCTGAGGTGGCGGGCCATGACACCCACCACCCCCCAAACCATATATTAAAACAGAAAAATCAAACAATATTAAAAAATAGGGCTAACGGCCATGAGCCCGCCAGACCCTCCAACCACCGTACCCCAACTTAATTATAACCCAAACATTATGGGGTGGGCGGGCCACCTTGAGTGGACCTGGCCCACACCCAACCTCCACATACTATATACGTTAATGCAACATTTATTGTGTAGCCGGGTGGGAACTCAGATTGAACCTACCTGGCCCACGTGGGCCAGCCCCCATCGGGTGACCCCATGTGGTGTACAAACAACCCAAACCACACAGTAATACATAACCATTGCCAAATATGAAACACGTGGACCAAACTGTTTCACACATTAAATCATATATGTATAATGGTTAACAAAAAAGCTCTCTATTTTGGAGCAGGCGAGGTTTGAACTCGACTCACCTCCACACCATCTGCCCATAGAACCAATGGCCCATAGGGATCCTCATTGAATCCTCCACCGACGAAATAATATTTAAACCCTCTCTTCCTTAGTGCGAGGAGGCCAAGGTAGAGCGCGAAGTTCTAGGTGATTTTTTTAATTAATTGCATGTAGAACCATGAGTGTGGAGCAAAGGCAAGAAAAACCATGATTGAGCCGAACTTTCAAGAGGGAAATTTTTTTCTAGTGTCCAAATTGGACAAACTATATGTCGATCCTACACCTCTCGGTGACATGAACCTATATGTCGATTTTCACTTTGTCAGAATTCAAAAATTTGGCAGTCGAATTTACACTATTCGTTACCACAAATATGATGGTGTAAACAAATTTTCCATTTGATCATTCCATTTTCAACCACTTTTCAAAGTGGAGTGCAGGTGTCAATATTCAATGTGTGAGCAGCCATTTCCATGATATTTGATGCCACGAGATTGATGGTACAGCCAAATCCAATAGTTTATCATCCTCTTCTTCAAATAACTCCTTGATGTGAGGTATATGCAGTGTGATCATGTACTCCTTTGTCTCTTTGCTTGAGATGCATTGTGCTGTGTAGATCCCTGTGGGATCTTGTTTTGTTCTTGATGTGAGATGTACTTATTTTCATGTTTTGATTGAGATCCCTTTGTCGCCATGTTGATGGGATACTCATGTGTTTCCATGTATGTTTGAATTGAGATCCCTTTGATGCCATGTTGGTGGGATGCTGATTATTGTCATACGTGAGATTATGTCATGCCGATAGGTGTCCTTTTGTGAATGAGAGCTCCTGTAGCAGAACATCTCGTGGAGCCACTCCTACATGAGGTCATATTCCTTGCATGATGGAGAAAACACATTCATGTACATCATCACTCTTTCCAGCACTTAATGCAGTGGGCTACACCATCTTGACACTGGGCCCGGAGATGTATTCCACACTAGATGAACTCCTTTATCAACGTCTTGTGTATTATAATGTTGATTCTTGTCATGTTACCTCTTCTTTACAAAATGCATATATGCTCCTTTTTGCTCTTTTAAATGCAATTCTAACAACATCATGAAAGTAAAAGATTTTGGTTAAATCCAAGAGTTGAGTCAACACGGATCATCAACACATACTCAAAGAGGAACTTCGTTGTTGTTGCTCTTGTACAGTCTTTCGGAAGCTGTGCCTCTGCCCATCTGGTCAAATACTCATTCATGGTGATGATGTACCACACACCCATATTATTTCTTGGAGGCTGAATCAGGCCTACAAAACCAATGGCCCATTTCTCAAACGCATGTAAGGACACTTGCAGATTTAGAGGCAGTTCATCCCTCCACGATGGCATGCCCATCCTTTGACATGCATCACATGTGTTACAGTTAGCCTTGGAATCCTTATGTAGTGTTGGCCACCACAACCCATCACGTAAAATATTTTGTGCCATTGCTTTTCCTGCATAATGTCTTCCCCATCTCCTCCATGAGCTTCAGTGAGGATGCTATTCCATTCAAAGTCAAGTACATAACATCACAGAATTTCATCCGAGCCCATTTTATATAAATTTCCTACAATGATAGAAAAGTCTGTCGTGCGCACCACTAGAACCTTCTTTTGTTGACTAGTATACCCTTTTGGAGCCGTCCCCATTGTCAAGAAGTGTATGATGTCTGCAACTTGATTGTCATATACACGTACCGTAAAGAGCTACGCGTCAGACAATCCATCCTCCAAATTAGTAGGCTCCTCTCCTATTTCAATGCACGATAGATGATCTGGTCCTGCATTCAATCGCCTTGGCTTCACAATGACTTCAAAATCATATTCTTGAAACAACAATAGCCATCTACATATCTTCCCCCCCCAACACAGGCTTGTCAACCAAGTACTTTAATCAAGACTAGTCCATATACATCTTAAAGTGTCCGCCTAGCATGTAGTGTATGAACTTCTGGAGCACGTACACCATAGCCAAGCCTTCATGCTGTGTCGTTGAATAGTTCTTCTTAGCTTTAGACAACTTCCTACTTGCAAATGTTATAGGGTGATCCAACTCTCCTTTACTGACCTGTGTCAGTATTGCTCTGAGCATAATACATGACATATCCACATGCACATGAAATTCCTTTTTCCAATTTGGGAAGACTAGGATCGGTGCGATGACCATCTTTTCCTTTAACACATCTAAACTTCACTTAAATTCTTCATTCCAACAGAATGTAGCATCCTTATTTAGCAGATTCTCCATCAGTGCGGTAATCTAGGCATAACTCTTGATGAACTTTCTATAGTATCCTGTATGCTCCAACATTGCACGTAGCTGTTTCGCACTTCTTGGAGCCTCCAAATTAATTATACTTGCTATCTTGGCTGGGTCCACTATTAATCATTCTCTGCACACCACATGGCCCAGCAAGATTCTGAAAGGAACACAAAACAAACATTTATTTATATTCAGTTTGACCTGATACCTTCAACATGTATCGAGCATCAAGCATAGGCCGCTACATGGCATTTAACGAGCCTAAACATCATCCAATCGTCAAAGTATACTTCCATAAACTTGTGAATGAAGTCCTTGAACACCGCAATGACTACGGGTGAAAATATTGCTGACACGTTTTTCAGTCCAAAAGCCATTACAATATATTGAAAGCATCCCCACTTAGTTACGAAGGTCATCTTACTTCTATCCTCCAATGCGATCTTGATCTAATGGTACCTCGAGAACCCATCATTGAATGAATATGCTTCCTATCCCCCTTCATTATCCAACACTTCATTGATGAAAGGAGTCGAAAAAGGATCATACACGCAAGCATCATTCAACTTCCTGAGATCTACACATATCCTTATTTCATCCTTCTCCTTCTTTTCCTGAAATACTATTGGGCTCACCCAATCAGATTCTTCCATTGGCTCAATAATACCTACCACAAGCATTTTATCCAACTCTAAGCAGACCTTTTCTTTATACTTCAGGTTAAGGCAGTAAGGCCTTTGCTTGATCAGCTTCGCATCCAATTTCAATGTAATTTTCATAACTCCCAGATCCCCTATTATCCCTTTCAAATTTGAAAACTTTGTAGGGAACAAGTCCTGATATTTGCGGAGAAAATCAGTGCCTGTTTCAGCCTCCCAATAGTCCCCAATCTTTGCAAATTTCGGCTCTACCTCTATCCAAATATTCACTTGTCTTGTTTTTAGTGGCATGGTGATATCTAGATTTTCGATTTGTGGTCCCTCAACTTCGTAGTGTCCTCCTATTTCCAAGATATTAATGTTCCTCAGATCCTCATATTCTTCTTCAACAGTCACATTGTAGCACTCCAGCACGTGGCACAGCTGGGCGGTCCAATCTAGCTGAATCAAATCAAAGGTATCCTATGGGACTCTGAAGATCGCTGCTTTTACCTCCTACAATGCTTCATCAATGCACTCAAATCCATCTTCAAAATTGAATGTCATCAAGAATCCCTATCTCAACATATCCCATTCGTTCGTGCCATGGCAGAGCTTTGTCTCCAAGTACCAATTCATAGGTATCACATCCAAGGTGTGACAGAACAAATGCACCCACTCTGGTTGCAGTTCTGCTCCATAAGCATCGATCCATTTGGCTAAGTGATCGCTCGGATCACTCCTTCCATCATATTTCTCTGTCAGCTGTAATTTTGGGCGACCAAACCACACCCTCATCATTCTTCTATATTCGTGCCATCCATCGAAGTTGTCTTTATGCATACCCCACCATCTTGCAGGCATAGCATGCAGTGCCAAGTCCAACGATTGGAAGTGATGCTTCTCCGGCACTTCACTTTCAAATGCATCCAAAACTTTATCAATGTCAGTTAAACCATCATATTAATGCAGACTTCTTAACTCTGATGATATGCAGTGCAATGATTTGGTCATCATGTTACATCGTAGAGTAGATACTTCGTGCAATCTATTCTACCAGAGTTCCAATTCCTCATTTGAATCTGATATGTAGGAGCTCTCGCGGTCCCATGCAAGATGTCCATCAACTGTTGGATTCACCCAATCTTGATCTCACACTGTTATCTTATAAATCTGGTCCAAATCGGCATCACTTTCATAATCACGGACTCGTTCAATCTAGCACGGTCCTTCTGCAGGGTCCAATGGTACTACTACGTGGAGCAATTTTCTTTCAAATTACATCTTCTACTTCTTTAAATTAATCACCCTTTTCATGTCGATAGTCAAGTTGATCCCAAGGAGTGTAGGGTAGGGATTTCTTTCATCCATAATCTCTATCACTTCAAAATTGGCCTACGGGCTCGCACCTTTGACATCGACTGTTACTCCCTGTAATCTTCCCACGGGGATAATGTTTTACTGATTTTCCATCCTCAATTGAATAGGATACCACTGCAACGTAGGTCTCCCCATTCTCTCCCATGTCTGTTTAGGAAAAACATTCATGTTGGACCCGAGATCCAGAATAACTTGGTCCATTTTATATTCTCTTATCTCTGCGGTGAGTCTCATCTCCCTCCTTGTTCTTGCCTTATGCTTACCAATCTTCCTGAACATGTGCAGGCCATCAGGAGTATTACCAAAACATTTATTGATCAACTCCTGTAATCCCTTTATGACCTTGCTATCTTGAAGTAGCTTCATAGAAGTCTCCAAAAATGTAGTAAGCATGGATGGGTCCATTTATTCAGACTATTTATCCTAAATTCTTGAGATAGACGCCTCAACAAAGCTTTTCTTTGCTTCCATGAAGGTTTCCTTCGCTTGCTCCAAATTAAAAGCAACCTCCTTTTCTGGATATTTGTGGACCCATTCACCTTCTTTGGGCTTCTCTCCCTTATCTTCACCAGTCGTCATCCCACTTCACAGCACGATGTTCACATTAGGGTCCTCTTCACAGGGTTCAACCCTCATCATCTACAAATTTTGGGTAAGTTGCTGAGGCTATGCCCCTTTTTCATATATCTTAGCTAATAATACAGGGCAGTCTTCTGTTGCATGGTCAAACTAAGTGCAATATCTGCACGACATATATGTCGGGTTCATGCATTCTCGCACGTAGTCTCTTGGTCCCCCACAATTGTAGAAAATCACTTGCCCTCGACCTCTACCAAGTCCTCTTCCACCTCGACCTCACCCACACCCCTCAAATCCTCCTTGCACTCCCCAGTACCTTGATCCAGAGGCTGAGTTTCTACCAGCACTCTATATGCAGGAATTCTATCCATCATTAGCTCATAGATATGACAGTTACACTCATCATGACACACCGACTGACAGAAGTTGAAGAAGAGATGTTGCGGTGTCTGTACAAGTTTATGCAGTAGGTGACAATTGTCTGTCACATGTTTTCTAGCTACCTAACAGATAGCACACCATAGCGCGGGCCCTGTACTTGGACCTTCTTGAGGTTCCGACCTTAGAGGCATCAACACTCCTGTTACAACATAATTTGCGAGGCAGTGATCTTTTTCATGCCCCTAGCTTTTGAATTTCAGGCACCAAACTTCTTTGTGCACCTCTGGCCGAACTACTCTATCCTTCTTCAGACTTTGAAACTCTAGGAAAAGGTTCTAAAATTGTGCGTGAATCTGCTGAACCCCCAAATTTGCATCTTGCATTGGCGTCTCATGCAATCTCATTGAAATCTCCAGGGTTTCCACCTAGGTCCCAATATTTTGCTGCAATAAAGAAAACCTTAGATGAGGCAAGAGCAAAGCCACAAACCATTCACGGTGTTGCCCATTTGTAAGATTCATATTGGATTTGTGGATCTTGTACCTCAGTCTCTGATCCAAATCCCAGGGTGTCTCACTAGGCTTCATCATGATCTCCTTGAATCCCACAATTGATTTTGTTTCAGACTTAGGCCTACTGAACTCCTTATTCTGTGTGGTATGAATATCTGCTAATGAAGCCATTGGGTTATCAGTGCAGTACTTAATGTACCATGTCAGTGCGTGTTCCTCTAAAGCACTGACCAATGTTGCTTTCTTCATGTGATCTTCTGTTATACCCTGAGCCTCCAATACGACCTTCGCGACGAACCAAAACTGGTCTGGGTCCTCTTTTCCCAAACCATTGAAAACGGGCAACTTTACTGCATTCACCATATTGAACGGTGGCGGAGGTGGTGGTGGTGTGGGAAAAGGTGTAAGTGGCGAAGGTGAATATGGAGGTGGTGTGGGCGGATGGGGTTTTTGCAGGAACCCTTGCCTTATCAATTGAATAATGCTCTACGGATAAGCCTGTGTTGCTTCCTCATCGTCAGTCAGAGGAGGTCCAATCAGTGAGCTATATCTAGGGCTTGTTTTCCCTCTATCCCTGAAGATATTTCCACTTTGTGTAGCTCCAAACATCAAGGTAGCTAAATAACACGTTTTTCACACAAGAGCATCTTAATCCAAGTATTTAAAGACCTTAAATAGTTACCTCGCGGTCCATTGAAGAAGCAGCGCTCTGCTTCACTGTAACTGACTGAATTATCGACCGCAAACTCTATCACAAATCCTCCTATGATACGATCAAGCCAGTGGTCAACAGCACATGCGATCTTATCTTCTGAGGCTTCCAATCTCCACACTAACTCTACGGTCCACACTATCAGGCTGTCAAACCTCCACCTTCCTTTGTCATATGCCAATTTAGCAATCCACACGTATAATTGAACCGGAAGAAATATAATATGATTTCGTATATCTCTGTGTACAAATATTTGTCCAACCACTATTATTTAGCTAATCATGGATTTCTGTTTTCTTACGCTGCAAATTCATGGATCTTCCTATCCAACTAGTCTTCAATTTCCTTCTTAGTTGGATTCCGATGATGTGACATCACGCATATCTTTATGCAAATCCTGGTCCCAACAATAGAATCATTTGTTGGCTTAGTGGGCCTTGAGCCAGGTTCAACATTAATTAGCCAAGAAAATCCCTACACTATTAGCCCTTTTAACATCAATCCGCAGAGCGCGAACTGAATTCCTACTCAAAGTAGTATGGGGGGATGGAGGAACCAAATTTCCGCACCCAGAGATGGTAGTGATGTCGTTTTGTGTCCTAACTCTTCCTTCGCATAGATTGATAAGCCTTTTAGGGCTTATCGATATACTTCCCTTAATCGGCCTCTAGACCTTCGCGAAGGTCTACGACTGTCATTCGCAGACCCTAAACATGTGGTTTATCTACTTACGCGCTTCTGTAATTATTCTTACCTTTGTATTTACCCTGATAGGCTTAAGCATCAGATAAATTCAACATGCATTAAGATACTCTTCACGTAAACCGATATTATTATTTATGGATAGTGTTAGCCTCCTATTGCAATAGGTTTCATATTTCATGATTGAAAGTGGAAGTGCCAAAAATGTTCATCTTTTCCATGTTGCAAAAGTTCCATTTTTGAAGAGTTTCATAGTTAAGGGAAGGCCAAACAGCTTAATCTTGGCTTCCCTAGGTTTCAATTTCATGTTTAAGAATATAGAGAATGAATATCTATCCAAACTGTTTAATCTTGGCAGATTTGTAGATAGGTAGAGAATCTTGGGCGCTCATCAGCTTAATCTGAGCCTCGAAAGAAATAAGGGTAGATTTAGATAGGAGGATAGCTGAAAGAAAAGTTGAAAAGTTGGGTTTTCTAGTTTAGTGCACCCAAACCAAAAAGAAGATAAAATACTAGGTAAGTAGGCTGGGTAGGTAGTTTTGTGGTGGAAGAATAATGAATTGTGATCCAGTTTATGTTTTCAAGTGTCAAATATATTCAGATCACAAGTATGAGGCAGTTTTCCTTTGGAGCAGCTCAAGCAAGGCATGTCTAACTTCCCCTTCTTCCTTTTTCCCAAATCATTCACTAATTTCCCCAAAGGATATTGAGATCTGCTCAATAGTCCTAGATTTCTCCATTAAACTCCTTTTTCCCCTTTAAAGCCTAAGATTTCTCATACTTAGAGCTTTCTCCACAAATTCATACTAATTTCTAACTTTATTATATAAATCCCCATGTTATTTCCCCTTCGCCTACTAAAATATGCTAAATAGCTCCCTTATATACATATCCCTTCCCCTGGTTGAAATATAACCATAAATATTCCCTTGGGAATTACTAAGTTTGCCTGGAACTTAGTAAGAACCCTCATCCTGCCTCTCTAGCCACCTTCCAATGCATTTGGACTCCTTCCAATGCATAAAAGCCCCTTATAATACTTTCAGACTCCTTCCGATTGTGAAAAACATGCCTCCGATCATATAAACCCACCTCCGATGCATTACAGGCCTTCTTTTTTGTTATCGGAAGCCATCCGCACCATATATCCCACATTTTCCATATATTTCCACTCTATCGCATATCCGCGCTTTATCATTCAACTTAAGTTTTTATAAAAACTTAAGTTATAACGTAAAAACGCGCATTTTTCGCTTTATCGCATCGCATCGCCCCATTATACATATCGCTGCCGTCCGATCAAGCCTCAGATCTGACGGCCCATATTAAGTCACAACCCCCCCCATTTTCGACGATCGCAACAATAATAAAGTCGCGCCCCATGCTCCCCGCTGACGCAAAATGCCGAGTTAATCTCAGCCGTCCATCACCCCCGCCCATCCAACGACTCTAATCTTTTCGGCGATCGCATATATATAAACCCTCCGCCTCGCCGATTACTGAAATGCTGACTTAATCATAGCCGCCCATTCAGGCCCTCAGATCAACAGCCCATATTTAGTCGCATCGCAGCCCACATAAAGCTCCGACTGGCTGGAGCCAAAAAATTATAAAGAACAATTCAAAGGCATTTCGGGTCCACAGACCCATTTCTTTTTAAATCCGCCGATTTGAAATCGCCGACGGGCCAGACCTGATCTCCATAAAAGAAAGAGCCTATAGCATTTCGGGTCCGCGGCATTTCGGAGGTTTTGTGTTTTGGATCCGCCGATCCGCCGATCGCCGATTTAGCGCCAGCCGTTGGATCTGCCCTCGCGCGATCCAACGACCCGGATTTAATCTATGCTACAGTGCTCATTTTGCGCCCAATTTTCATGAAAATTCACGTTTAAAGAGCATTTTTCCTTTTATAAAGGAAAAGGGCCATTCTTCATATTTTCACTTCGGCGGCTGAGCGCGCTCCTTCTCCAAGGGATCATGATCATTTCTCAGCCATTCTTGGATCGCTCCAGGCCCAAATTTCCCCAAATAACAGGTTTTCAAATCTATCTCAAATCTTCTGTTGTAGATATTTTTAGATATTTTCTCTATAAAAACCTCTCGCTGTATTATGAAAAGGGTTGGTTGGTTGATTTCCTCATTCTAGACCTGCGCTGTATATGTTGAGAGCTTTTATAATCAAAGAATGTTGGAATATTTGCATCTGAACTGGCTGGTTGTGCTTTCAATGGCTGAAGAGCTTGATATGGAATTCTCGTGCTTGCTCATGGTCCAATAAGTCTTTCCTTCCTCTGTTTATCAGCTTATATGTATCTGTATCATCTATATATCATAATCTAAGTTGCAAGAAGAAGGAATAGTTCAGACCTGGCTTCCATGCCCTCTGTGCTCAATTCCTGTAACTTTCTATGTTTTCTTCTGAATTAGTGATTAATATGCATACTTAATTGATCATGTTTAAGATATTTCTCTCATTTCTGAATGCTGTCTAGGAATTCTTCATTGCTCCTATTTAGTCTTCATCCACTTTCCCTCTTTGGCTGGATGAGAGATCCTTAATTGCCTCTCATCCCCTAACCTCCATTTCATCCTTGTTCCAGCATTTAACATTGTGCCATGTGTAGCTATCCTGCTCTGTATTCCCCTCTTTTGTTAAAGAAAACACACCCTTCAGTTCACAGTCATTGACTCCATGCCCAATGGTTTGAATTTCTCATCCTTTGCATGCCAACTCTGTCTGAAGCATCAACCATCCCACCAAACTCAAACAAAACCCATGTGCATCATATCTAGCCTAAAATCATCCCTTAAACAAAGCTAAATCATAAAGAGAGAGCCCTCTCTGACTGCTGGTAGGCTAGGACCTGCAGTCCAAAGATTGGTTTGTGGTTACCTCGGTCGTATTCCCTTAGGAGTCAAAGGGAACAACCTGAGTGATAACATTATTGGCGACTCCACTGGGGAGAATCTTGTTTCCTGGAGAAAGTGCTTCACGTTTAGATCTGATCTGTGACGGTGGACAAGGATTAGACACACCAAGGTTAATTCATCCACCTGGAGACTCCACATCATCCTCATAATAAAGACTTCGTTGGAGAAATGAACCCGAAAGAATTATATGAGCAGATCATGATTTTGACCTGGATTATTATCCAAGATATCATGTTCTTTCTCTTCCATAAGATTTTTTGCAATGTATATTGTATTTTAAAGACGATTTTAGATCATATTTTTATGATTTTCCTTTGGAAAATGTTGTTGAAAAGCCTCCTTGCACATTAGAGTAGCAACCTTCTAATGTTGTTGAAGATCATCATACAGCCAAGGAGGAACCAAAAATTGAGTTTAATCATTCAATCCTTGTTTATACTCCCGTGCCTCGTGAAGTTCCTAAGGGATATAAGCCTTTCATTTTGCCTCTCGTGCTCAATCCTTTGCCTAAAGATCATCCTGAGTATCTCCCAAGATTTGATGGAGAGAATGGAGTTACTGCGCAAAAACATATCCAGGCTTTTGAGGACTATATTAATATATTTGAAGTAGAAGATGAGGATGTTAGTATTAGGCTGTTCGCCCTTTCTTTGCAAGGTGAAGTTAGGACTTGGTTTAAAGCATTGCCTGAGGCTAGCATCTCTAATCTTGAGCAGTTATTAAAACTCTTCCTTGATAGATGGATGATCAAAGTCAATTTCCTCATGCTCATAGAAGAATATAATCAGTTAAAAGGGCTTCCAAATGAATCTATTCAGCAATTTTCTGACCATTTCAATCAAGTTTATCATTCTATGCCTTTGAATATAAGACCTCCTCCTGATTTAGCTCTATTGCATTATCCAAGAGCTTTTGATGCAGAAATTGAATATCGTTTGAGAGAAAGAAGCCCGTCCACTATGAAACAGATGCAAGACATGGCTGTGGACGTGGAGGAAAATCTGAAGATGAGGGAAAAACAGTGCAAGGAAGAGCAAGAAGAAAAACTTCTTTATTTGTTAAAAGAAGCAGAGGAAAGGATGCAACAGATCGCTATGAAATTTGAATGTCTAGAGCACCAGAACACATCTATTTTGCAACAGGAAAGTAGTGATATTCATGAACAAACCTACCACAAATCAGATGACATATTCATAGAGCCATATGTGAAGGAGCAATCTCCTGATATACTATGTGAATATGGTAGCTTTTCTTCTTTCAGTTGTTTGCCCAAATATGATCAATATGATGAAGATTATGCACCTCAAAGCCAAATCAGCCTTATAGAGGAATCATATGCTATTTTGGGAGAAAGAAAAGTTCAGGTTTAGCAACCTGAACCCAATGATCAGCTTACCCGTTTCAGCTATGAAGAGGAGGAGGAAAATGCAGAGAATGTTGATTTCAGCAAAGGAACTTTACCATTTTGTTTCGAATCTTTTCAGTTTATTAGGGAGAATTATCATGCAGTTAATAATCAAGTGTTAGTGTGTTTTGATATTGACCATCTAGAGGAGAGTCAAATCCTTGCTCCTAATGCATTACCTCTAGATTTGCAGCCCCAAGGATCCATTGAATGTCAGATTGAAGAAAAAGACTCGGAAGCAGCTGCTTATGATCAAATGGTCTAAGTGGACCTCCTGCCTCTTTGTTTTCAGTCTTCTGAGTTATTTAAAGAAAAGAGGATCAGCAAGCGCAGATCAGTCAAGTCCCATTCGAGCCTGTTTATAATGAGATGCAAGTATCGCTCCAAGTTTTGTGCAATCCATTAGATGGCAGGCTGAGTGATGAAGGAAATCAGTGTTCTTCTCCATTAGCAGGCTGTAAGGCTCAATATCAAGTTGAAAGTGATTTCCCAATTCAAAGGCATGATATTCATCCTAAACCCTTGTACAGCTCCTTAATTCAGCCCAGCAATCATGTATATATTTTGCAGAACGCTTTTGTACAGTGTTTAGATTCAGCAAAGGAGGTCAGCAGTTTCCTGATCTTCTCAAGGATTAACAAAGCTATATCTGATGGCAAGATCTCCATTTGAAGCACCAACAAGCACAAGTAGCAAAGCTCAGTGATGTTTATGATACTTAAGTGGCTGCATTGGCTGTTTCATTTCATCTAACCAGCAAAGTAAGTGCTGATTAGAGTAGGTAGGTAGGATTTCAGTTTTCTGTTTGAATAGCAGCTTGCTGCAGTTGAAGCCCAAAGTGAAGGTCCTAAGCTCTTCAAGTCTGTTGTCATATATATAAATAAAGCAGCCAGCAAAGGGAATTTTTCATAGTACAGCAACCATTTCAAGGCAATATGACCTGCTGTTCTTGACTTTTCACAAGGAAAAGCCATCCCCAAGTGGAGCCACTGTTAGCCTCCTATTGCAATAGGTTTCATATTTCATGATTGACAGTGGAAGTGCCAAAAATGTTTATCTTTTCCATGCTGCAAAAGTTCCATTTTTGAAGAGTTTCATAGTTAAGGGAAGGCCAAACAGCTTAATCTTGGCTTCCCTAGGTTTAAAATTCATGTTTTAGAATATAGAGAATGAATATCTGTCCAAATTGTTTAATCTTGGCAGATTTGTAGATAGGTAGAGAATCTTGGGCGCTCATCAGCTTAATCTGAGCCCCGGAAGAAATAAGGGTAGATTTAGATAGGAGGATAGTTGAAAGAAAATTTGAAAAGTTGGGTCTCTTAGTTCAAGTGCACCCAAACCAAAAAGAAGATAAAATACTAGGTAAGTAGGCTGGGTAGGTAGTTTTGTGGTGGCAGAATAATGAATTGTGATCCATTTTATGTTTTCAAGTGTCAAATCTATTCAGATCACAAGTATGAGGTAGTTTTCCTTTGGAGCAACTCAAGCAAGGCATGTCTAACTTCCCCTTCTTCCTTTTTCCCAAATCATTCACTAATTTCCCCAAAGGATATTGAGATCTGCTCAATAGTCCTAGATTTCTCCATTAAACTCCTTTTTCCCCTTTAAAGCCTAAGATTCCTCATACTTAGTGCTTTCTCCACAAATTCATACTAATTTCTAACTTTATTATATAAATCCCCATGTTATTTCCCCTTCCCCTATTAAAATATGCTAAATAGCTCCCTTATATACATATCCCCTCCCCTGGTTGAAATATAACCATAAATATTCCCTTGGGAATTACTAAGTTTGCCTGAAACTTAGTAAGAACCCTCATCTTGCCTCTCTAGCCACCTTCCGATGCATTTGGACTCCTTCCAATGCATAAAATCCCCTTATAATGCTTTCGGACTCCTTCCGATTGTGAAAAACATGCCTCCGATCATATAAACCCACCTTCGATGCATTACAGGCCTTCTTTTTTGTTATCGGAAGCCATCCGCACCATATATCCCACATTTTCCATATATTTCCGCTCTATCGCATATCCCCGCTTTATCGTTTAACTTAAGTTTTTTATAAAAACTTAAGTTATAACGTAAAAACCCGCATTTTTCGCTTTATCGCATCGCATCGCCCCATTATACATATCGCTGTCGTCCGATCAAGCCTCAGATCCGACGGCCCATATTAAGTCGCAACCCCCCCATTTTCGGCGATCGCAACAATAATAAAGCCGCGCCCCATGCTCCCCGTCGATGTAAAATGTCGAGTTAATCTCAGCCGTCCATCACCCCCACCCATCCAACGGCTCTGATCTTTTCGACGATCGCCCATTTCGACGATCGCATATATATAAAACCTCTGCGCCGCCGATTGTCGAAATGCCGACTTAATCATAGCTGCCCATTTGGGCCTTCAGATCAACGGCCCATATTTAGTCACATCATAGCCCACATAAAGCTCCGACTGGCTGGAGCCGAAAAATTATAAAGAACAGTTCAAAGGCATTTCGGGTTCGCAGACCCATTTCTTTGTAAATCCGCCGATTTGAAATCACCGATGGGCCGGACCCGATCTCCATAAAAGAAAGAGCCTATAGCATTTCAGGTCCGTGGAATTTCGGAGGTTTTGTGTTTTGGATCCGCCGATCGCCGATTTAGTGCCAGTTGTTGGATCTGCCCTCGTGCGATCCAACGACCCGGATTTAATCTATGCTACAGTGCTCATTTTGCGCCCAATTTTTATGAAAATTCATGTTTAAAGAGCATTTTGCCTTTTATAAAGGGAAAGGGCCATTCTTCATATTTTCACTTTGGCGGCTGAGCGCGCTCTTCTCCAAGGGATCATGATCATTTCTCAACCATTCTTGGATCGCTCCAAGTCCAAATTTCCCCAAATAGCAGGTTTTTTGCCTCGGCAAGCCATTAATGCCTGATCTCCACTTTTTTGCATTGATTCACCACTTTTTAGCATTATTTTGATCGGCCAAGCGCCGATAGCATCCCAAAGGCCACGGAAATCATCGCAGCAGTTATTTTTGCCTTAAAGGGCAGAAAAGGGGCGATTTGACAGTTTCAAGTATATCAGGGGAGAGAAAGTGGCCCGATTCAAGTGTCAAAGAGTATCAGAGGAAAGATAAAGCCCAGATTCAATTAAAGAGTATCAGTGAAGCGACGAAGTGTATCAGATCGACAATATCAAAGCAGGTGAACATTAAAGGCCTCCATCCAAGTCAAAGAAGCAGTAAAGGCCCATTTAAAGCTCACCAGATCAAAGTTAGTGCACATTAAAGCCACCTAAAAGCAACAGAACCGCCTAAAGGGAGCAGATAGGAGATTTAAGGCCCAGATTTTGTAGAGACAGTGTACAAAGACACATAGGAGCAGTGCTGCAAGTCCCAAGGCGCAGTTATGGAAAAATTGCTAGCGCAATGTAGCAAAGGACCAATATTTATCCATTCTTGAGGCTGCTACCCCAGCTCAGCTATTAGATAGACATTTTTTCATTTATTTTCAACAGATGTTAGGTTAGAAGCATTTATTTCTTCAGATCTGTCTCAGATCTGCTGTTGTAGATATTTTTAGATATTTTCTCTATAAAAACCTCCCTCTGTATTATGAAAAGGGTTGGTTGGTTGATTTCTTCATTCTCGACCTGCGCTATATATGTTGAGAGCTTTTATAATCAAAGAATGCTGGAATATTTGCATCTGAACTGGCTGGTTGTGCTTTCAATGGCTGAAGAGCTTGATATGGAATTCTCGTGCTTGCTCATGGTCCAATAAGTCTTTCCTCCCTCTGTTTATCAGCTTATATGTATCTGTATCATCTATATATCATAATCTAAGTTGCAGGAAGAAGGAATAGTTCAGACCTGGCTTCCATGCCCTCTGTGCTCAATTCTTGTAACTTTCTATGTTTTCCTTTGAATTAGTGATGAATATGCATACTTAATTGATCATGTTTAAGCTATTTCTCTCATTTCTGAATGTTGTCTAGGAATTCTTCATTGTTCCTATTTAGCCTTCATGCACTTTCCCTCTTTGGCTGGATGAGAGATCCTTAATTGCCTCTCATCCCCTAACCTCCATTTCATCCTTGTTCCAGCATTTAATATTGTGCCATGTGTAGCTATCCTGCTCTCTATTCCCCTCTTATGCTAAAGAAAACACACCCTTCAGTTCACATTCATTGACTCCATGCCCAATGGTTTGAATTTCTCATCCTTTGCATGCCAACTCTGTCTGAAGCATCAACCATCCCACCAAACTCAAAAAAAACCCATGTGCATCATATCTAGCCTAAAATCATCCCTTAAACAAAGCTAAATCCTAAAGAGAGAGCCCTCTCTGACTGCTGGTAGGCTAGGACCTGCAGTCCAAAGATTGGTTTGTGGTTACCTCGGCCGTATTCCCTTAGGAGTCAAAGGGAACAACTTGAGTGATAACAGATAGATAACAATGTAAACATATAGATTCATGAATCAATATAGCATTGAATCATAAACCCATTATTTAGCATAACATAATTTCATTTAATCATACATAAGTAAAGAGATCAAAACACAAATAATTCGAAAATTATCTTCTTTAGTAATGCTTCAGATCTTCTTACAAACTCTAACTACCTTGTGCACTCAGCTGCAGGTTTTTCACACTTTGCTGCAAAATTCTACAGTAGACCTTTGGGCACACAGTTACAGAGCCTCTTTCCTACACTATGACTCTTCTCTCTTAGCCCTTACTGACCCATTATATCAACATCAAATATCAAATCTAATCTGAATTAAACTACCTTAGACTCTTCTAAGACTCTCCTTTTTATACAATCCCATGGTCCGTGGACCATGGGTAGATCTCCTAAAGCTGACATGACTTACATAAATGAAGGGTGGAAACCCTTTATGACACTTTACATCTTTGTGCTATGTGCCCACAAAATGCAGAGACTTTACACCTTTTATACAAAAAATTGGGCTTTTTTCCCCAAAACTTGGGCTTTTAAGCCCAAAAATAACCCTAGGAGACCCGGTCACAACATTATCCTAGGCCATGTGATGAAACGTAAGTGGCCACTCTCATCATCTGTCCATATTTTACATGTTGTTGCCCCCTGAATCCTACAAGTAATATCACTCATATTGTGAATTAAAAGAATTTTTTGGCTATAGATTAGACGAAATATACATAATGGTCATCAACTAGAGATTCCGACCCTCTCCTCCCCTTGAATTACACATAGGAGCTATTATAGGAAGAAACCCTCCTACACTTAGTTGAAAACACAGGAAAGGATGGGAAGGGGATTCAATAGAAGGGAGCCTACAGACACTAAAAGAATTCATCTTCACCCTCCTATATAAGAAGTTTTCAAAATGCATAAGTGGTTAGGTTTCTTTAAGCTACGAAAAGGATATGAGGATGACATTACGTATGAATTTTCCATGGCCCTAAACTCTCAGAAAAGAGTCAATGTCACCATTGTGGTAAGGGGATTAACCATTTCCATCAGTCTTGAGCTAATTAGCAGGGTGAAAACCCTTTCCCTAGGGATCCAATGGAGGATAAAAGATAAGAGAAGCAGTGTTGTGGCCAGAAAGAACTTCTTCACTGCTGATGAGAAACCTATTGGAGATAAAAATGGAGTTAGAAGGGAAAGCCTACCCTATCCCTTGGATGAGGAAGACTACCATATCCTCAAATTCATCTCCTGTGAAGGAATACTGAGTGTAGTCTATGGTTATTATTTCAGATTTCTCCATGGAATAAGGTTTCAAGCAAAATTTCCCCTAACCTAAAGACTTAGTGTACCTTATTTCCTCTTACAATTGTCAGCTTAAGGGACTTAGACCTAGGTTTAGAGTTAGTTGTGCTAACCAAAAGAACCCTATACCACTGGCCCTTTCAGAAACGATCTGCTCACATAGACTGTAGTCTCACCCAAGGTGATATTTGGGGATGCTCGAACCAGGTTTCTGCATCTAGAAGGATATGGGGTGTGGGTCTCGACTTAGTCTTAGATCTATATCTGTGCCATGCAAACTTACTTAGTATTATACTGAATCTGATATATTCATACAAAAAGGCTACTCATAGATCTAAACTCTATATATCATGCATAAACCAATGGATCTTAACTGTAATTAGCTGTAACAACACTCATACATCAATTTTTATCTATCTTTTACTTGCGCAACACAGAAGTAAACAATAATTGCATAAAGTAAAGTACAAAAGGTAAGCACACAAATCTTCCTTCAAAATATTCTTTATTAAATTCAGATCTTCACAGTTACAATCTTCTTACCTTGCACACACAACTGTGGGTCCTACACACATAGTTGTAGACTTACCAAGGTCTTCGCTCACATAGTTGCAGGAACCCTTCCCTTTTCTCTAACATAAAGATATAACAATACAGACTCAAAACAATAAAAAAAAAGTGAATGTCTTTGACTTACTAAGACAACCCTTTTCCCTTATAGTACCATGGTTCACAATCAATGGGTGGAACTTAAGACATTCAAATTAATCCCATCCCTTTACAAAATAAGGGTACTTGACCCACCGTAAAGCCCCTATGATTCCTAAAATAGTGCGCAAAGTTCTTACCGCTCCTCAAATTGTGGGTTATTTACAAAACATTGGCAAAACTTAACCTAGGCATTAGGGGAATTTTGAGGTCTAAAATGGGAATCCTAAGGAAATTATAAAATAATAGTGGAAATAATAAAATAATATTAGATTACATCATCAAATTTTAGAGGGAAAAAAGAAAAAACTATTTTTTCAACTTGTATTTTCAACTTATCTCCTTATGGGTTTACTCAAATTTCGAGCGGAAACACTTGTTGGATGAAGAATTTGATTCCTCATCCAAGGAGTACCCATGTTGCATACTTTCAATTGACCCTACTACATGAAAAATGAGAAATACATGAAAAACGTGATTGCAATCACATTTTTTCATGTATTTCTCATTTTTCATGTAGAATGGTCCCTCAAAAGTATGCGACATGGTTACTCTTTGGATGAGGAATTAAATTTTTTATCCAATGAGTACTCCTACTCGAAATTTGAGTAAAAAATTAGGGAGATAAGTTGAAAATATGAGTTGAAAAAGTAGTTTTATTAGTTTATTATATTTTAATATTTTTACTTTTTTACTCCAAAAATGGTGAATCATCCCCCATGGTTGACATCATCATCTTGAATCCTATTGGTTCTTAGAAAGTTTATTTTGGTTGTAAATTTTTCTTAGGAGGCCCATTTTAGACCTCAAAATTCCCCTAATGGGGGACCCTACCCAACAGGCCCCCAACAAAACGATGTGACTTATCCTGAGTCACTCAGCTAGTATGTCTTGAATCTTTGCTTTGAGACCCCTATATGCATTATTCAAAGCTTGAATTGTCTCTACACATTGCATGGCAGCCTATCGTACTTCATTTATCACCTTTTCTGTCTTTTTCCCTCATGTTGCTAGACCAATTGTTCTTTGTGTCTGCCTAAGGTTCTTTAGTTCGTTCTCCACATTTTGTGAGAGGTGAATGGCTTCCTCGACCCATGGTTGCATCTGTGCTGAAATGATCTACTCTTTTCACCACAACTCATCAATATGTACCTACAAAAACTTTCCCTCATGGTGATGGGAAATTGGTTGCGCCGATGATAGGGTTCGCGCTGTGACTTTGATCTCATCAAATTTTTGTTGCATGTCGCAGATCTCTACCTGAATTTTCTGCACATGTGGGTACTCCAACATCGAGGTACATACCTCCATAGTGTCTTCAAAGATTTTACTATAGTCTTTGAATGTAGTCACTATGTCTTCCATAGGATCCTTGATGTATGTTACATGTTTTTCGCGAAACTCTGGGGGAGTTGTTTGCTGCAGCCTCATCTGTAACTCCGCAACCGACATTTCCATCTTGAATTTCACTTTGTCAACTTGCACATTGGAGTATTTTAGTGCTTTCACAAGCTTCTGAAGCTTCTCTTCTGGTGCTGCCTCTATCTAGATCTGGAGCTTCAGTAGCTCACTGCATTCTTTGGTGATGGCCACTTCTAGTTGTTGCCTGTGCACAACTGCCTCATCACGCTCCATAATGGCCTGATTCTTAGTCTCAAACATATGTTGGTTGTCATATTTAACTTCTTTAATAAGAGACCTCTCTGAAGCTGGTAGGGCTAAATCCCAGCTTCCAAATTGCTTGGTATTTACATCTGTGATTTCCTTTTGAAACCTTGGAAATTATAGAGTGATAACATAGTGGAGACCATACTAGGGAGAACTTCCCCTAGTAAAAGAAACATTATTTCAAAATTTAAATATTTCTTTTTATGAAATGAATGTTTCGAGGTTGTAGGGTTGTAAATATTTCTTTAAGTTTTTGGTTTGTAATCATATTAGTTTGGTCTAAATATTTTTATTAGATTTGGATTGAAATTATATTAGCTTTGTGTGGTATAAGAGTTGGCTCCTAAACAAGTTTTTGCTAGAGCACACCCAGATCCTAACCCTACTGAGTTTATAGATAACCTAGAAAATTTGGTGAGAAAGAGAAGTTTTGTAGAAAGTGAAGGTAGTAACAACCCTCTGCCTAGTGTTAATTCACTCCTTGAAAAACTGGTCACTATACATGATGTTGAATTTGATATACCTTTTGAACTTAGTTTGTTTAGGAAAAAGTTTAAAAGTTTTACAGATGAAACTGTAATTAACCACTCTATCTTACAACCATATATTCCTGAAACTCAACCTATTGAACCTGACCTTGATCAACTAACTCTCCATAATTTTGAAAAATTGCAAGGCTTAGTATTATTACTTGATCAAGCTATTAGTGAATTTTATGTTCAACAATCAATATAACTCTCTATTTTCACTGTTGTTGCCTTATTAATACCTTCTCAATATGTTAATGTTGACTCTACTAGCCCTAATATTGTTTTGGTTTCCACCACCTCTCCCATCACTTCACAAACAATCACCCAACCTATTTCAAGAATTCCTACATCCACGTCTCCTATAAGTTCTTCTGTTATACAACCTCCCAAACAAATCATGGCAAGTCGATATGCTCCTTTGGTTTTACTAGGAAGGTTGAATGCTATGCCCCAAGACTATCAAAATAAAATTCCTTAATTCGATGCCACTGGTGTAATTACTTCCCAGTAGCATGTAGATAGAATGAATGATATTTTTGATCTGCAAGAAGTAGATGATGTAAATGTTAAAATGAAAATTTCAGGTGGTGAGGTTAAAAAATGGTTTAAAGGTTTAACTACAAGAAGTATAGCTGATCTTGATGCCTTTCATCAATATTTTCTGAACCTATGGGAAATTACAAAAAATCCCCTTCAGATTTTGAATGAATACAAAAAAATGAAAAGAAAACCTAATGAAACTGTCAAGGAATATTGTGATAGGTTTAACAAGGTCTATAATGCAATTCCCAATGCTATCATACCTTCACCTAGTCTATCCCTTATCGATTTCTGTGAAGGATTTGATGTGGATATGGAATATCAATTGAGAGAGAGAGATCCATCCACATTAGAAGAAATGCAAGCCATTTCCATCAAGGTCAAAGCTAATTTATTAGTCAAAAAGGAAAAGCTTAAATCTAAATGAACAATCACTATCAAGGAAGAACCTTCTTCCTCTTCATCTGATCATAAAATTGAAAATTTAGTCAAAAAAATGGAAAGAATGATGGAAAGGGTGAGAATAGCTGACATAAATCCTCAAAGAGATAATCAACCTGGTCCACAAATCAAAAATTCCAATTTTAGAAGAAATACACCTAAAACCAAACAGAGAGAACAAAGTGGTACAGACCAAGAAATCAGACCTCCTTTTCAAGAAAATTATATAGATGGTGAAGGAGAAATACTTAGAGACCTTGATGAAGCCTAGATTAATTTGATGGGAGTAAATGATAATGATTCTATGTTTTTAACTCAAGAAGAACAAGGCCTTTTTCAATTTCCTAAAAGAAAAGTATATCCAAATGAAGTAGAAGAATACAAGTTAGGTTTTGAAAATGAAATCATGGAAGTCCATAGGCAGTACAACTTGAGAAATAGAAAAACCAATGATAGTGCTGCTAAAAAGCCCACTAAATTTTAAATAGAAAAGAAATTAATATTTATTTTAAAGAAAAGTCTGAGAATTCCTTGAGAAAGAATGCAGAAACCTAGACACAAAAGATACCACCCATTGTTTCTAGAATAACTCAATCTGATACTCCTACTACCAGCCAACAAAGAGATCCTTTTCAAAATGCTACATCTGGAAAACAAGATTTAAACAAAATTCCAACATCATTTAGTCTTGAACATGAGTTGACAAAAATGAAGGTATCCATACCTCTAACAGAATTAATGAATAAGGATTCATATAACTCACAAGTGCTAAATGTTTTCAATGTAGGAGAAGGTCCAGACATAGTTAATGTTTTAGATGATCAACCAGAAATATTGTTTGGGCCTAAAGTTGATGGCAAACCTCAAGGAGTTGTGCCTCCCTTATACATCGGCTTAAACACACATGATAAAATTCTACACAATGGAATGCTTGAATCAGGGGATTCCCACAATCTTATGCATAGATATATTATGGAGAAATTAGGGTTGGACATAACTAGACCATATAAATATCTATATTCTTTTGATTCCAGCAGAGTAAAGTGCCTAGGTCTCATCAAGGACTTGTGTGTCAATTTAGCACAAATACCAGCCAAGAGTTTGGTAATGGATATAGTGGTTGCTAACATACCTCCCAAATACAACATGTTACTTTCTCACTCATGGGGAGCCAAATTGCAAGGAACTCTTCAAATGGATATGACCTATGCTACTATCCCAGTGTTTGATCAACCAAGAATATTATAGAGGGAAACCCTCATGAAACTCATGGTTAGCACTCCGGATAAACCACACATTTATCCTCTCTATTCAGTACACTCAGATTTAGATTCTTTCAGTTTGTATAATGATGGAGACATAAATGAACAAAATGAAAATTCACAATATGATTTGTGCAAAATTGAGGAATATAATTCTGAGAAGCTGGAAGATAAAAAATCAGATGAACCCCTATGGAATTTAGATTTTGATGGAGCTATTAGTAAAGAAGGTTATGGAGTAGATGTCTGGATTTCAAACTTCAATATCAATTATACTGAGGGTCATTCATATAAACTTAACATTCAATGCAAAAACAATATAGTTGAATATGAAGCCCTCCTCCTAGGCTTGCAATTGTTGAATAAGTTAGGTTCTCCGAGAATTTTCATTCATGGAGAATCAAAATTAACAATAAAACAGATTAAAGGGGAATACTCAGCTAAAAACCCCATATTAAGGGCTTACAGAAATGTTTTCCTTGTTTTTTTACAGGGTTTTCCTGAAAGTGACTTGTCTCTGATCCCTAGAGGGCAAAGCATCCTATCTAATGGTCTGGCTACATCAATGAGCACCTGCAAAATGGATTATCATCCCATCCATCAATGCACTGTGGCGGTAAATAACAAACCAACTGTTCTAGAAATATCAGATACTGGCAGGTTTTTGGAAATGATAAACATATTGAAATTTTTCTTCAATCAAAAGAGGAATTTGAGTATGCAAACATAGAAGTAGATCTTGAAGTAGATAATACTGCAGAGGAAAATGTAGATAAACTTGTAAATAAGATTGAATTAGACCATGAACTAGAAATATTGTAATTAAAATATAAAATTTTTCCTAGAGGCTTATTTCCCTTAGAACAATTGTTTGATTTCAGTGATGTAGCCAAAAAAAAAAAATAGAACCCACGGGAGTTGAGGTTGAAGACTGTAATATAGGAACTGAGAAATAACCAAGAAATGTAAAACTGTCCAAGTCTTTACCTCCTGATGAAAAGCATAAATATATAGACTTGTTCAAATAATTTAGTGATGTGTTTGCATGGAGTTATGAAGGCCTTAAATCTTATGACACTAGCATAATACAACATAAAATTCCTATAAAAGAAGATCATAAACCTTTTAAACAAAAACTCAGGAGGATAAACCTAGTATTGATGCCTTTAATTGAGAAATAAGTCAAAAATATGTATGATGCTAAGATCATAATGCCTTTAAGTTACTCTAACTAGGTGTCAAATGTAGTTCCAACTAGAAAGAAAACAGGAGAAACTTGACTCTGTGTGGATTTCAGAAACCTTAATAAAGTTTCACTTAAAGACAACTAATGATTATAAAAAATGTATCATATGTTGCAAAAAGTAGTTAGTTCAGGTAGAACTTATTTATTAGATGGTTTCTCTGGCTATAATCAAGTGTTATTACATCCTAAAGATTAAGACAAAACAACATTCACCACACCCTGGGGTACCTTCATGTATGTGAAGATGCCTTTTGGCTTAATGAATGGCGGTGCTATGTTTCAACGAGCTATGGACATTGCATTTGCTGATGAAATAGGCAAATTCATAGCCATATATATTGATGACATCATTGTTTTCTAAAAAACAGATGAGGAACATTTACTTCACCTTAGAAGAGTCTTCAAGAAGTGTAGAAGATTTGGTTTTTCCTTGAACCCAAAGAAAACATAAATTTGGCTTAGAAGAAGGAAAACCCTTAGGCCACATAATTTCAAAAGATGGGATAAAAATTGATCCAACTATAATTGAAGTTATTCGGAAAATCGACCATCCTAGGAATATAAAGGAACTTCAACATTTTATTGGAAAAATAAATTTCCTAAGGAGATTTATCCCTAACTTAACTGAACTTCTAAGAAATATAACTAACATGTTGAAAAAGGACACTGAGGTCAAATGGAACAAAGAAGCAAGACATGCATTTGACCAAGTAAAACAAGCCTTAACACAAGCCCTCGTGTTAATTAGTCCTGATTTCACTAAGGATTTTCTCATTTTTTCATTCGCATGTGAGCATACCATTGCAACAGTTCTCTTGTAGAAGAATAATGATGGATATGAACAACCCATTGCTTTCATTAGCAAAGCCTTAAAAGATGCTGCATTAAATTACAACATTATGGAAAAGAAAACATTTTCTTTAGTGAAATCCATTAAAAATTTTAGAGTATATGTTCTTCATTCACATATAATTGCATATGTTCCTAATGTTGCAGTGAAGGACATACTGACCCAAAATGGTACTGATGGGAAAAGAGGTAAATGGATTGCCATTATTCTTGAATATGATATTGAGATCAAATCAACTAAGCTCACTAAAGGTCAGGGATTAGCTAAATTAATGGCTGAATCTAATTTTCATGCTTTGAATATGAATTTTGTAGTTGAATTGGACGAATAAGAAGAGCAGGCGCCTCCAAAAGTATTTGAGAGTTTTGTAAACTCTGCCTGGTATGGAGATCTAATTTTTGTTTTACAAAATTTATAGGCTCCTCCTAGTTTGACCGAAACTAAGTCTAGATTTTTGAAACTAAAAGCTATGAAATTTTGTATCTTAGATAATAATATCTATTGGAAAGATGCTAGTGGATTTTTTCTAAACTGTCTATTAAAAGATGAGGTAGATAAAGCAATACAATACTTTCATGAAGGAGATTTTGGTGGAAACCTATATTGGAAAAATACTGCTAACAAGATCCTTAGAGCATGTTTCTACTGACCTAATTTATTTAAAGATGTCCATGGGAGAGTTACCTCCTACCACAAATGCCAAATTTTTAAAGGCAAAAGGAAACTTTTACCTTTTCCTTTGAAGCCAATTTCAGCAGAGACTCAATTTTAGCAATGGGGTTTGGATTTCATTGCAGAGATCCATCCTTGATCTTCAACCCAACATAAGTGGATTCTCACTACCATTAACTATTTCACAAAGTGGATTAAAGAAATTCCTGCAAGGAAAGCTACTGATGCAATGATTATCAATTTTTTAGAAACTAATATTCTTTCAAGGTTTGGTTGTCCCAAGAAAATTATCACTGATAATGCAGCAACATTTAAGTCCAAGAAGATGTTGGAGTTTTGCAGAAAATATCATATCACTTTGGGACATTTAATTGCCTATTAGCCTTAGGGTAATGGTTTAGAAGAATATTCCATTAAAATTCTGGTTAATATCATCAAAAAATTGTTGCAAGATAATAAGAAATCATGGCACATCAATCTAGTCAATGCATTATGGGTTGACAAGCTTACCACAAAGAAATAAATTGGTCTTTCCCCTTACCAACTAGTTTATGGAATGGATGTTCTTTTTCCAACCTCCCTAGGTGTCCCTGTTATGAAAATGCTGCAGGAACTACAAGTTGAACCCAATGACATTCAAAGAAGGGTTAATCAGACAATACAACTACAACTTATTAGAGAAGAAGTTTACAATAACACTCACCTAATTCAGGAAAATATCAAGAAAATTTATGACAAAAGAACAAAGGTTGAGGATTTTCAGTTGGGACACACTGTTTTAAAATGGGATTCTAGGAGAGAAGATAAGGGCAAGCATGGGAAATTTTATAATTTATGGCAAGGTCCTTATAAAATCTGTGCTTACAGAGGTAACAATGCTTATTTATTGCAATATATGAATGGAGTAGATATTCCTAATGGACCAATCAATGGCAGAATGCTCAAACATTATTTTTCATGATCATAGTTTACTTCTTCACAAGATTCATTGTACATATCATTTACTTTGTATTGTGATGAGTGGGTGACTTATTATCAGAAGTTGAAGCCCCAGGCGAAGGCCATAAGCTCCTGATCAATTTGTCACCATAACTACAACGACAATGAATAAGTCAAATGTAGAAAACTGAAATAGATGATCTAAGGCTATTGGTCAACAATTTTCTTGGCATATCAAGGAGAATTTCATCCCTAGCTGGAGCCTATTTTAGGGTCCTATAATTTATATCATCACAAGGTGATTCAAAATTTTTCACATTTATTCTAGTATGTAAATAATATTGAATTTGTAAATAATTTCCCAAAAAAATATAAAAAAAATAAGAGAAGAAAAGAAAGATAAAAATAGAATAAAAAATGATGATAAAAGAACCTCACAGAAAAAATGTGAAAGTGATGCTAGTTGAAGTGCCACTGGTAGTATAATAATTTTTGAAAAAGAAATTCATGAAATTGTGTGAAGCTTGTTCAAAACGCCAAAATACTTCCTCTTGTTTGAAACATACTGCTTAATCATGTTCAAGCAAATTTCAATTTATGTAAATTATGTTAGAATGAATAACTTAGCCAAACAGTGTAATCTTGGCTATGATTAGGTTATGTAATTTAGATGAAAACATTAATCCAACAGTGTAATCTGAATTAATACAATTGTTAGATAAATGTTACATTTTGAATAGGTGTTTTAGTCCTTTAAATTGCAAAAATAAATAAGAGTTTGCACTCCTAAATGCACTCTAGTTGGTTTTAGTTAGGTTAGCTTGGGGATCTAAGGTTCGGACTTTATTGTAAAATTATATGTTTGATGAGACATTTTGTCATTAATGCTCAAATGGCGCACATCTCCCCACTCATGATCACATTGTCTTATTCTTAAGACGACTCTCGCACCTTTTTGGCCCCCTATTGGCTTAGGGGGTCCTAACCCAGGTTCAGAGTTAGTAGCGCCAACCAACAAAACCCTATGCTACTGGCCCTTTCGGAAGCAACATGTGTAGCGTAGGCTACAGTCTCACTCGAAGCAGTATGGGGGGATGCTGGAACCAAGTTTCTGAATCGAGAGATCAATGTGATGTTTTTTAGCACCTCAGGTCTACCTTCGTGTAGATCTATAAGCCCTTAGGGATCGATACTGCAACTCTACTGAAACAGCCCCGAGACCTTCACGAAGGTCTACGACTGGATTTTGCGGACCCTTATTAGTTGATTTACCCTCTTACGCACATTGGAGATTAGTCCTAAGTTAGGGTTTGCGCAGATAATCTTACGTTATTAATAAACATTTGCTAATTCCTCTAAGTCTTCGCAAAATTACATAAACATGCTTGCATACATCATCTAATAGCTATTCAATAAAATCGTGCATTATTAGACCAATATTTCATAAACATTACATTCATTCACAACATATATTGTAAGCGGAAATAAACAGAGATAAACATATATACACATAACTCTTCAATAATCTTCTTTCTTGATCTTCAGTTCAAGTTTATAGACTCAAAAATACCCTACTCACTTAGCTGCAGCTGTCCGCACACTCAGTTGCAGACTCTACCTAGGCCTCTGCGCACTCAGCTATAAAGCCTTTCTCTTCTATCTAACCCACTTCTCTATGCTAATATGTTTCTTCGATTGACCCATCACTAACATCATTATCTTCTATCGTGCCTTACACTCTCTAAGACACACCTATTTAGACCTTTTTTCCATATAATCCCATGGTCCGCGGACCATGGGTGGGTCTCAAAACTGGCTCAACTTTTACATAAAAAAGGGGCCAAAACCCCTTTGACTCCTAACCATCTATGCACTTTGCATCCATAATTCACGGAGACTTTACATTACTTACAAAAATTACATCAAAACTTGGGTTATCTTAACCCCAAAACTGACCCAGGGAACTCCATCCCAACAGGGCCCCAACACAAAGATCGTGACTCTCCCTCGAGTCACTCAGTGTTATGAAACCAGTTCACAAAAATATAGAAAAGATAGATCAATGCCTTAGAATTTAGCCTCTTCGTGGGGGAAACCTCCTTTACATGACACAAATGAACAATTATTGGATGATTGAAATGACAAAACCTCCTTTCTATATATAGGAGTCTTAGGGGTCACAATATAGCCAACCCGACCTAACAATAATAATATAAAGGCACAAAAATAACAATAGAGGGATTCTACGGGGTGGTGGGCTCCATTATTGTAGCAATAATGCTACAACTCCTGGAACTCCCTTCTTTAATTTTATCAACCTGGTAGTTCGTAACAAACTTGGAAGCGACGGTGCTGTATGCACAAGTACTAGCTCTTGTCGCAGCTGTCACTTGGTCAGCTGGCACAAGTCCACTAGGAGCTTAAGCCAACTTCTATGAGCTCTTAGAAGAAGCTTTTTAATTGATGGATGAAAGCTAACTCGAAGGAAGCTAATCTAATTGCAAAAAGAAACTGAAAGCCAAAAAGAAACACAACCCCTAGCAAACCCTAATTCTACCAACTAGTCCTACTGACGCAAAGGAGAGCATGAAAACTACTGAAAGAGATGCCATTACTTCTATGAAGGTAAAATACATGTGTCTAGACTACCTCTATCTGAAGAAAACATCTTTTTGTATTTTTGATTAAGTTGTTGGAATTATCATGCATGTGCTTTTAACTATTTTTGACTGTGCAGAGGTGTATCAAGGAGGAGAAATGCTTGGGAAAGGTTGGGATGGTACAGAGGGGGTCTAAGGAGCCCCTAACACTCTTCCAGAGAGTCTCACAAAGTTTGGCTGCCAAGAAACCGTGTTTATGAGCTTCTACAGGAAGTCTGCAGGGGTTCTACAGGATGATCAGGATTTCTACAGGATGTTCTGTAATTCTTCTATAGGATGTTTCGAAATGGGATTTTGGAGCATGGATGGAGGGAAAAAGATGGAGGAATGAGTATGGAGGTGAAATAGGGGTGTGAATAGGTCTAGGACTTGGTGGATGAGGCTAAGGAGCGATTGGATTTGTTCAAGGATGGAGGAAGCGATGATGCACAAGAATGTAGGAATTAGGGCAAGGTGGGGAAAGTATGGCAAATGAAGGGTACGAATCATGGACTAAGGGTTGGAGCAGATTATCTGATGGATTATATGTAGATAGAGAAGGATAACAGGTGCTCTGTAAGTTATTTTTCGAATTTAACAAAAGAAGACTTGGAAAATCAAGAACCTAATTACCTTGACCTAATCTGACCTAGATAATAGCAAAAGAAATGGAACAGAAGTTTATTTGCACAAAATCAAATGAACTAACTATGCAACTAAGTAATCATAACCCTAAGCATGCAGTCAAAATTGATATCAAGTTTGACAACTAAGAATCCAACACTAATACTTGCATGGTGAAGCAAAACAACGTTTTTGTGGGCAGAAAGGTCACCTTTGTCCCAACTCACGATCCCACTGAGGGAGAGGTAAGATCAGAGGTGCTTGAGCCTCTTTTTCCAAGGATCCTTTATGTTATTAATCTATCCAAATCAATCTGAACATGAAAATCTACTTTAATCATCAAAAGCAACCTAAATAACACAACAAGTTTTTAAATCTAAATAGCAGATTTTACTCTAAGAATGCAACGAAGACACATGAAAGTAAACAAAGGAGGTACTGGGCGCTTGAGATGGGCACAACCCCAAGAGCTAAAACCTCCTAAGAGAGATTTAGAGCTGGTGCAAAGCTGGATTCATCTTTATTGAGCAAGAAAAGAAGAGTTACATAAAAACTGTCCACAAGGAGAACTTGAAAATGAGCTGACAGCAAAACTAATCTATTGCCTAAAAATCGAACTACAAAATGACTACAACAAGACTATGAAATGACTAACTACCAGCTAACCAAAATGAGGCCCTAAGCATTCTTATTTATACAAATTGAGGACCCAACAATCCTCCTAAACTTTAGGGACTCGGCTGCCCAAAACTTGTAGTTAACAACAGTCCTACTTGACTTGCTTGGCTGCCCTTGTGCTAATTGATTTGGTGGCCCTTGAACTCAGAGCTGATGGTGGAGAATTCGAGGTAAGGGCCCATAAATGAAGGGGACACCTTCCTACAAATCCTCTCCCTTGTTATCCCACGAATTTGGCTGCCAAGTGCTCATTAAGACCTTCAATTTTGTCTCCAAATTGACCAAAAAGGCTACACAAAGCACCCATTAGACTTGTTGGCATAATGACTAACCAAATTCACTCTATTAGCATAAATATAATCAAAAAAATACAATAAACTAATGAGAATGGTGGATTAAGTCGAATTAGGAGGTTGAATGAGCCCAAATAATTATCCATTTTTGGGGCTCATCACGGGGCACAATAATAACAATATGGGTACAATAAGGGAACAACAATAATAATAAGGGATACAACGACAATAGTAATGGGGGAATCACTAGTATTACAGGGACCTAACATGCCCCTCTCCTTCAAAAATGTTTTGTCCTCAACACTTGAGTAGTTCTGGATGCTTCTATATAAAATTCTCATCCTTCCATGTGGAAACTTCAACTGGTAAGTTCTTCCACTTTATGAGATACTCTGAAATTGATCGATTTCCTAGCTCTTGAGTTCTTGTTTCTTTGACTACTTCAGGTTCCAATATGATTTTTCCTTCCTCATCAAGTTCTAGCAATATTGTTTTAATTGGAATATTGTCACCTATAACCTTCTTTAAGCATGAAACATGGAAAACTGGGTGCACTCGGGAAGCTGTAGGAAGCTCCAATTTGTATGCCATAGTACCTATATTTTTCAACACCTTGTACGGACCATAATACTTTGGTGATAATTTATTATCCTTCTTAGCTTGCTTGAGGGACATTTGTTTATATGTTTGTAGCTGTAGGAATACGCAATCATGTACATCAAAATTTCTTTCACTACAATGTTGATCTGCCTGCTGTTTCATTCTATTCTACGCCAAGGTGAGGTTATCCTTTAAGAGTTGGAGAACTTGTTGTTGATGCTCGATGTGATCTTCCACTACTTGAACCTTAGAATTTTCTCTTAAATATGATGTGATGGATGGTGGATGATATCCATAAAGTTCCATAAATGGATTCATTTTTGTTCTAGTATGGAAGGAAGTGTTATACCACCATTCAGCCAGAGCCAACCATTTGACTCATTGTGTCTGTTTATCATATACAAAGAAACGAAGTTATCTTTCTAGAAATTTGTTTACTATCTCAGTTTGCCCATCTGATTGAGGATGATAAGATGAGCTATGAGCTAACTGAGTACCAAGACAAGAAAATAATTATGTCCAAAAATTTCCAGTGAAAATGGGATCTCTGTCACTTACAATAATCTTTGGGTTTCCATGGTAGCTTTTGAATTGTTTCCATAAATGCAGTAGAAACTGTACTCGATTTAAATGGATGAGATAATTCACAAAAGTGTACATACTTGGTAAGTCTGTCAACTACCACCATGACAACACTCTTTCCTTCGGACTTAGGTAAACCTATGATAAAATCCTTTGAAACCTCCTCCCAATGTTGGCTTGGCATGGATAAAGGTTGTAATAGTCCCGGGGTCTTAATTGTTTCTACTTTATTTTGTTGGCAAACCAAACATTCCACCACAAACTTTTGAATATCCAATTTAAGGCCATTCCAAAAAAACTCCTTAAACCTGTGGTAGGTTTTTAGAAATCCTGAGTGCCCTCCTAAGGGAGAGGTGTGCAATTCCCTAAGAATTTTTTGTTTGAGTTGGGAATTCTTACATAGGTATAACTGATCCTTTTACCATAATGAATAATTTTTCCAGCTAAATGTATCAGATGTATTGGGATCTTGTTGTATCTTTTGAATGAGTGCCCACACTTCCTCATCATTATTCCATTCATCCCTTGATTCGTTTATCCAATCTGGTTGGATAATTGAAATGGCGCAAAGAAACACTTCCACATCCTCATCCTTTCTTGAGAGTGCATCTACCACAACATTTTGCTTCCCTTTTTGTAGATGATTTCAAAGTCATAACCCAACATCTTTGTGACCCATTTTTGCTACTCTTATGAAGATAATCTTTGTTCTAAAAAGTATTTAAGACTATCATGATCTATTTTTACCTTGAAGTGTCTTCCCATTAGGTAGGGTCGCCATTTCTTAAGTGCATGTAGTATTGCCAACATTTCCTTCTCATAAAATAGCTTTGTGTAAATACTTTCCTTTGATTGACGACTTTCGAAAGCAATGGGTCTTTCTTCTTGCATTAAAACAACACCAATTCCATTTCATGAGGCATCACATTCCATAATAAAGGTTTTTGTGAAGTCTAGTGTAGCTAAGGCTAGTGCTTGGAACATTGCCTCTTTAAGATGTTCAAAGGCCTTTGTTGCTTCTGGAGTCCATGAAAATGCATCTTTCTTCAATAATTTTGTTAGAGGTGCTTCTATTCTCCCATAATTCTTAACAAACTTGCAATAATACCTTGTCAACCCGAGAAATCCTTATAGATGTTTTATGGATGTGGGGATTTTCCATTCCTTAATGGTTTTAATTTTGCTAGGGTCTACCTTAACACCTTCATGAGATACAATGTGACCTAGATATTCCACCTCTTGTACTCCAAAGAAACATTTGGATATTTTTGCATATAATTGTTTCTCCTCCAATATTTTGAGCACCATGTCAACATGTTGGACATGATCCTTCCAAGACCCGCTGTAGATTAGTATATCATCAAAAAATACTAACACAAATTTTCTAAGGAAGGGTTTGAAAATGGAATTCATCAAACCTTTAAATGTAGAAGGTGCATTAGTAAGGCCAAAAGGCATGACCAAAAATTCATAATGACCCTCATGAGTTCTAAATGTTGTTTTTGGAATGTCTTCAGTCTGCATTCTGATTTGATGATATCCTGAACGAAGATGCAGCTTGGTGAAGTAAATTGATCCATGCAACTCATCCAATAATTCATCAATGACAGGAATGGGAAATTTATCTTTAATAGTGAGCTTGTTGAGCTCCTTATAATCTGGAAACATGTGCCATGATCCATCCTTCTTGTGAACCAATACTACTGGAGCAGAGAAAGAACTTTGACTAGGTTGAATTATACCAGCCTCTGGCATAACCATGCATTCAATTTCACTCTTTTGGACATAGGGATATCTGTAAGGCCTGATGTTTGGAGGAACTCTTCCTGGAATCAAATTAATAGCATGATCATGATCACGAATAGGTGGGAGGCCTTTGGGAATCTCAAATACCTTGGAATGATTGTCCAAGACTTTTTTGAGATCTAGAGAAATGGATGATTTCGATGTGGGAACCTCTAGTGAACATAATTGTGCAATTATGCCTCATTGTTCTTTCTTTAGAAGCTTTGTCATTCTGTTAGAGCTTATTATCTTTCCTGGTTTCCCTGTGATGCCCCTTAATTCAACTTCCTTTCCTTCTGAAGAGAATTTCATGAAAGTTCTTGAAAATTAAAAGCTATTGTACCCAAGGATTGTAGCCATTGGACTCCTAGTACAACATCAACACCACCCATTGGAATGGAAAGCATTGGGCTATTCAATACATATTCTCCCATGGATAGCTTGATATTATGACACTTTCCTAAGCAATTTATGGTTCCTCCACTTGCAACCATCACTTGACACTTTGGTGCTGGATATAGGAAGAAATTCAATTCCTTGGCTATCTTACAATGAATAAAATTATTGGTACTTCCCGAATCAATAAACACTATTACCTTTTTCTTCTTGATATGCCCTTCTACCTTGATAGTTTGAGGAGTGGTAATTCTAACCAATGCATTACAAGATATGGTCGGATTCATTTCTTCTTTTTCTATGGTTTTTTCTTGGTGTATATCTTCTTCTTTTGACATTTCCTATTCCTTTTCTTCCTCCTCTTCACAATCTATGTAAAATAATTTCTTCTCTGCACACTTATGACCTTTAGTGTATTTGCTATCACAACTGTAACAAAGCCCTTTTGCTCTTTTTTCTTCTAATTATTGTGGTGTCAACCTTGTAGGTTTTGGATGGCTAGGGGCAGAAACACTTCCATCTTTATGATTGTGAGTGGTAGGCTTCCTTGTTGCCATAATTTTTCTTTCCATTTTTCTTGCCAACTTGAATGCCTTCTCCAACGAATTTTGTTCCCAAAGGTGAACCTCATGTTGGATGTTATCTTTTAAAGTCCCTATGAACACATCAATCCTATGCTCCTCTGGAATATCTTTTACCCTTATATTCAATTTTTGGAAGTCCTCAATGTGCTCCATCATTGAACCCTTTTGTTTGAGATTTATCAATTAGCTAAAAAAAGTGTTGCTTTTTGTATCCTCATAATGCCCTATCATTTCATCCGTAAAAATGGCCCAAGTGACAATTTTTTTACGAGAGAAAAGCCATCAATACCATACAAACTTATTTGGTTCCAAATATAAAGTTGTAATGTGTACCTCTTGTGTGTTTTGCACATTATGGAGATCGAAAAATTGCTTCAAATATAGTATCCATGTTCCGAGATCCTTGCCATCAAACTTCCTCATATCAATCTTTGGAACATGGTGGTTCTTTGATCCAACGTTAGAGTCTATGAAATCATGATTAACATTTATTTTGTTCTCATCATGAGTTTCCTTTACTACCCTTTCGCCATTAGTAAGCATTTCTTGTAGAAACTTTGTCAAATATGTCTTCAAATCTTCCATGCCTTTCTTTAAATCATCCATATTAGCTTCCATGCCATCCATCTTAGCTTCCACGTCGTCTTTCTTAGCTTCCACATCGTCCTTCTTAGCTTCCACATCATTCATCTTAGCTTCTATGCCTTTCTTTAAACCATCCATCTTAGCTTACATGCCTTTCTTTAAAACATCCATCTTAGCTTCTACGTCTTTCTTTAAATAATCCATCTTATTTTTTGTTACTTTTTGTGCGAGTGAAATTTTTTGCACTTGGTCATGTAATTTTGATATATCATGTTTCATTTCTTCCTCTTCTTCATGAGTCATGCTAGAGATTTTAGGTTGCTTACTAGGTGTTTCCATTTTCTTTCTTTGGGTCATTAATTACCGATAATAATGCTTCACTATGACCTTTTAATTCCTTCAAACTAATTTTTCAAACCAAGCTTATGCAAAAATTAAAAAAAAAACTACACACCTTTTTTCACTTTGTAGGAGCTCTATATTGAATTTGATGTATCTCTGTAATTTTGGATCTCCCAGGTCTAAAATTTCTTCTTGTGGTAACCCTTTGAGTAATATTTCTAACCCCACAAGTATGATCAAGATTAGATTCTCCAATGAAGCATTATGCCAATTATCCCACGATGACCTGAGCATAGACTGGTTCAGTAGAGCAAACTTGTACAACGTGCTATAGGTCACTATTTCAACCTTAGGTTCTGAAAATGATACCCAAAATAACTACAATCCGTCCTCTTTCTGTAACTTCTTATAAAAATTCAATCTGATGCTTAGAGCGAAAGTTATGACAATTTTCCCAAGGTGACTTGTTTGAATGTAATTCGGGGGTCTACAAAAACCATAACTTCCTTAGATTATATCTCTGAAAATATAGCGAGACAGGATTTGAAATTCAGAGCCGAGGTTCAAAATAATTTATTCTCAAATGAGTTTGTTTTTTAGCTTCTGACACTTCGTAGCAAAAGAGTTATAGCGAAAATTCCACGATGACCTATTTGGAGCAGCAAAACCCTAGAATCCAAAGCTTTGATACCAAATGTTATGAAACCAACTCACAAAAAGATAGAAAAGATAGATCAATGCCTTAGAATTCAGCCTCTTTGAGGGGGAAACCTCCTTTACATTACACAAATGAAAAATTCTTGGATGATTGAAATGACAATACCTCCTTTCTATATATAGGAGTCTAAGGGGTCACAATATAACCAAGCCGACCTAACAATAATAATATAAAGGCACAAAAATAACAATAGAGGGATTCTATGGGGCACAATAATAATAATATGGGGACAATAGGGGCACAACAATATTAATAAGGGATACAACGATAATAGTAATGGGGGAATCACTAGTATTATAGGGATCTAACACTCCGCTGGTACTACGATCTTGCTATGAAGATCCCCCAGCTCCACCTGAACTACTGCAACCTCAGAAGCGCTCTACGTAGCTACCTGCTTGACCTCTTCAACTAATTTTTCTGTAGTTAGTCCTTATGAGCGAAGCCTCATTTTTTGTTGCATCTACTGCAAGTCCTTCAGCTTATCTTGGATGGTTGTCGAGATATGATAAACTTCTTCCAACCAAGGCTCCAGCCTGGCCTTAAGCAAGTCCTTCTTCTTCTGTGTTGCTTCTACCTGTGTGAGGAGCTGCTTCCCCTTCTGCAACTTAGCTAGGTATTGCGTTGGTGCAATGAAGCGTGTCATTTCCATGACTTCATCATACTTCTTCTGCAGCTCCCTGATCTCAGTATTCAGTGTCTGCAAGTTTGAATCCTCCTACAGATTGGTGACCAACGCCATGGCCTACTCAAATACTATTGTGCATTCTGCCATTGTGTCATCTAGAGTATCCAGGCCTTCCTTGATCGTGGCTCCGTGCTACTCCCATATCTTCGGTGGAGTCGATGCCTGCATCTTTAATTACAGCTCGGTGATTTTCATGTTGAGTTCAAATTGAACTTGATTAACCTCTGCCTTTGCTTCGCACACACCAATGGATAACTTCTTGATCTTCACTTTTGGTTGTGCATCTTCATGAATATGAAGCTCTGGTATTTTTTTTCATGCCTCTGCGATAGATAACTTCAATCGTGAACTGTGCACTTAGAGTACCTCCTTTTCCTGCAGAACCCGCGTCTTCTCGGTGAACAATTGCTAATTATTAACCTTGATTTCACTGACAACACTGGGTGATTGTTGTTCCCAGATGTAAAGCTCCTCCACAAGCCCTTGTAATAGTGCATGCAGAGACTCCAGTTGCATCATGGGAACATTCAAGCCCATATTCAGGACTCTATCAAGGAAGGCACAATGTTCCTCGGTGTCGACACAAACTGAACCTGCAAGCAAGGGGAAGACTCACACATCCTGCGACTGCCATGGAATTATCTTTGTGCCTGTACTTTTACCTCACATTGAACTTCCTGCTATGCCACTCACTTACCCAACATCTACTTGGATCTGGGTTGCTGGGCGCTGTAACTCTCAGAGATCCTTCTGAACTCCACCCAATGTTTACAAGTACTGATGTTCCAACTATTGTGACACTTATGTTGCAACGTCATGAAATTTGTCACCGATATCATCCAGATCGCTTTTTATGAGCACCATGGGCTTGACCTATGTTTTTTGGGATTTTTTCTTCTTATGCGATCTAGCTTGTTGCTCCAGCTCAAGAATTTTAAGAAGGAAGGGGGTGCACTGTCCTTCCTCGCCTTCACTGCCTTGCCCTGTTTATGTTTCTGTTGCTGGCAAAGGTGACTTATCACATTTCTGTGTCTTGCATTGCTCCTGCTCTACCTTCTCCTTGGCAACACGTTCCTTCTCGACTCGGGCTTTCTTTGCAACGTCTTTCTTTTTCTATGCGGCCAAGTTCTACGCATCCTGCTTGGTTCCTCCTACTTTTTCTTCACGGCCGCACTCTTTGCACTTGTTCTTGGCCTAGTAGCTAGATCTAAATGGGCGCGCCACTCGACGGGCTAGTGCACCACTGCCTCCTGCACATCGATCTCTATTACCAAGTATGGAAAATCATGCCACTTCTGTGCGGCATCCTTTCCGCACCTGGATATATACGAGATGAAACTCAGCCTTAAAGGTTGTGTAGGATGAAAGATGCATGTACAAGGTTGGGGATAACCTTGGGTGTTGGTTAACTTCCATGCGGACAATTTCTTCCATCAGGACCCAAAAAATTTTGTCTTCATGATTCACGCGGTGTCCTTCGTGGCCCATAGCAATGCAAACAGTGTTGCTTCTAGTACTACTTCTTAGTTCGCCAGGAGGTATTCTACAGTTCATAGTTTCTTGGTAAATCTTTTTGCCAAGCTTATCCCTTTTTGTTTATTTCTTTTTGTAATAAAATCAATTAGCAATCATGGAGGAAAATCAACCCTTACCCAGTCGTTCATGGAGAGTAGCGAGTAAACCACCTTTACCACCCAAAGCTAAACCTATCTAGTCGAAGCAGTCTCATTTGACTAGATCCAATACTTCACAAGCTTCTGGTTCTTAATCTGAATTACTAGAAACACCTATACCGGTAAGTATTGTGACCCTAGTTACTCCTACGGTTACTGGTACATCCGTTACTGAAGTGGAATATCCACAATTACCTGAGGAAAATAGAACTAAATCTAGTGAAATGGTAACCCAAGTTGTTCAACAACAAGTTGATTCTCGATCCGAAGTTTTTCAACAAGAAATTACTTTTGAATCTGAATTTGTTCAACTAGAAGTTGATCCTGAACCTGTCACTATTCAATCAGAAGTTACTTCTAAACCAGAAGTTGTTCACAAGGTGCAACCTAAACTTGTTCTTTTATCAGAATATTTGGATCTTGAGGTTGAATAATCAGAAGTTGTTGCCTTACCAGAAGAATATCGACCAATACATTCCCAGACATCCGTAACTGTCAAGGCTTGCTCTTTATCTCGACAACAAATACCAAATATCTATTACGGACCAAACGGTGAAATTCTTCCACCTGGTTTGATTTCGATAAAAGAGGAACCTGAGGTAGAATCACTCAGAACTCCATTCCATTTTGGAACTAGACTTTATCTATATCCTCATACTCCTCACTTTACTGCTCCCCTGGGGCCTCTTACCAAATGAACAAGTGACAACAGGAAGGACCTTCACTTCTACTTGTGCATATAGCACTGTCACCTCCAATTTTTTATGAACCTCGGGTTGATAAGTAAAGCTGGTAGCCTAGGAGTTGCAGCATCCTTACTGCAATACTAGTGCTCATCACTTTTTGGCCCCATTGCCAGGGAGGTGTCAGAGTAGAATGTGCATACTTCTTTCTTTTCTTCTATTTCTAATCTGCTTTCTTTTCTTCTATTTATGTCCTTCAGCTTTCTTCCATTAGTTTATTTCTGCAAAAGTAATCTAGTAGCTTCCTTTCTTTCATTTATCATTATCTGCTTTCCTTTCCATTCTGTAAGTAGAATTTCAATTCAGAAAGTAGTTTCTTTCTGTTAGTAGTTTTCATTCAATCAACAATTTCATTTCTGCAAAGTACTGTCTTGCTAAAAAATCTTCCAAAAACCAACCCAAAAAAATTTCCTTTCATGCCTCGTAGGAGTAGGGACAAGTTAGGAAAATTCTTTCCAAATACCCCCATTGCATCCAACAGCCAACCTTCTCTCTTATTCGGTGGTTGTGAACTGGAGGAACCCTTAGGTGAGCAACCTGACATATTTGAGGAACCTAGAGGGGAAGAAGAAGAAGAAGAAGAGGAACCAATTCCTACTGAACCAATGCTGAAAAAAGAAATGATAGAGGGAATAGAGAGAGAGTTGAGGGTGCCTTCCTCATCAGGGAAACCAATGGGGACACTAAGATGAAGAATATAAGCCCCTCTACCCCACCTCATTTCCATGGCTTGACCACAAAGGACCCTGACACTTTGCTATTCGAGTTTGTTGTTATATGCCAAACCTATGACTATACAAATGATGAACAAAAGTTAAAGCTATTTCCATCTACCCTCAAGGATGCAACATTATGCTGCTTCATGGGTTTACTTGGAGATAGCATCACAACTTGGGCTCAGATGCAGCAGGCTTTTAACAACAAATATAGGGACTACTGTAGGTCAAAGGATACTAAAGAAGAGATCTTCAGGATGATCATGGGCCAGGTTGAATCCTTAGAAGACTATGAAGAAATATTCCAGCTCAGTTACAAAAGGGCCAGGTGCACACTTGACCTTGAGTCACTAAAGTTGGTCCTACTTAGAGGAGTAAGGGACGAAATTTTGGATACGTTACATTTTTTAGCAGGAGGAGATATCTACCAATTAACCTATGAGGATATAAATACTGTCATTCACAACCATTCTAGGGCAGCCAGGAAGAAGTGTAGGATTTGTTAACCTATGGCCAGTACATCATCTTCCAACTCATCCATTAAGGGTGAAATTGGAAATATGCTGGAAGATTTCAAAAGTGAGATGTTGCAAACCCTTGCCTTGCAATTGGACACCATGAACATCAAAAGGAAGCAAAAGGAAGCAGAGAGAGCCTTGGCCATCTTTTGTCCTAGATGCACCAAGAGGCATCCTAGGAATGAATGTCCATTGAACTCCATTGAGATTTTCTCAGTCTGTGAAGAAAACCACTCCACAAAAAAGTGCCCTTCTTTACCCAAAATCAAAGCTATATGTCAAGGAGCTGAAGGGGTCACTGAGCAGCTTTGTTACATCAACCAAAGGAGACCTCTTGGGCCTAGACCATACCAGCAGGGTATGCAAGGGTCATCCCATGCATATTACAACCCCAACCAAACCACAACTATACCTTCTTAGGACCCCCTGCTCATCCTTCCTGTTCTACACCCCCTCCTTGGTCCTATGCATCTCAGTATCATTCCCAGCTAGTCAACCAGTCATTTCAACCTTATGTTTAGCCACAACCTCAGTGGAATAACCCACACCAAGGGTGGAGGCCCCAATACAACAATGCCCCAGCTTTATTGCCTCCACCACCTACCCAACCACAACTCCTACACTCTGCGCCACCCAAGCAACCCCAGATGCCTACCTAGCCAAATCCAAACCCAAACAATAGGAAGGCTCAACAAGTATACAGTGGAGAGACATCATACCCATCTTATGTTGTAGAAATCCAGAATATCAACCTAACATCTAGTAGAATTCTTCCAGATAACCAACCTCCCTCTCCACATAGGGAGGCTGAGGAAGAAAGAGGGGAAAGAAACCTTAAAGTAAATCCACCCTTTCTTGAGAGATTAGCCCAACCACTCCAACCTACCCCAGAAGAACTTGAACTTTTGTGAGAATTGAAAAATCTATGTGTAAAGATCCCCCTTCTCCAAGCAATAAAAGATGTTCCCATTTACAATAAGTTTATTAAGAAGAAGTGCTTCAAGCATTCAAGAAGAAGAAAAATGGATGCCCCTACCATTAATGTCATTGGGCAGCTGTCTGACTTAATGTTGGGGTAGGTAATATGTCCAAAGTATTTGGACCCTAGAAGCCCTGTAGTAGATGTGCACATCAATGGCACCATTGTCCCACACACTCTGATCGATCTTGGGGCTACCATTAATGTGATTCCCAAGGACACCATGCTCAAGCTCAAACTCCAAGGGTCATTGAGGAAAACCACAACAGTTTTGCAACTTGCACACTGTTCCACAGTCACCCCTGAGAGAATTGTGGAGGATGTGATGGTCTCCATTGACTCCTGGGAGTACCCTATAGATTTCCTAGTTCTCCAGCCTAAGGCTAAGCTTATTGGTTACCCTCTCGTCCTTGGGAGGCCATGGTCGCACATAGTTGATGCTTACATTAGCTGTAGAGCTGAGAATATGACCATCAAGAATGGGCATATGTCCAAGCAGTTAGTCCTATACCCTCCTGCTCAACCTTCTCTAGAGCATGATTTACCTTCATGGTTGGAGGAGGAGGAAGAAGATGAGGCTTATTCACCCTAAATTTATGCTTTGAAAGCAACCATAGGAGGAGGACAACAAGATGAGGATGACTTAATTGAACACCTGCTCCAAAGTCCAACTCCTAGTTCGTTACCATTAGAAGAAGAAGGGAAACCCATAACAATCATCCAATTGACTTATGCTTGGCCAATTACAATCCACTTCATGTCAAAACCATATAATTTGGCCCAAAGAAAACTTTGAAAATTAATTCATCTCTTTCTACTCTTGAAGAGGAAAAGCTATGCAACATGTTGAGAGAAAACCTAGAAGCCTTCGCTTGGAGTTACAAGGAAATGAAGGGAGTACACCCCTCAGTGTGCACCCACCACATATACATCAATGAAGGTTGCAAGCCAGTTAGGCAACCACACAGGAGGATGAATCCAACTCTTAAAGATATAGTCAAAGAAGAACTACAAGAACTACTAGATGCAGGACTCATTTACCCTGTCTCTGACAATTAGTCGATCTCTCCTTTAGTGTTAGTTCCCAAGAAAAATTGTAAGTGGAGGATTTGTGTCAATTACAATGAGTTGAACAAAGCCACAAAGAAGGATCATTTTCCCCTACCCTTCATTGACCAAGTGCTAGATGCCTGGCAGGGAAGAAGTTTTTCTCTTTCCTAGATGGATTTAGTGGGTACAACCAAATCCAAATCTACCCAGAAGACCAGGATAAGACCACATTCACCTGTCCTTGGGGTACTTTTTCTATAGAGTCCTTCATTTTGGCCTATGCAATGCTCCTGCCACTTTCCAGAGAGCAGTCTTGAGTATTTTTGTTGAATTAGTACATGATGCGGTGGAAATCTATATGGATGATTTTACACCTTATGGCTGTGATTTTCAGGAAGCCCTGACTAACCTAGGAAAAGTATTGCACAAATGCATTGAAATGAACCTGTCTCTCAGTCTAGAAAAATGTGAATTCTTAATGATTGAAGGGATCGTGCTAGGTCATTCAATATCTCAGCAAGGACTGCAGGTGGACCCAAACAAAATAGCAATCATCCAAAGGGTCCCACCTCCTCAAAAGCATAGGGATGTCAAGAGTTTCTTGGGGTTAGATGGATACTACCAAATTTTCATAAAGGACTTCAACAAGTTGGCCTCTCCTTTATTTGGGTTGTTGGCCAAAGATTCTGAGTTTATATGGTCAAAGTGCTGTCAAGAGGCCTTAGACATTTTAAAGGGTAAGTTAACCACTGCACCAATTCTTCGAGGCCCAAATTGCCCCCCCCCTTTTCATATTCATGCTGATGCCTCACACAAAGCCATAGGAGCAGCATTAGGTTAGGTAGAGGAGAAATTTCCCTCTGCCATCTATTTTATCAATAAGAACCTATCAAAGGCTAAGCTAAATTATACTGTGACCGAAAAAAGAACTCTTGGCTGTTGTGCATTCATTAAACAAATTTAGGCATTACATTATAGGCTACCAAACATTTTTGCATACTAACCATGCTGCAATCAAATATTTAATGAATAAACGAGATGCGAAATCTAGAATTATAAGTTGGTTTCTTTTATTATAGAAGTTTGATCTAACTATTGTTGAGAAGCTTGGTAAGGAAAATGTTGTTGCAAACTTTCTATCTAGGATGAATCTGCCTGCAAGTGAAGAAGGAATGGTGGATGACCAGTTACCAGAAGAACATTTGTTTTCTATTTTAGTTTCTCCCCAAGGTTTGTTGATATAGCAAACTATTTGGTATCAAAACAGTTCCCACAAAACTTGCCCTCCAAAGAAAAGAGAAAAATAGTCAAGAAGAGAATCCCCTTCACCTGGATTAGGGGAAATATTTTCAAACTTGGCCCATATCAAATCTTGAGAAGGTGTGTAAGGGAAGAGGAAGTTTTTGACATCCTTCTAACCTGTCATGATGGGCCTTGTGGAGTCACTCTGCAGCAAAGAGGACAACATTCAAAGTGTTACAAGTAGGCTATTATTGGCCCACTCTTCATGAGGATGTGAAGAAGTATGTTAGTCAATGTGATTGGTGCCAGAGGATGGGAAAGCCTACTCCAAGAGATGAGATGCCCCTACAACCTTAAGTGACTTTCGAGCCATTTGACAAGTGGGGCATGGACTTCACTGGGCCTATCAACCCTCCTTCAAAGAAAAAATAGTACATTATTGTGCACACTAATTATTTGACTAAGTGAGCTAAAAACAAGGAAATTAAGGCAACAACAAAAGAGAAGGTGGCTGAGTTCCTAAGGGAGAATGTATTCTACAAATTTATGTACCCTAGAGAGCTAGTCACAGACCAAGGCAGCCAATTTACTTCCAACATGATTGAATAACTGCTCAGCCATCACAAAATCAAGCATAGGACCTCCACTCCTTATCATCCACAAGATAATGGGAAAGTGGAGGTGACCAACAAGGCACTGGAGAGCATTTTAACCAAGGTAGTGAGCAGCAATAGGAAGGATTGGGTAGAGAGACTAGTTGAGGCCACTTGGGCCTATAATACAACATGGAAGACGACCACTGGATTTACACCCTATGAGCTGGTCTATGGGAAAAAGGCTTTGCAATCCATTGAGTTTGAATATAACACTTTGAGGATGGCAACACAACTAGATTTGGATCTCAGTCATGCACAGAAAGAAAGATTGTTCCATATGAATGGCTTGGATGAATTCAGAATGCAGGCCCTCCTACATACAGGGATAGTTCAGCTTCAGAGGAAGATCTGGCATGACAAACTTATTAAGGAGAAGCAATTTCAAGAGGGAAATTGAGAATTTTTATATGATTCTAGGTATAAATACTTTAAGGGCAAGCTAAGGGCAAGATGGCTCAGACCTTATGTGGTGGAAAGATGCCATGATAATGGTTTAGTGCAAATTAGAACTATAGATGAAGAAGCCATTCCATTGCTTGTTAATGGACACCGATTGAAAATGTACAAGAGGCCTTTATCAAAACAAGAGTTCATTGACAATATCAATAAGACAGTGATGATGGTGGAGCAAGTTCCAGCTCCTCCCTAATCAGGTCATTGAAAAAAGAAAAAAAAAAAGAAAAAAAATAAGGATTCATGTGAAAACCTCCATGAGGCGCCTGAGTCCCATCTTTGGGTTGAAACCTCAGGAGGCAGCCCAATGATGACAAAAAAAATGAAAAAAGAATAAGAAGATCCTTGGGTGAAACCTTCCTTGAGGCACCCAAGGCAAACATCTAGGGTGAAAACCTCTCTGAGGCAACCTATGTATTTTCAAAGAAAAAAGAAAAAAAAAAGAGACAAAAAGATGTAATTGTTATTTGCAGGTGGACGAGAAAGACAGTCAAAGAGAAAAAACAGGATCCAAAGGGAACCCTGCTTCACACATATCCATCTCCTCCACTCCTTACCATGCATCACTCCATCAATTCCATTGTTTTTTCACTTCATTGCTTCAATTTAGGCAAAGACTGTGTTTTCAAAAAGAGATCAGTTTCTGCCAATTATTCCCTTGCTCCACACATAGTCATTCACTGCAGCACCCTCACAGCCCCAACCAGCAACATGATTAAGAAATTATAGGAGCAGCTACAGGACTTCCCACGGGAAATCTTGTAGTAGCCTGTCCCATAGCATATCAATCGTGAGCTACAAGTCTTCACTAGGATGATCCAGGAGATCCACAACAGCAACAACATCAGTTCTTCAGTCATAGATAGTAGAGGAGGAAGAAGAATGACCACGCAACAAATAAACAACGCAGCGCCTCTGATATTTGACAACTGTAGCATGTCATCGAGACCACAGGTAAGTATCCCACTCACTCACTCATATGCATAATTTGATCAAAAGTTGTAAAGGTTACGAGGTAGTTGGTTTATAAGTGAAAAGGTGGCTAGTTAACTTCACCAACTTCATCCAGTCATCACATACAAAATTAGGTGTCCTCACGCGTGGTTGTAGTCAAATCAAAGAAAAAGGGGGAGTAGGACAAGAAGTGGTTAACTATAGATCTACGAGGTGGGATCTGATTACGAGGAGTGGGAAACAAAACATTGTTTGCATGCATTCATGCATTCCACCTCCTCGAAACTCCCTCACTCAAGTCGCTCTTATAACTCTGGCCACCCACCGGAAGCAAGGATCCTTCATTTTGCAAAAGAATTTCTACAGGAGCATGCACAAGAACAATCTACGGGAGTAGTCTAAAAGATACACATAGGTAGTCTACAGGATAGGCAGAGCAGGGTTCAAGAGGGAATATCACAAGAGTGTCCACTGCCACCACTATAAAGACGCAGGGTCTAAAAATTCATCCCCATTTACAAGAAAATGAACTAAAAATTCTCTAAAAATCTAGTGGATATAACAACTGGGGGAGGTGAAGTACATACACAGGAAACTCTGTTTTCTCCTAAATTTAAAATTCTTATGTCAAACTTCTCATTTCTTCCTCAAGCCTCACAAGAAAGATGGCATGAGGGTTTAATAGGAGAGAACCCACAAACATTGTGAAGATACAACAACACCCCCAAGTGCTTGAAATCATACTAAGACACCAATGGAAGGGGTTTTTCGAAAAATTCACAGGGTATGATGATTAGGTGGCTCAAGAATTTTCTCATTCACTCACTCCACACAGCAGAATCCATGCCACTGTTATATTTAGAGGGCTCACTATAGATCTAACCCCATAGCTCATTAGTAGGGTCACCACACTTCCCTTAGGAATTCCATGGAGAAAAGAAGACAAAGCAGACAGTCAGGTGGCAAAAAGGAAATTCTCTTTAGAAGGTGAAGAACCCACGAAGGATAAAAATGGGGTAAGGAGGGACAGCCTTCCATACCCATGGACTGAGGTAGTTTACGAACTCATAAAATATATCTCATGTGAGGGTAGATACAGTGTTTTTTATGGCTACCATTTTAGGATGCTTGAAGAATTAAGATTTGGGGTAGAAACACTAATTCACCAAAGACTCAACATACCCTATTTCTTGATGCAATCACTCATAGACTCCAGAAAAAAAGTAAAGGAAAGGAAGTCCCAACAATTGGCTCACCATGGGTTGATCAAATCCTCATTTTTGATGCCCTCCAAAACCTCAGGATCCCTATAACATGGTCTGTCTTCAGAGACTTACCAGCAGAGGATGACATCAAAACCCTTACCTATGATGTTAGTCCTTCTGTCAGTGAGGAGGAGGAAAAATAAGAGGAAGAATATAAAGAGCTGGATGGGGATGAGATGAATGAAGAAGAAACTAATACAGAGGAGCATGATGAAGCAGAAGAAGATGGAGGAGAAGAGGAGGATGATGCTAAATTAAAGGAAGAAACTGATGGAAATGAGAAAGAACAGCAAGAGGAAGAAAATAACAAAAACAGAGAGGAAGAAGGCATTGAAACAAAAGGGGAAGAACAGAAGGACGAGTCACCTAGGGTGTCTCCAGAGGCCCCTGCGAAGGAGGCAGCAGCTTCCCTCACTTCTCTTAGCACCCCAGTCAAGCAAAAAGGAAAAAGAAGGAGGCAAACCCCTCTATATTTCAGAACAAGAAAGAGCACAAGAATCAAACAAGAGAAGCTCAAGGAAATGGGCAAAGATCTAAGTGGCTTAAGAGACAAAGAAGAAATAATGAGAGATCAACTCGAGAGGGAATTTGCATGGTTGAGAGGACAACCTCAGAAAATGGAAAAGTTACTAGCATGTATGGCCAGCGTCTCCTTGGAGGCCATCTAGTGTAGGATGCCAGCTAAATCCTATGCTCTTTACCTTAGAGAACAATGGCTACAATTTTATATTAAAACACTAGCACAAAGGGGCACCATGCCATTTCAGGACTACAGGCAGTTTATTGATCTTTGTGATCAAAGTACACTAGAGGATAGGGCCAAAATGGTTGAGTTTTACTTGCACAATATGACCCTCACAGACATGAATGTTTGGGATCCTAATTTTGAGCTAGGAGATCTACAATTAATGGCTTTGCCATCATGGATGAACCATGAGGAGTTAAGGGCTACAGAGATGAAAAGAATATTGACCAGAGAGAAAAATGAATATTTTTTCATCAGAGTTGAACAATCAAATCCCATGGCCCTAATCAGTAACCATAATCTAATTAGAAATGATCCTCAGTTGGCACCTAGATATCTTACTGCCCAAGAGCAAGCAATTTCACATTTTGAGGATATGTTTATGCTGCTAGGAGATGATAGTATACATCCCTGCTCAAGGAGATGGAACACACTACCACATAGCTTGAATATCAGAGAATATCACTCCCCTCAAAGGTTGAGAGAGGTACTCAACAGGACACCTATGTATAAGTAATCAATGCAAAGGTTGAAGGTCAATTGGATAGCCTAAAACTCAGTCCACCACTACTACTAGGAATGCTAGAAGGGATAAAAGAAGAATAGGAAAAGAGGCAGTGGGAAGAAGTAGAAAGGAAAGTAGGCTTCGATGCACAAGAAGAATATACCACATCAAAGGCATGGGATTTCAGAGAGGCTACCAGAGCCATGAAGGAAATGGACATTGATAAAGTTCTTAGAGGATGAGAAACACTTTTAGTATGGGGTGATGATGAGCCTCATGATTGGGTAATTATATGGGCCTTAATTCACCTCCTAGCTTAGTAAAACCAACTATTCTCACAACTTATTTCATACTTTTGATTATATTTTGCTTATGAGATGAGTTAGAGTTGGATACTTTGCTTTGTGGTCTATTGTGCATGTAATGCAGGATTAATAGATAAAATCAAGGAGTTTTAGCAAAGACCTTGGTCAAAACTCGAATGGGACAATGGAGAGGAATTATAGGAGGTAAATCCTCCTCATTTCCTACCCCTCCATTCGAATATTCCTTCATCATCTCAGAGTGCAACTAGCCAAATCATGAGGACTAGAAGGCAGCCGAGCAAGTCGAAGTAAAAGAACCAATTTATCTCTAGTTTGGGATTCGAGCCTCCCTAATTTTAAGGAAGTCATTGGAGACTTCAGTCGTATATATAGAGAGGCCTAATACCTCAGGAGGATTCGATTTTTATTCAAACTTTTAATTGTAGAACTCTACTTTATTTTCGAGCTACAAGACTTATGACAATTTTTTGATGTAATCCATTGTTTTGATAATAAGAATGAGTTTTGTTTTGAGCCAGCACTGAGTTAACTTAGAGGGCTAAAGCTCTTGGGTTAGGGCCCGACCCTAGCAGCTAAGGATCCTCTTTACTGTACATGTATGCTAGCGTAGATCCATGGTTTAATCGTTCATTTGCTTAAATAGCTGCATTTCCATTACAGTAGTATAGCGCATAGATTCATGGTTTAAGCATTCATTTGCTTAAGTAGATGCATTTTCATTACAACAGTGTAGAGTAGATTGGTTGTGTTTCAGATTTCTAAGTATCGCATGAGCTTTGGAGTTTGATGTCTTGATTCAGTGCTTGGTTCATTTCATCGTTATCGTCTTCAATCACTCTCTTTCTGTAATAGATCTTACTCATATTCACATTTCCTTAAGCCCGAAATCACACCTTAAGCGGATTATACCCGTACATCTCCTTACCATCCGATCCAAAACAAACCTGAAAAATCATTGTCCAATTCATTTCAACGCTTGACTTTATGCTTTCTAGATCTCCACTATCGACCTATCTAGCTTGATCCAACATCTATCGTGAATTCTTCCACCTACTTTATGCACTCCAAATCTCCACCATTGATCTGTCGCGCCCTTGATCCAATGGTTATCATGCAATCTCACAGAGATTCTTGCATGGCCATTACCCACCCGAGAACACGCGAGAAAAGTGGTTTTCTCATGCTACGTGTCACCCAGTTAGGCTAATCATGCAAAATTTTGGAATTTCGCATATAGCCTTGAGGGCACGCGAGAAACGTCTTACTGCCTATGGAAACCCACTCCATCATTCCACACATTTTCTTTCCTTCTGTTTCCACATGACTTAATCCTATTCGCCCATCAATTCACTTAAACCCCACGATGAGATCTCCTCCACTCAATCTCTCGTTTAACCCTGTTCATCCATCTATTCAATTAACCTACGTGATAAGATCTCCGCCACCCAATCTTCTATTAGTCCTATTCATTCATCTATTCACTAAATCACCCGCGATAAGCTCTCTGCCACTCATCTTTCATTAACCCTGTTCGTTCATATATTCACTAAATCGCCCACGATAAGATCTTTGCCATTCATCTTCTGATTAATCCTGTTCATCCATCTCTTGACTTAACCTCCTGCAATAAGATCTCTGCCATTCATCTTCCGATTAGTCTTATTCATCCATCTATTCACATAATCTTCTTTGATAAGATCTCTGATGCTCATCTCCCAATAATATTGTTCTCGATGAATCAAACAGTTCCGATGCACTTCCGCTTTGTTACGTCCTCCTTTCAATGATTTCAATCTTCGCTTTCTCTTCTACTTAACTCCTTGCATGCTTGATTTTACAGAAAAAAAACAAAAACGTGAAAAAACTTTAGTTTAGTTTCTTTGCTTATTCATTAGTTTAGTTTGATGTTCTTTAATTCTGCGACTTAGATAGTAGCATTAGGTTAGTGTTTATTTAACAACTCTTCTTAGTTTAGTTGTTTAATTGGTTAATTAGGATATGGTGTGATCTATCATTACATGTTGTTTTCCTCATTATTGCAGTAGAGTAGCTCTCATAGAATAGATTTTCTCTTCTTCCATCAAATAACCAAGCTACTCCTGACTATATAGAAGTATGGTTTGGAACCCCTGGGGTCTCTTGCCAAATGAACAAGTGACAACAGGCAGGACCTTCACTTCTACTTGTGCATATAGAACTGTCACCTCCAATTTTGTATGAAACCCGAGTTGATAGGTAAAGCTGATAGCCCAAGAGTTGTAGCATCCTTGCTGCAATACTGGCGCTCATCAATTATCTTTTCATCTTTGCTAGGTTGTGTACCTAGACAATAGAATTATCGAACATAGTCCCTCACTGACTCCCCTCCACAGGAAGAACCTGAAAGAGATATGTGGGCACCATGTCACGAAAACCCTGTAATAAAATAAACATCATCGATCATAATAGGGACCACTTTGTCCCTTATGTGAAAATCCTGATCTGTCAGATCCCATGCATGAACAAGGAACTGCAATAGTTCTGATTGTTGCCTCATTCCGGACAACTTGAAGTATTTAAGCAACCCATAGTTTTTTAGGGCCTCAACTATACCCGAATCATTTAGGGCAACCATGTCTTGTTCTTCATGCTCTCTTTCTCGCCAAGTAATAGACATTCTAATCCGACGAAAGCTTGAAATCAAACCATAAGCTTAGTTAGGATCCTTCTCATGGAAAAAACTAAAGAAATTTTGGGTAAATTTGGTGAAACAAGTTTGTGAAACTCGCCCAGCATAGCCTAGGCAAGGAGACACTGTGCTGCAGTGTAGTATTCCTTCTGTCTGGGTGCTCCCCAACGCAGTTTTTGACATGCAAGCATGCGTTGATCCCAGGGTGAAAAATTCAAACCCTAGGGGCTCTAAAAACCCTAAAAACTTGCATGAAATAGTAAAAGAATAACATGAAAAGAAAGAGGAGGGGTAAACATCCTACCTAGTCCAGACAGCACGAGAAATGATCAGCAGAATCTCTCGCAATCAACTGCTGAAGATCAAGGTAAAAAACAGGGTCATAGCACAAACTGAATGGTAAATATCAAATGGTGAAAATAACATGGTAAATTCTTGTTCTTATGTTTATTTCATGAACATTAAACAAGTAAACTTTAGTATTTACCTATTTTTACCAATGAAATGGGTATGTTTAATCTATTTGGTGTTGCTTTGAACAAATTTACAATTGACATATAGAATGTGACGTGCACGATCGTAAATTGTACTTTGACCACATAGCATACTTTTATCTCTTTTTCGAGCTCTGTTAAACATTGAAAAAGGAACCCCCTTGGAGTCCTCTTTAAGATCTTTCAAACTCTTGACATATGAAAAGATTGTCGAGCACTTTTCCTTTTTAGCTTGTTAACGGATTGGAAATGACATCTATTCAGTATAAGTTTAGTCCTTTTTCGAGCTAGGATAGATTATTTATGAAAAAAGAATACGTTGACCGAACATGATCAATAGGTTCTCTCTTGTATTGTTTTACACTTTTTTTTACTTTAGAGACAAATATACGAAAAAGAAATTGTGGAGTTTTCTTTTTGTCCCTTTTCAAACTCTCTAAACATGAAAAGGACCAAGTTATCATTGTCGTTAGACTCATTAAAACATAAAATAGCGACAAACTTGTCCATCATGAGAAGACCAAGTTTCACCTTTTCTAGAGTCATTAAAACATCACATAGCGATGGATTCCCCCGAAGGGTGGAATTATACAACAAGCATATGTTATCCTCCTCAAGCTAGATAAACATAAAGAGGTACTAGTTAACAATGATTGGGGAAAATGGGAAAAGGGGTAAGCCACTTTATGGCAGCAGGTTGCTCTTGAACACGACACTTTCACTTCATCATTGTGACTATTTGGGTTGGGTTATCTGCTTGGTGGTCATCATACCTTGGTCTATCATACCATCCATTACTTTTGTTTTGGGTCAATGCTACCAATCCATTCAGTGTTGCCCACATGTTCATGAGAAGTCACTCAGTTTGAAATTCATCCTTTGCAATAATCATAAATCTTCATTTTCATAACCGTCATTCCTGAACCTTGTGTCATCAGTCACATTCCATCCCCAAAAATCATTACAGTCATTTCGTGTTGTTGATTTGGGGTACATCAAGGCCCTCCTGCGACAAGTCACTTCTTGTCGACATCAACACATTATCCAATAAGTTGACTTATAAACACCCCTTCAATACATCGAGACTTGCATACATCAATAACAATTTTCTTGCTTACGGAAATAGGTTGACATCACTCACCTTCAACTAAAAGACTTTGTATGGTGTTCGACATCAAAACATCCATTCATACCATGTAGAATGTATTGCAGTACCTTGAGGATCATTATCATTATTGATGATTTCTCTCGCATCTATTAACGGCTTACATCATTGGCTGGTAATCAAACGGTGTATTCCCATGTTTGACTTCAGATCACATATTCGCATGGTTAGACTCGTACTTGAGTGAACGATTGAATGAGACAGAAGACCCCAGATCTAGTTTCATCCATCCAGGCTGCAATTTCAGGAAATGTACCAAATCATTCATACGATGGCTTTACATTGATGGTCATCCTAACATGGGTCTATATTTGTAGACGACTGTCTATGTACTTGTAATGAAAGTGTATATGCTAAGCATGGGTATTCCTTCTCTTAGAAATTCATGAGAAAAAAAATCAAAATATCATGATATTATGTATTGTAATCGATGCAGGTCACCATCCACTTCAGAACCTCCTCATCACATCGTAAAGCATATCACTCGACATCATTATTTTCGACATCATACTTTAGGGGGCAGCTATTATAGATCCATTTGGGCACATCACTCCCATCATTTAGATCAATACCATTAGGGCTCATCAAACCCTAATTCAGTTGCTACATGCCCTAGACAAGTCACCACTTTGAATGCCTCCTTCCCTGAGAGTTTCTTGGCCTGAAGCCCTCCAGAATTGCCTCCTTGAGGGACCAGCGCAGCATTGGTCAGGGGTAAGTGCACTTTGGTACAGGTAGGCCCATGTCAGGGTGCTTTCCAGAGCACTTAGGCCCACTTTGACCTGTGCTGGGAGAGTTTGAGTGAAATCATCATAGGGTTCTTGGAATATTCTTATCTTCTAGAACCATCTAGAAGATTCCCACACTTATCATCTCCTATGAGCTCGAAATTGGATAGGGAGTGAGTTAAGTAACCTCCTATCCTCTCATCCCTTCCTCCATGGAAACTAACTCTAAGTTTGGAAGGCCATTCAATGCCCTCATTTATGACCAAACCTCCTCCATTTGCCTATAAATTGAGCACTCATCTAAGTGATCATGGGCCGGACTTTGAGAATTTTTAAGGAGATACTGCTGTTGGCATTATGTTTCTGGTATGGCTATATGTTACAGATGTTGTACTTGATGGCAACTCCCGTGGCAAGGCTCTCAATTTGTTGAAAATTAAGAAGGACGCAGGAAATCAGTTCAGAAGGTGCGTACCCGCAGGTACACCATGCAGGGACCGCGTCCAGATACGCAGGCCAGCCGTTCAGGAGGTGCGTCCCCCCAGTGCACACATTTCAAGGCAGAGAAAAGCACACGTGGGGTTTTCTTATGTTTTACTCTTGGTATTTAGCCGACGGTATTGGGTTATTGTGGTGTCGGCTCGTGGTATTGTTCCATGATTTTAGGAGGAGCTTGCCTATATAAAGCAAAGGAGATCACTTGGCTAAGCATCTTTTGCAATTGAATATCTTTAGATCTGAAATATTGGGTTATGGTCTTAAAAGCTTGATCTATATGAAAGGGAGGTTGAAGGCGAATCTGTGAAGGGTGATCTCTCGAGCGCATGATCAGATCTGAGCAACTGTGCCACTCTGGTGGACTGCCTATTCGGCCCTAATCAGAAGGACGCAGGTGTTAAACAGAAGAGCTGCGTGGGTACGCAGTGCAGAAACAGGAGATCTGCGTGGGGACGCAGAGCAGAAACAGGAGACCTGCATCGGTACGCAGAGCAGAAATAGGAGACCTGCGTCGGTACGCAGAGCAGAAGAAGGAGACCTGCGTGGGTACGCAGAGCGACTAAGGTTCAGGTGCGTCTGTGCAGTAAAAGTACGCGGCACGATAGTATTTCCAGGTGCATCCGTACGCGGCGCGATAGTATTTTGGGGTGCGTCCCTGCAGGAATAATACGCAGCGCGGTTCAAGGTACAGTGCGTGGGCACGCAATTCGGCAGAAGGATTCCTGCGGGTATACGCAGGAAAGCAGAAGGTGAACTGCGTCGCGACGCAGGCCACAGAAGGGAAAACTGCGTATCTGTATTAAAATGTTCTGTTGACTGAAATTTTCTGTTGATAAGGTGTTCTGGGTTAGTTCTGTTATTGTTGATCTGATAACTGTAGTGGACTGTAACTTTTATGTACTTGATGATCATTTGATGCTTTATGAAAAGAAGTAGGGGGTTGTAGCTCCCTTCCAGGAGAGACTGGAAAACGAGAGAGAGAGAGTTGTAGCTCTCTGCAGGTTGCAGCCTGCGTACTGGTAAAGGACTGCACCAGTACAAAACCATTGTAAAAGAAGTTTCTAAGTTGAAAGAAGATAGAGACATATTGCAGCAGGTGGTTTTCACCCACATTGGGTTTCCACCTTACATCTTGTGTTCTTTGGTGTGACTATCTGTTTTTCTTTGTTCATGCTCATTATTTTATGATACTGACATGCAAAAATAATTCAAAGAACAAATAAGGAAGATTTATTAAAAGAATTAGATAATACTGATTCACCCCCCCCCCCTCTCAGTATTATTTCCAACAATTGGTATCAGAGCCGGTCCTTCAGAGAAGCTTGATCGCTTGAAGGTAGATCGTTCATCATGAGCAACTACGAGAGAGAAGCATCAATCAGGCCACCGGTTTTTGATGGGACAAACTTCAATTATTGGAAGGTAAGAGTTACTGCCTATCTTCAATCTCTTGGTACAGAAGTTTGGGACATCGTAGAGACAGGCTATGCTTTTCCTTCAGCTACTCCTACAGATGCAGCCGAGAAAAAGAAGTATGAAACAAATGCGAAAGCAGTCAGTACTCTATTAGGATGTATATCTCAATCAGAATTCATGAAGGTAATGCACTATAAATCTGCAAAAGAGATATGGGACAAAATTGTCACGAGCTATGAAGGAGATGAACATGTAAAGCGTGCTAAACTTCAAACTCTCAGAATTCAGTATGAGACTCTCAAAATGTATAATGATGAAAGTGTGGCTAACTATTTTCTTCGGGTAGATGAGGTTGTTAATTGTATGAAAAATTTGGGTGAAGAAATAAAAGAGGCTATTGTGGTTGAAAAGGTCCTAAGATCATTGTCCCCCAAGTTTGAATCTAAAGTATCTGCAATAGAAGAAAAGGAAAATCTACGAATTCTTACTATGTCTCAGCTACATGGAATTCTAACTTCTTATGAAATGAGAAAGGGAGGTCCATCAAACAGAAGAGAAGCTGCTTTCAAGGCATCAGGCAAAGGAGATTATTATGAAGCAAGCCACGTCCCAGAAGAAGAGGAAGAAGAATCAAATTTTGTCAGAAATCTTCAAAGGGGTTCTGGAAGGTTCAGAGGTAAGTTACCTTTTAAATGCTTTGCTTGTGGAAGAGTAGGTCATTATGCTGCAAAATGTCCTTATAAGGATAAAGGAAAGGAACCTGCTAGATGGAACAAGAAACAGAACGCAAACAAGAAAAGCTACTACACTCATGAAGATAGTGATGGTCTATCAAACAGTGATGAAGATGAACAAGGTAATGAATATAAGTTGTTAATGGCATTTGAAGATGATGATTATATGGATGCTGTAGATGTGGATAACCTTTATGATGAAATTACTAGACTCAAGAGATGTATAGAAGAAAAGAACATGATCATTGATACTCTACAATTTCAAATTGATGAAAAGGAAAAACATCATGAAAAATTAGAAGGTGAAATTGTTGGTCTTAGAAAAGAGATTGAGAAAACAAAAGCTATTAATCTCAAGTTTGTCAAAGGATCTGAAACTTTGGATGAGATTATCAATGTGCAGCGGTCTCCTCTAAACAAGACAGGTCTGGGCTATAATGGAGAAACTTCTTAAGCATCCACCTCAAAAAGTTATCTTGATGCAGCAAGAAGAAATGAGCAAAAGAACAATGAAGATCAACAGGTAAAGCAGGAACGAATTACAAACAGAAACTATCAAGGGCAATCCATCTTAAGGGTGAACAAAAGCTACAACCAGCCACAGGTAAAATCTTCTCAATTTGGTTCAAGAATAGATGAAAATAGAAATTACAATCAGTTGGCTGGTAGATTCAATAACCGCAGAAGTTTCTTCAATGGACAATGCTTTTCTTGCCATAACTTTGGTCACAAAGCAGCTCAATGTGTTGCATATAAAACGATCATGACTAGGGAAGCTCAAAAACAAAGAAGTATGACAGGGATTACAAAAAGGACCTATAACAACTTTTCGGTTCTTGAAAATGAAGTTGAATGTTCTATTTGCAATAACTTTGGTCATGAAGACTCTGAATGCAGGAGCAGGTTTCAGCAGAAAAAGGAACAAGCCTCAAACACCAAAACATGGAGAATAAAGGAACCTCAAACAGAAAGATGTGGGATAGCATTTTATGCAGAGGGACAGGAAAATCTATGGTACATTGACAGTGGATGTTCGAAGCATATGACAGGTGATAAAGAAAAACTCGAGTCTTATTCTGCTCTAGAAAAGGGAAAGAAAGTCTCTTTTGGAAATGATACTCCTGCAACTATAAAAGGAAAGGGCATTGCTCAGTTAAAAGAAAAGGTCAAGGCTGGAAATGTTTTGTATGTTGATGGATTGAAGCATAATCTTCTAAGTGTCAGCCAGATGTGTGATCAAAGAACCGAGGTTATATTCAGATCAAATGGATGTCTTGTTCGTGATCTTGATACAGGTAAAACAGTAATCAAAGGCAAAAGAACTCCAAATAATCTGTACATATTTGAAGAAGGACAACAACAATGCTATCTGAGCAAGGATGATGAGCACTGGTTATGGCATCGGAGGCTGGGGCATCTAAGCTTTTCACAAATAAGGAAAGCATGCAAATATCAGGCAGTTCGTGATCTTCCAGATATCAAAATTCCTGACAACACCATATGCAAATCATGTCAGTTTGGAAAACAAACCAGAACTAACTTTCCAGAGAGGGAAGGATCAGCTAGCATGCCTCTTGAGCTAGTTCATACAGATACATGCAGTCCATTCAGGAAAAGAACACCTAGAGGAGAAGAATACCTGATATTATTCATTGACGATTTCTCCAGGTTTGTCTGGCTAGGACTTATGAAGCACAAAGATGAAGCATTCGAAAAATTCAAATCCTTCAAAGCCTTGGTTGAAAATGAATCAGGTCACAAAATTAAGTGCCTCAGATTCGACAGAGGTGGGGAGTTTACCTCAAATGAATTTTTTTATTTCTGTGAAGAACATGGGATAAGAGGAGAATTCTCTACAGCTAGAACTCCTCAGCAAAATGGAGTTGTGGAAAGAATGAACAAAACAGTCCAACAAATGGCTCGTGCTATGCTTGATGAATCAAGAACTCCCGCAAATTTCTGGGGTGAAGCTGCACATGCTGCGGTTGTTATTCTCAACAAAACAAATGTCCGGGTTAACAGCACTCAAACTCCTCATGAGCTCTGGAGTGGTAAGAATCCTTCGGTAAAGCACTTCAAAATCTTTGGGAGCAAATGCTATATCAAGAATACTGATGAGCAGCTTGGCAAACTTGAACCTAGAGCAGATGAAGGCATTCTTCTTGGTTACTCTCCACATAGCAAAGCATACAAATGCTACAATAAAAGACTTGGCAGAATTGTTGACAGCATTGATGTAGTGGTTGATGAGAAGGGATACATTCCTAGGCAAGTACATCATGAAGACATCGAAGAAGATGAAGGCTACCCTCAAAGACAGAATGATGAAGAAGAAGAACCTCAAGAAGAACCAGAGGAGCAGACAAGAATAGAAGAAAAGACTCCATCCAGATATGTTCAGAAGAATCATCCAGAATCTTAGATTATGGGGCAGAAAGAAGCAGGTGTACAAACAAGAAGAACAGTTGCAGAAGCTTCAAGCTATTTGGCATTACTCTCCTCTACTGAACCACAAAGTGTGAAAGAGGCATGCAAAGATGAATGTTGGGTGAAATCAATGGATGAAGAACTTGAGCAAATCGAAAAGAACAACACTTGGGAACTGGTTCCTAGACCAAAGGATAAGAATGTTATAGGAACAAAATGGGTCTTCAAAAACAAATTGAATGAAAATGGAGAAGTAATTAGAAACAAAGCCAGACTTGTTTGTAAAGGGTATGCGCAGCAAGAAGGAATAGACTTTGAAGAAACCTTTGCTCCTGTTGCAAGACTTGAGGCCATCAGAATGTTTCTTGCTCTCTCAAGTTTTCAAAATTTCAAAGTATTTCAAATGGACGTGAAATCAGCCTTTCTGAATGGAGACCTGGAAGAAGAAGTATACATTGAACAGCCAGATGGGTTCATTCTTGGAAATGATCCAAATCTTGTATGCAGATTGAAAAAGGCTCTCTATGGTCTCAAACAAGCTCCAAGGGCTTGGTACTACCGTTTGGACAAATATCTTCATCAACAAGGTTTTTCAAAAGGATCAGCAGATAGCAATCTTTATATAAAAGTTGAAAATGACAAATTGCTAATACTTGTTGTGTATGTAGATGACATTATTTTTGGGAGCAATGAAGAAGCTATGAGTCAAAGCTTTGCCTCGGTCATGCAGAAAGAATTTGAAATGTCTTTGCTAGGAGAACTGACATATTTCCTTGGTTTGCAAATCCAACAAAAAGAAGGAGGGATCTTTTTATCTCAAACCAAGTATCTCAAACAGATTTTGAAGAAATATGGTATGGAAGATGCAAAACCAGTATGTACACCCATGGTCACAGGATGTAGCCTCAGTGAAAATGATGAATCTGCAGCAGTACATCAACCAACCTACAGATCTATGATTGGAAGTTTACTTTATTTGACAGGTACCCGACCGGACATCATGCATGCAGTTGGAATAGTTGGAAGATTTCAGGCAAATCTGAAGGAGACTCATCTTCAGGCAGTGAAGAGAATTTTCAAATATCTTCAAGGGACTCAAAATTATGGCTTATGGTATCCTAGAGATACAGATCTTACACTTCATGCTTATACAGATGCAGATTGGGCCGGAAGCGTGGATGACAGGAAAAGCACAAGTGGTGGTGCGTTCTTTATGGGTTCCAGATTGGTATCTTGGTTCAGCAAGAAACAGAGTTCGATTGCCTTGTCTACAGCTGAAGCGGAATATGTTGCTGCTGCATCTTGTTGCACTCAACTCCTTTGGATGATGCAGACTTTGCAGGATTTTCAAATCACTTGTACACCACCTATCCCCATCTTATGTGATAACACAAGTGCAATCAGCATCTCAAAAAATCCTGTTATGCATTCAAAAACCAAGCACATACCAATCAAGTATCATTTTCTCCGGGAACAAGTGCTTGAACAGAAGGTCAAGTTGGAGTATGTTCCTTCTAAGGAACAAGTTGCTGATATTCTCACCAAACCCTTGCCCAGGGACACTTTTGAATACCTCAGGCAAAAGCTGGGGGTTGTTGATGCATCATCTTATTGTTGAACCTTTTTTGATTGATGGTACAGGTTCAGGGGGAGCATATAATGCATTGTTGGCATTATGGAGGATGGTCAGAAGGAGATCTTGGAAATAGCTGCAATATGTCTCTATCTCTTTCATGGTGGATTATGGTTCTTTGTTGCAGATCGGGTTCATATTCAGGGGGAGCATACCCCTTTGCCCTTGATGTCAAAGGGGGAGAATGAAGCTGAAGACTGAAGATTGTGAGGTTGCCATCAAGTCCAAAGGGGGAGATTGTTGGCATTATGTTTCTGGTATGGCTATATGTTACAGACGTTGTACTTGATGGCAACTCCCGTGGCAAGGCTCTCAATTTGTTGAAAATTAAGAAGGACGCAGGAAATCAGTTCAGAAGGTGCGTACCCGCAGGTACACCATGCAGGGACCGCGTCCAGATACGCAGGCCAACCGTTCAGGAGGTGCGTCCCCCCAGTGCACACATTTCAAGGCAGAGAAAAGCACACGTGGGGTTTCTTATGTTTTACTCTTGGTATTTAGCCGACGGTATTGGGTTATTATGGTGTCGGCTCGTGGTATTGTTCCATGATTTTAGGAGGAGCTTGCCTATATAAAGCAAAGGAGATCACTTGGCTAAGCATCTTTTGCAATTGAATATCTTTAGATCTGAAATATTGGGTTATGGTCTTAAAAGCTTGATCTATATGAAAGGGAGGTTGAAGGCGAATCTGTGAAGGGTGATCTCTCGAGCGCATGATCAGATCTGAGCAACTGTGCCACTCTGGTGGACTGCCTATTCGGCCCTAATCAGAAGGACGCAGGTGTTTAACAGAAGAGCTGCGTGGGTACGCAGTGCAGAAACAGGAGATCTGCGTGGGGACGCAGAGCAGAAACAGGAGACATGCGTCGGTACGCAGAGCAGAAACAGGAGACCTGCGTCGATACGCAGAGCAGAAGAAGGAGACCTGCATGGGTACGCAGAGCGACTAAGGTTCAGGTGTGTCCGTGCAGTAAAAGTACGCGGCGCGATAGTATTTCCAGGTGCGTCCGTACGCGGCGCGATAGTATTTTGGGGTGCGTCCCTGCAGGAATAATACGCAGCGCGGTTCAAGGTACAGTGCGTGGGCACGCAGTTCGGCAGAAGGATTCCTGCGGGTATACGCAGGAAAGCAGAAGGTGAACTGCGTCGCGACGCAGGCCACAGAAGGGAAAACTGCGTATCTGTATTAAAATGTTCTGTTGACTGAAATTTTCTGTTGATAAGGTGTTATGGGTTAGTTTTGTTATTGCTGATCTGATAACTATAGTGGACTGTAACTTTTATGTACTTGATGATCATTTGATGCTTTATGAAAAGAAGTAGGGGGTTGTAGCTCCCTTCCAGGAGAGACTGGAAAATGAGAGAGAGAGAGTTGTAGCTCTCTGCAGGTTGCAGCCTGCGTACTGGTAAAGGACTACACCAGTACAAAACCATTGTAAAAGAAGTTTCTAAGTTGAAAGAAGATAGAGACATATTGCAGCAGGTGGTTTTCACCCACATTGGGTTTCCACCTTACATCTTGTGCTCTTTGGTGTGACTATCTGTTTTTCTTTGTTCATGCTCATTATTTTATGATACTGACATGCAAAAATAATTCAAAGAACAAATAAGGAAGATTTATTAAAAGAATTAGATAATACTGATTCACCCCCCCCCCTCTCAGTATTATTTCCAACAACTGCTGGTGTGAGGATTGAGATTATAAGAAAGTGTTGTTATGCTACCGGAGTGTTGTGCTATTGATGTGACGTTGGTTGGAACCCAAGCTGGAAGAGTGACAATGGATTAGACTTCATGGTTGTAATTCTTCCTTCTACTTAATAAAGATGTTTACACCTTTTTACATATGTGTATCTTGATATATGATGTTTAAATGTGTGAATGTATTTGATTCCATTTACTTATAGTCGATAGATATCTTTCTTTGATTGGTTCTCTGTCTTCTGTTTATGCATGCAAGTACTTTTTGAGCAAGTTAAGTTCGAGAAGGAGTGACGAGAGCCATACAAAGGAGACAAAAGGAAAGCGAAAGAACAAGAAGGTCCTTCGATTCCCTTGTCTTATTTATCATCTATAGAAAAAAGGATAAGCACTTTAAATATGTTTTTCTAGGTATAGAAACCTACCTAGGGAATTAGACTTATCTGTAGATACAAAATTCCACATAACACTGCACAAATAGGAGAGTATGAAATGGACCAAGTTATTCTGGATCTTGGGTCAGATGTGAATGTTTTGCCAAAACAAACGTGGGAGAGGATGGGGAGACTTGCGTTGCAGTGGTCTCCTATTCAATTGAGGACGGTGAATCAACAAAAGATTATCCCCATGGGAATATTACAGGGAGTGACAGTAGATATTGAAGGCATGAGCACGTTGGCTAATTTCGAAGCAATAGAGATTGACGATGACAACAATCCCTACACCGTGCTCCTTGGGATCGACAGGGCTATTGACATGAATGGGGTGATCAATTTGAAGAAGCGGACAATGTCATTTGAGAGGAAATCGCTCCATGTAGTAGTACCTTTGGACCTTGCAGAAGGATCGCACTATACTGAACCGATATTTGATTATGAAAGCGACGATGATTTGGACCAAATCTACAAAATAAAAACGCGAGATCGAGATTGGGTGAATCCGATAGTTAATGGATGTATTGCATGGGACCAAGAAAGATCCTACACATCAGATGCAAATGAGGAATTGGAACACTGGAAGAATCAATTGCACGAAGTGTCTACGCTGCGTTGTAATATAATGACTAAATCGTTGTGTTGCATATCATCAGAGGTAAGAAGTTTTCCTTATTATGATGGTTTAATTGATGTTGATAAATTTTTGGATGCATTTGAGAGGGAAGTGCCAGAGAAGCATCGCTTCCAAGCCTTTGATTTGGCACTGCACGCTACGCCTACATGATGGTGGGGTACACATAAAGACAATTTTGATGGATGGTGCAAATACCGAAGAATGATGAGATGCAATTTGGTTGCCGAAAAGTGTGAGTGACAGAGAAGTATGATGGGAGGAGTGATTTGTGCAATCACTTAACAAAATGGACTGATGCTTATGGAGCATAATTGCAACTGGAGTGGGTGAATTTATTCTGTCACACTTTGGATGTGATACCAATGAATTGGTACTTGGAAACAGAGCTCCGCCATGGCACAGACGACTGAGATATTTTGAGACAAGGATTCGTGATGACATTCAGCTTTGAGGATGGATTCGAGTGCACTGATGAAGTGTTGCAGGAGGTCAAAGCAACGATCTTAAGAATACCACATGATCGCTTGGATTTGATTCAACCAGATTGGACCACCCAGCTGCACCATGCGCTGGAATGCTACAATGTGACTGTTGAAGAAGAAGAGGAGGATCCAAGGAACATTAATATTCCAGAGGTAGAAGATCACCACGAAGTTGAGGGGCTGCAGATAGAGAATCCAAATATCATCACACTGCTGAAAAATAGACAAGTGAATATTAGAACAGAGGTGGAGCCGAAGTTTGCGAAGATAGGGGACTACTGGGATGATGTTACAGTGGATAAGGTCGCTAAGTTTCTCCGCGAGTATCAGGATGTTGGGTCCCTATAATACTAGTGATTACCCCATTACTATTGTAGTTATACCCCATATTTATATTGTTGTGCCCCTATTACCCCCATATTGTTATTTCTGTGCCCCATAGAATCCCTCTATTGTTATTTTTGTGGCTTTATATTATTATTGTTAGGTCGGCTGGATTATATTGTGACTCCTTAGACTCCTATATATAGAAAGGAGGTTTTGTCATTTGAATCATCCAAGAATTGTTCATTTATGTAATATAAAGGAGGTTTCCCCCTTGAAGAGGCTGAATTTTAAGGCGTTGATCTATCTTCTCTATCTTTTCTTGAGCTGGTTTCATAACATTTGGTATCAGAGCTTTGGATTCTAGGGTTTCGTTGCTCCAAACAGGTCATCGTGGAATTTTCGCTATAACTTTTTTTCTGTAATGTTTCAGAAGTCGCAAAAAAACCCATTTGAGAAGAAATCGCGTTGAACCTTGTGTCCAAATTTCAGAGCTTTTCGCGCGATATTTGCGGAGATATGATCTGAGGAAGTTGGTCTTTTTGCAGACTCCTGAATTACATTCAAAACAGGTGACCTGGGGAAAATCGTCATAACTTTCTCTCTGGGAATCAGATTGAAATTTCGTAAGAAGGTACAGAAAGAGGACGGACTGTAGTTTCTTGTATAACTTTTTAGAACCAAAGATAGAAAATTGTACACGTGGCACTTCATACAAGTTCGCTCTTCTGGAAAGGTCTATAATCAGGTCATCTTGGGAGACTGTGCATAACTCTTTCTTGGAGAATCCAATTTGGATCCGACTGGTGGCATTGGAAAGAGGAAATAGAGAGCTACCACAGGTCACAAATTCAGAACTAAATGATTGGAAAGTACAGAGATAAATCAGAGGAAATATCGAGCTCCTACAAAGTGAAAAAGGTGTGTATATTTTTTTTAAATTTTTGCTTAAGCTTGGTTTGAAAATTTATTTTGAAGGAATTCAAAGGGCATAGTAGAGAATTATTATCGGTAATTGATGCCCCGAGGAAAGAAAATGCAAACACCTAGTAAGGAACCTGAAAGCTCTAGCATGACTCATGAAGAAGAGGAAGAAATGCTACATGATATATCAAAATTACAAGAACAAGTGCAACAAATGTCACGCTCACAAAAGTTAACAGAAGCTAAGATAAATGGCATGGAAGCTAATATGGACAATTTGAAGATAGATTTGAACACAAATTTGAAGATAGACATGGCAGATTTGAAGACAGATTTGACAAATTTTCTACAAGAAATACTTACTAATGGTGAAAAGAGAGTAAAGGAAACTCATGATGAGCACAAAAGAAATGTTAATCATGATTCCATAGATGCTAATGTTGGATCGAAGAATCACCATATTCCAAAAATCGATATGAGGAAGTTTGATGGCAAGGATCCCGCCACATGGATATTACAGATGGAGCAATTCTTTGATCTCAATAATGTGCAAAACGCACAAAAGGTACGTATGGCAACTGTATATTTGGAACCAAATCAGTTTGTATGGTATCAATGGCTTTGTTCTCGTAAACAATTTATCACTTGGGCAATTTTTACGGAAGAATTGATAGCACATTATAAGGATACAAAAAGCAACACTTTTTTTAGCCAATTGATAAGTCTCAAACAAAAGGGTTCAATAATGGAGCACATTGAGGAGTTCCAAAAATTGAACATAAGGGTAAAAGATATTCCAGAGGAGCATAGGATTGATGTGTTCATAGGGTCTTTAAAGGATAATATCCAACATGATGTTTGCCTTTGGGAACCTGATTCATTAGAGAAGGCATTCAGGTTAGCAAGAAAAATGGAAAGCAAAATTATGGCAACTAGGAAGCATACCACTCACAACTATAAAGATGGAAGTGTTGTTGCCCCTAGTCTTCCACAACCTACAAGGTTGACACCACAACAATTGGAAGAAAAAAGAGCAAAAGGGCTTTGTTACAATTGTGATAGCAAATACACAAAAGGTCATAAGTGTGCTGAGAAGAAATTATTCTACATAGATTGTGAAGAGGAAGAAGAAAAGGAGCAAGAAAGGTCAAAAGAAGAGGATATACTCCAAGAACAAAGCCTAGATGAAGAACAAATAAATCCGACCATATCTTGTAATGCATTGGCGGGAATTACCACTCCTCAAACCATCAAGATAGAAGGACAAATCAAGAAGAAAAAGGTAATAGTGTTGATTGATTCAGGAAGCACCCACAATTTTATTCATTGTAGGGTAGCAAAAGAATTGAATTGCTTCCTATATCCAGCACCAGAGTGTCAAGTGATGATTGCAAATGGAGGAACAATAAATTGCTCTGGAAAGTGCCATAATATCAAGCTATCCATGGGAGAATATGTATTGACTAGCCCAATGCTTTCCATTCCAATGGGAGGTGTTGATGTTGTACTAGGAGTCCAATGGCTACAATCCTTGGGTACAATAGCTTTTAATTTTCAAGAAATTTTCATCAAATTTTCTACGGAAGGAAAGGAAGTTGAATTAAGGGGTATTGCAGGGAAACCAAGAAAGATAATCAGCTCTAATGGCATGACAAAGCTTCTAAAAAAGGAGCAAAGAGGTGTAATTGCACAATTATGTTCGCTAGATGTTTCCACATTGGAATCATCTATTTCTCCAGATCTCCAAAAAGTCCTGGACAATCATTCCAAGGTATTTGAGACTCCCAAAGGTCTCCCACCTATGCGTGATCATGATCATGCTATTCATCTGATTCCAGGAAGTGTTCCTCCAAACATCAGGCCGTACAGATATCCCTATGTCCAAAAAAGTGAAATTGAACGTATGGTTGCAGAAATGCTAGAGGCTGGTATAATTCAACCGAGTCAAAGTTCTTTCTCAGCTCCAGTAGTATTGGTGCACAAGAAGGATGGATCATGGCGCATGTGTCTGGATTATAGGGAGCTCAACAAGCTCACTATTAAAGATAAGTTCCCCATTCCTGTCATTGATGAATTACTGGATGAATTGCATGGATCAATTTACTTCACCAAGTTGGATCTTCGTTCGGGATATCATCAAATCAGAATGAAGATTGAAGACATTCCGAAAACGGCATTTAGAACTCATGAGGGTCATTATGAATTTTTGGTCATGCCTTTTGGCCTTACCAATGCACCTTCAACATTTCAAGGTTTGATGAATTCAATTTTCAAACCATTCCTTAGAAAATTTGTGTTAGTATTTTTTGATGATATACTAATCTACAACAAGTCTTGGAAGGATCATGTTGAACATGTTGACAGGGTGCTACAACTATTGGAGGAGAAACAATTATATGCAAAAAGATCCAAATGTTTCTTTGGAGTCCAGGAGGTGGAATATTTGGGTCATATTGTATCTCATGAAGGAGTTAAGGTAGACCCTAGCAAAATTAAAGCCATTAAGGAATGGAAAATCCCCACATCCATAAAGCATCTGCGAGGATTTCTTGGGTTGACAGGGTATTATCGCAAGTTTGTTAAGAATTATGGGAGAATAGCAGCACCTCTAACAACATTATTGAAGAAAGATTCATTTTCATGGACTCCGGAAGCAACAAAGGCCTTTGAACATCTTAAAGAGGCAATGTGCCAAGCACCGGTCTTAGCTACACCGGACTTCACAAAAACCTTTATTGTGGAATGTGATGCTTCAGGAAATGGAATTGGTGCTGTTCTAATGCAAGATGAAAGACCCATTGCTTTTGAAAGTCGTCCAATCAAGGGAAAGTTTTTAAGCAAAGCTATTTATGAGAAGGAAATGTTGGCAATACTCCATGCACTTAAGAAATGGCGACCCTACCTAATGGGAAGACACTTCAAGGTAAAAACGGATCATGATAGCCTTAAATACTTTTTAGAACAAAGATTATCCTCTGAAGAGCAACAAAAGTGGGTCACAAAGATGTTGGGTTATGACTTTGAAATCATCTACAAAAAAGGGAAGCAAAATGTGGTGGCAGATGCACTCTCAAGAAAGGATGAGGATGTGGAAGCATTGTTGTGTGCCATTTCTATTATCCAACCAGATTGGATAAACGAAGCAAGGGAGGAATGGAAGAATGACGAAGAAGTGTGGGCACTTATTCGAAAGCTACAACAAGATTCCAGTACTTCTGATACATTTAGCTGGCAAAATGATTCGTTATGGTACAAAGATCGCTTATACCTCTGTAAGAATTCCCAGCTAAAACAAAAGATTCTTATGGAATTGCACACTTCTCCCTTAGGAGGGCACTCAGGATTTTTAAAAACTTACCACAGGGTTAAGAAGGAATTTTTTTGGGATGGCCTTAAATCAGATATTCAAAAGTTTGTGGCGGAATGTTTGGTTTGCCAACAAAATAAAGTTGAAACAATTAAGACACCGGGTCTATTACAACCTTTATCCATTCCAAGCCAACGTTGGGAGGAGGTTTCAATGGATTTTATCACAGGTTTACCCAAGTCTGAGGGAAAGAGTGTCATCATGGTGGTAGTTGACAGACTTACCAAGTATGCACACTTTTGTGCATTATCACATCCATTTAAAGCCAGTACAGTTTCTACTGCATTTATGGAAACAATTCAAAAGCTACATGGAAACCCAAAGATTATTGTAAGTGACAGAGATCCCATTTTCACTGGAAATTTTTGGACAGAATTATTTTCTTGTCTTGGTACTCAGTTAGCTCATAGCTCATCTTATCATCCTCAATCTGATGGGCAAACTGAGATAGTAAACAAATGTTTGGAAGGATATCTTCGTTGCTTTGTATCTGATAAACAGACACAATGGGTCAAATGGTTGCCTCTGGCTGAATGGTGGTATAACACTTCCTTCCATACAGCAACAAAAATGACCCCATTTATGGCACTTTATGGGTATCAACCACCATCCATCACATCATATTTAAGAGAAAATTCTAAGGTTCAGGCAGTGGAACATCACATCGAACATCAACAACAAGTCCTCCAACTCTTAAAGGATAACCTCGTGTTGGCACAAAATAGAATGAAACAACAGGCAGATCAACATCGCAGTGAAAGAAGTTTTGATGTAGGTGATTGGGTATTCCTACGGCTACAACCATATAAGCAAATGTCCCTAAAGCAAGCTAAGAAGGATAATAAATTATCACCAAAGTATTATGGTCCGTACAAGGTGTTGCAAAAGATTGGTACTATGGCATACAAATTGGAGCTTCCTGCAGCTTCTCGATTGCACCCAGTTTTCCATGTTTCATGTTTAAAGAAGGTTATAGGCGACAAGCTCCCAATTCAAACAATATTGCCAGAACTTGACGAGGAAGGAAAATTATATTGGAACCGGAAGCAGTCACAGAAACAAGAACTCGACAGCTACGAAATCGATCAATTTCAGAGTATCTTATCAAGTGGAAGAACTTATCCGCTGAAGATTCCACATGGGAGGATGAGAATTTTATGCAGAAGTATCCAGAACTACTCAAGCATTGAGGACAACACTTTTTTGAAGGAGAGGGGCATGTTGGGTCCCTATAATACTAGTGATTACCCCATTACTATTGTAGTTATACCCCTTATTTATATTGTTGTGCCCCTATTACCCCCATATTGTTATTTCTGTGCCCCATAGAATCCCTCTATTGTTATTTTTGTGGCTTTAAATTATTATTGTTAGGTCAGCTGGATTATATTGTGACTCCTTAGACTCCTATATATAGAAAGGAGGTTTTGTCATTTGAATCATCCAAGAATTGTTCATTTATGTAATGTAAAGGAGGTTGCCCCCTCGAAGAGGTTGAATTCTAAGGCGTTGATCTATCTTTTCTATCTTTTCTTGAGCTGGTTTCATAACACAGGATTTGTTCCCTACAAATTTTTTAGACTTGAAGGGGATAGTAGGCAATTTAGGAGTGATGAAGATAACATTGAAACCAGACGTGAAGCCTGTGAAGCAGAGGCCATATCGCCTTAATCCTAAATAGAAGGAAAAGGTACGTTTGGAGTTAGACAAGATGTTGGTAGTGGGTATTATTAAACCAGTGGAGGAGTCTAATTGGGTAAATCCTATGGTAGTTCAGGAAAAGAAGCAGAAGGATGAGATAAGGATCTGCATAGATCTTAGGAAACTGAATGATGTTTGTGTTCATGATCCATTTCCAACTCCATTCACGGATGAGTTATTGGACAATGTTTGCGGACAGGAAGCATATTCGTTTACTAATGGGTTCTCTGGATACCATCAGATAAATATCGCACTGGAAGACAGGAGTAAGACTACCTTTGCTACAGAGTGGGGATGCTTTCAGTATACAGTAATGCCTTTTGGACTAAAGAATGCACCAAAAATCTTTTTGCACGTTAGTCATTGTGGTGTTCAAAGAGTTCATTTAAAAGTTTTTGGAGGTATACTTTGACAATTGGACAATGTTTGGGCTGGTAATGCGCCATGTAGCTAATTTGCACTTGATGTTGGATATGTGTAGAGGTATCAGATCGCGCTAAACTTGAAGAAGTGTTTATTTTGTGTCCCTTTTGGAATCTTGCTGGGTCATGTAGTGTGAAGACAGGGATTAATTGTGGACTTAGCTAAGATCATCATTATAATCAATTTGGAGGCACAAAGAAGAGTTAAACAACTACGCGCAACACTAGGTCATACTGGTTATTACCGAAAGTTCATCAAGATTTATGCCTAGATTACTGTGTTGATGGGAAAATTGTTGAAGAAGGATGCTACATTATGTTGGAATGAATATTGCCAACGAAGCCTGGATGTGTTAAAGGAGAATATGGTCACTGCATCGATCCTAGTTTTCCCGAGTTGGAAAAAGGTATTTCATGTGCATGTGGATGCATCATGTATTGTGTTGGGAGAATTACAGACACAGGTCGGTGAAGGGGAATTGGATCACCCAATATCCTTTGCAAGCAGGAAGTTGTCAAAGGCTGAAAAGAACTATTCGACGATGGAGCACAAAGGGTTGACTATGGTGTACCCGCTCCAAAAGTTCAGGCATTACTTGCTAGGTGGACACTTTAAGATGTACGTAGACCATTTTACATTAAAATACCTAGTCAATAAGGCTATGTTGGGGGCGGGAATATGCAGATTGCTCCTATTGTTTTAGGAGTATTATTTCGAGGTCATTGTGAAGCTAGGGTGATTGAATGCCAGACCAGATGATCTGTCGCACATTGAAACAGGAGAGGAGCCTACTAATTTGGAGGAAGGACTACCTGACGTGCAACTCTTTGTGTTGGCCGAATAAATCGATCTTGTGGACAAGACCAATCTCCCTAGTATTAGAAGTTAGTCTAGAAACAAACAAACAAACAAATCTGTCTTTCTCTAGATATATGTGATTCATAAACAAATACTATAGAGGTGTTAAGACCCTACCTTAGATCCAACGCTTGTTCGTAGTAGCCATCCTTCAATCATTCAAAAAAGTTACCTTTGAGGAACCTGCAATCACAAAGAAGAAAACATTAAATAGCACTTGCATAGCAAATATCATAAATCATGTCTATTATGGTGATCAAGGAATCCATAAAATAAACCATAAATCAACAGCTTATTGAGAAGAACAAAGTTATTTGTATTAACTTTGAAGTACAAGAACCTTACAACCTTTTCAGACTTGATGTTGAACAAGCTCTTCCTGGGGTCCGAAATAGGAATTTACTTTACTTTGACAAGCCTTGCACTCTTCCAAATGAGATCATAGAGGTATGTAATCTCTCCTCATAAATACTCAACTAAGAAGACTAAGTTCCACCAACATTTCACCTCAAAAATATTCAGCTTTCAACCTCACCAGTAACGAGCCCAATGCTTCATTTTATAGTGCAGAGGAGGAGGTTATAAGTCCACCTATGAAGGGATAGAATCCTCCTGCAAAGGGATAAGCTCCTCACATCAAGCGGTTAGATCCTTAAGGTATGGGATGCATGAACCTTAAGAGAGCGAACTTGCCACCTCAAGATTCCTTCCAAAAGCTTCTAGAAATTACTGAAAGTGATTTTCTTAGAATATACTCATGTCTTTTTAACTTTTACAGGGGTCCGCACCCATAACACAGAGAAAGAGCGGTCAGGTGCACAGGAGACATGACCACTAGGTGTGGGACCGCAGGTAATGCAATGAGAAAGTGCGGAACCAGAGTTTTAGAGACTTCTGAAGGCTTTCTCTTATTTTCAAGGCTTGATATGAGGAACTGAGGCTTAAGACTTGCAAAGGAGGAAAGTATGAGTGGTAATGGACTCACACAGATTGCAGAATGTCAAGGTGACAATTTTTAGTGCAACAAATTGCCCCCTAAAGTGCGAAGTTTGTAATAGATGAAGATAGAGTTTGTCATCTATGAAGAGTGAAGTACTTTATCATTTCAGGGATCATCCTGTGGACACCCCAATGGGAACCTATAAAAACATTCAATGCAAAATATATATATGTGAACATATCATCGCTGAGGTAGGCATTCCCATACTCAGATCAAAACTTACTAGAAAACTGACTAAACTGTTCTGATACAAGAATGATTTTGTAATACATCAAGAGTATAGACATGCATACACACAGTATGGGAACAACCATCTGTTTTTTAATAGTCCACTGTATAATGAATAACAAAATTCCTCGCAGCCTGGATGGTAGAAACTAGATCCAGGGTCTTGATTTCTGCTTCCCGAACTAGTACGATTCTATCCATGTGAATGAATGTGTCAAAGTCAAACATGGTAGAAACCACTTGATTACCAGTCAATGATTTGAATTGTTAACAAGTGTGAGAGAAACCACCAGTAATGTCAATGGCTCTCAAAGTACTCAGTACAGTCCATGAAATGTGAATAAATGAGCTGAAATCGAACATGTCATAGAATCCTTTGATCGAAGGTCAATGATGCAACCTATCGTCGAAGGTGAGAGACCTGCCATTAGGGCATGTAGATTTCAAGGTATTGACAATTTCTAGATCAACTTCCTAGATAATGAGCTGATGTCGATAGAAAGCGATCCGTCATAGGCAAGCCCACAACAAGAAATCATAGATCAAGTTTTGAAGAAATATATTGGCAAGGACTGACTCAAGGATGGTCAAAATGGATGACAGATATATTGCAGATGAATGGTTTGTTTGAACTGATCTCTTGAACACATAACGACACTGCAGATGGCTTGGTGACAATTGACCCAAAGCTAATAGCTAGAAACCGGCTAAATACTTTCAATGTGGTTTGATTAACTGTTAGGCAAAGGATTTCCCAACCCAGGTGAACAAAAAGTGTCATGTTCAAGAGTGGTTAACGGATTTTCTAGAAAACAAAGCGTAACAAACGGGTTCATTTTTCTCTTTTCCCCCACCATTTCTAGCAAGTACCTCTTTATTTTTGACAAACTTGAGGAGGATAACATTTTCTTGTTTATAAGCTCATCCTTCGGATGAGTCCAACTTAGTTTAAAATTCGAACCCTAAGAAGGAGTGGTTCATTCCTATTTAAAATTGAACAGGTCCTTTACTATTTAAATTTTAACGAGTCCAGTATAGGAAAAACTCTATGTTTTTCAATTTTAGGGAGTCAGAAGAAAAACTTAAGACTCCATGGGGGTATTTTTTCATAAAATAATCCCTCAGGTTCTAAAAAGGATAAAATAATACATGAGGGATAACATTTCCAATACTTTAATGAGATGGAAAGGACAAGCGCTCGACAATCTTTTCATATTTAACGAGTCTGAAAAGGGTTTAAAGAGTACTCTAATCTCGTCATGGTGAAGAGTCCAATGTCATCAGGGTTTAACGAGTCCTACATAGGTAAAACTAGAAGTCTTTTTCATGTTTAGAGAGTTTGAAAAAGACACGGAAAAGAAAACTCTAGGGGGGTCCATTTTCATAAATTTGTGTCCCTCAAGCTCGAAAAAGTATAAAATAATACTCGAGAGAACTACTTGACCATTATGATCAAGGAGTATTTTTCATAATTAGTGGCCTCGATCCGAAAAAGTAGAAAAATGATCGAAGACACGTCATTTCGTAACCAGTATCGAACTTGAAACAACAAAAGTCTGGCCATCTTTTCATGTTTATACGGTCAAAAAGAGCTAAAAGTGGACCACCTTTTTATTCTGTTTAACGAGTTAAAAGCAAAAAACTCAGCAATATTTTCATATTTTACGAGTCAGAAAAGAGCTTTAAAGAAGACTTGTCCTAGAGGAACGTGTGGTATAAAGGGTAGCAACTGGTTCCGGCAATGGTGGAACTGCTCAAAACATGTAATGGTTAAGAGGCTGGCTAATAAAACCACTCATCACTGTGGTCCCTCAGGAAAGGAAAAACAACCAAGTGAAAGTATATGATTGGCCAAAGAGATGGTGGCGATGGAATGAAACAACCAAGGCTCATCTAACAGAATTTAGCAGATAAAAATGGCAATCATGAGATGTAAATTAGGTATGGGTTCATTTTTACACAAGCTTGAACCATAGAGAACTCTACTTGGATTTGGTTTCATGTTTACACAAGCTTGAAACGAAAAACTATGCTTGTTATAAGTTCGCATGCCCCCAGCATAATGATTCAAATCGAGGTACGTGGCTCCCAAGCTTCATTACATTCAACGAGGTGGATGGAATGAAAGTTCACTTTCGCGATCTTGGAAAGACTCAAAGACTCGATTTGGAAAGGGAGTTGTTTCATTTTTTAATGAGGTTGACACAGGCAAATAACTATCCTCATGACCCTTGTTTCATTTTTTAAATGAGCTTGACACAAGACAAGGAACTATGCTCCACTCCTTGTTTCATTTTTTAACGAGGTTGACACAGGAAAAAACTATCCTCGAGATTGCTTGTTTTATTTTTTAACGAGCTTGATACAAGACAAGGAACTATGCTCTAGACATCCGGTTTCATTTTTTAATGAGGTTGACACAGGAAAAAACTATCCTCGACACTGGTCAGGAATCAGAAAACGACTATACAACCTGATATGCAATTTCAAAGGGACTCAAAGGCATCGCGCCATCAAATGAATCCACCTTAGAATCGGAAGGTACGATCCGAGGATCATCAAAAGTAACAATTTTCGTTGAAATCATATGAATATTTGCAATAAAAGGCGATACGTTAGGAGGAGGGAATGAAAAAGTTCCCAGTAAACCAGAATATTTAATCAAACCTACGCCAACATCCTTGTGAGGGATAATCATTTTACCAACGTGTTGAATACTATCTGTAGAGGTTGGGTCGGTTGAGAAATAAGTCAGCTGGTCTATTGTAGCGATCTTTCCATTATGAGGAAACTTAATAAGCTGAAAGACTGATGAAACAATAGCAGTCATATCATAAGACCAACTGCGACCCAGGAGAAGGTTGTAATATAGAGGGGCATCAACCACTTCCACATCTAGATTTACGGTTTTGCTTTCGACCCCTATAAGTAAATCCTGTAAAATACCAAAAGGATGGAACCCTAGGCCATCAAAAGCCTTTAGAATTGTTAGAGATTGATTGAGTGTGGGAGAACCAAGCGATCTCCAACAGTGGATTGACATAATACATGTAGAAGCCCCTTCATCAATCACAGTCTGAAAGCAAGGTCTGTTTTTGACTAGCACTAGAATCTGGAAGGTGTACTATTCTATAAATCAAAGATTATTAGGTTCGAATCCTAAATATCAACAGCTCCTATAGCAAACAAAAGTAATTTATGCTGTGCTGGGCATGATTGCAGCACTTCCAAAGCCAACATTGTTGAAGGGGCAATAGCTAAGTCTTCAACAATGTTATAATTCAGAGCAACTCTCACATGTGGATTGAACGCTGATTTCCGAAATATACCTTTAGCAGGCGGTTTGATTACTAAGTCAAGGTTGGGTTTTTCGATCTGTGGTGGATCAGAACCAGGAGGAGGTGTCATTGATGTGTTTGAATTAGAAGATTCTGCTTCTTTACCATCAACCAGAATTTTACTACCATAATCTTGCAATCATGTCGCAATCCTGACATGAGACATCATCATAATGGGTTCTTCTGAGGTATTCGAGGAAGAAGTAACCACCTTACTTTCTTGAGTAGGAAAAGGATCCTTCAAGACAGCAGGCGTTTGAGAACCTTTAACGAATTTTAAAAACTCTGCTCGATGTGGGCATTCTTTAGTAAAATGATCCTCATCACAAATGAAACAAGGATAGTGAGGTTTTCATTTTTCGTTAGTAGATTCATTTTTATTCGTTATATCTTTTGAATTTTGATTGTTTTTTTTCTTCCCCTTCTCTTTACTACTGGATTTGGTCATAGATGAATCTATGACATGGACGTCGGCAGAAACTTCAGTGGAAGAATCTCCTTTCGGGGAATCAGGTAAAGTTATTGTAGGAGAAGAATTCTTGGAATATTTCTTCTTACTTTTAGTACTAACTGAACCAATCATACCATCAGCAGCATGAGACCCTGAAGGAGCTGTAGTTTTTGGAAGATCAGGGATTTTTTTGTGTAAAGTACCTGACTGCGTATAAATGAGGTCAAGGTACTGAGCCTGAGCAATGAATTTCTCTTCAGTGACAACTCCTGCCTTAGTCTTCAGTGATTTTAGGTAACAATGATTTAACAAACCATTCCGCTAAAATTTGATCCAAAATTAAAACTTTCACTAAATGCCTTCTACGTCGCCATTCATGAATATGATCAGAAATATATGTGGATGTGGATTGTTTTAGTGAAGTTAATAATTTCGTGCCATTGTCATATCTGACAGGCAACTGAAAATGAGTTAAGAAAGAAGTGGCTAACTGACTAAAATTATAAAAAGAGCCTCGTGGTAACTCAATGTACCATTTGGCAGCAAGACCAATAAGAGTTCGTTGAAAAATACGCAATCGAATTGAATCATCAATGATTGAATTATATGCACAGCAAAGGTGATAAGTCATAACATGATTTGACGGATCCTCCCCTGACTTACCCTCAAATTTCGGGATATCACTAGGCAACTTATTAGGCATTAGCAGCCAATACGGAAGATAATAAATTGGATCGTTCGTAAGGCACGACAAATCAGGTAAATCCAAAGTTGCAATAAATGGTAACTAACAGTTAGGTTCGTGAAAACCTTGTGTAATGAGACCAGCTCCAGGAGTAGGATATCCAGGATAACCTGGAATGGGATTCACATTAGGAATTTTATAACCTCCTGGAATACCAGGATTAACCAGACCAAACTGGGGTTGTTGAGGCTGCTGATAAGTATAGCCAGGATACGGTTGATTCTGATAAACTGGGTTTTGTACAGTAGGACCAAATTGATATTGTCCCTGGTACAGTTGACTTGTGGCAATTGTACTTGGACCAGCTTGTCCTGCAGGCATCTAGACCGAAGTCTGAATCGTAGGTCCTAACTGTGGTACAGAGGCTTGAGGAGTTGGCATTGATGCAGGGATAGTAGAAACCGGAGCTACAGATACTCCAAAAATAGGTGTGGTAGGTTAAACAGAAGTTGCAGTAGTTGCAGCAGTAGTTTGAGGCAGAGTTCGAGGTGAGCTAGGCCCAGGCTGTTGAACTAAACCAGGTGCAGAGTTTTGAACAGTAGGTTGGACAGGTTGTTGGGTTGGACCAGAAACCAAAGGTTGTCTAGTTTGATTAGATAATTACACATTAGGTTGCAAAGTCTGTTGAGTTTGAGACAGATCCCACACCATATTCACTCTGGGACCCATAAAAGGTTGTGCATATGGAGGACCATAACCTGGTTGAACGTAGGGCTGATAATTAAGCAGTACATTTCCAGCTCCTTGTATAAACGATTGACCAGAAGGCAGTTGGAAACCTTGAGTTGGGTATTGACCTTGAGGTTGATAACCCTGAGGCACGTACTGATTCTGGGGTTGATAAGCATCCTGAGGAACATATTGAGTCTGAGGTTGACTTTGGGGTATGTATTGTCCTGAAGGTATGTACTGTCCTTGAGATTGCCCCCTAGGCGGTAACTGACTACCTTGAAGTTGACCCCCAGGCGGTAACTGACTACCTTCATCTTGCCCCCCAGGTGGTAACGAACTACCTTGAGCTTGCCCCCCAGGAGGTAACTGACTACCTTGGGGTTGAGGATTTGGAATACTACCAGACATCATAAAAATTTGCTCTATGTTCAACTTTTGAGTCCCATTACTACCAAGTGATAACTGATGTTCAATCGATCAAGGAGTTTCTCTTGAAAAAGTACCAGAGAGTGACTGGTACCCCAAAGGAATAGAAGGACCACCATATAAAAATGTTTCCGGTAATTGGGAAAACATCGATGACTGTCTTGACATGATTGATCAAGGATAATAACCTTTGGGTGTTTGATGAAAATAATCACACGTAAACAAAGAAAATTTCAATAAAACCACCTAAAGTCTCTAAAGAAACAAATAACTGAATCACACGCCTATAAAATCTAAGAGTTCAAACCACACACAAACAGTAACTTCCCGTACTAAAAACACTAGTTGGTGATGAAATCCAACATCGTATGATTTTAATACAGAAAGGGTGGTTGGAACAGCTACCCCGACAACCTGCTTAATGAAACCGACTGGCACAAGTTTCTTCAAAAAACCATCTCCAATGAAGAGAACCCCCCAGAGAGTCCAAGTGAGTCTAGTCGATGTCTGCTCTAGGTACAGTGAGACCCATCCTTCACCGTCACCTTAGGAAATAATCTTAAGTTTATGGGCACTAAGGTTACCAACAACAAAAAATACAACTGGTGGAATTCTCTACGATCCGATCTACGCACAAGGGCATAGTAACAAAGCTCAATCCCCTTAAAGTCTCCTCAACATGATCAATCCGAGATTTACCAACAAGTGACTCTAGGCTCCTTGACTATGGTTAATCCGAGGTTTACCGTTTATAATACGCGCAAATCTTCTATCTTTCCCAATGAAACGGACTTGATTGTCTCAAAGGTTCGAACATGGTCTCGTGATTGACTCCTTTAAGAGAAGCTTCCCAGAATGTATCAACTACAGTTGGATTTATTTCATAGCTACTTGTTTGTTTTAACTATCTTGGAGAGTTAATTACTCCCTACTCCAAGATATTAACCTAAGCTAGATTGGTGATAAGAGCCCTAGAAATAGAAAAGATTACTAAATCAATTTTAATTAAGCGTTGCTTTTATGGGTTGTTCTTTACGTCAATAGGTACGGAAATGAAACTTTTATGGTGTGAAGACTCGACTCCAAAAACACTAAAAAAATGCACCTAAAATGATAAGCAATTCATTTTTCTTTCAATTAATTTCTAGCTAAAGAAAGAGTTCGAGAATGCAATTCTTTAAGAAACAATTCTTACTTTCAACATGGAAATGGAAAGAAAATCATTTTGTCTTTTTCAATAAGAACTCAAAATGAGACTAATAATTAAGGCTCACAATAAATCCCTTTCCTTTCAAAACTCGAAACTACAAAAACAATTTGCTTCAAAAGAGATCTACAAGTTCTAGAAAAACACTCAAAACTACAAAAACTAATTTTGAGATCTAAAAACTTTAACTGAATAAAAGATTCAATTATTTTTGAGGACATTTTACTTAGTTGTTTAGTAAAATAAGGATTCATTTGTTCAGAATAGAAAATCAATAAAAAAAACATCCAGATATGTTTTCTTTTGTAAAAATGAAATTTGAAACTTATAACAAAGTTTGTTCAAAGATTTGCAAGGAGAAAATTAAATCTATTTCTCAAAAAGGATAGATTTCACAAGCAAGTCAGACTCATCAAGAAGACAAAAAGACACCAGGGTAATCAAAGGTTTCTCAAGCTTTTGATCTTTGAGTCACTACAGAGACCAAGTGAAAACCACTCTAGGCATGCCAAACTTCTATAAAATCATCTAAAACAAAAATACCACCGGAACTCACTCACAAGAGACTTTTGACAGGACAAATGTAGATCTGGGTAGACACTAAAAGTCGTAAATGAAACCTAAACTTAACTGGAAGAAAACATTTTAGGCTTTTCAAAAAAATTTACAGGGTCTGCAGGCTTCTAGAAGAACCAGATGTGGTACCGCTCTGTTTACTAAAGGAAGAGTGCGGGGATGCCCGCACTGTTTGTAAAGAGAAAGTGTGGTCCCCTGAAAACTTCGAAAAAACAAAAAATAATCCAGATTCTAAAAACTACCCAAGCCAGTATACATCAATCAAAAACCAGAAACGAAGACAATTTTCTCAAGTCAAAACAAAGGAAAACCAAAAACCAAATTCATTCCCCAGCGGAGTCGCCACCTCAAGATTCCTTCCAAAAGCTTCTAGAAATGACTGAAAGTGAGTTTTTAAGAATATACTTGCGGCTTTTTAGCTTTTACATGGGTCCGCACCCATAACACAGAGAAAGAGAGGTCGGGTACGCAGGGCACATGACCATTAGGTCCGGGACCGCAGGTAATGCAAAGAGAAAGTGCAGAACCAGAGTTTTAGAGACTTTTGAGGGTTTCTCTTATTTTAAAGGCTTGATATGAGGAACTGAGGCTTAAGACTTGCAAAGGAGGAAAGTATGAGTGGTAATGGACTCAAACAAATTGCAAAATGACAAGGTGACAATTTTTGGTGCAACACTTTGCGGTGTGCATAACAGACAATCATTTCGCAAACATCATCCACTTTCTGACTACGAGAACACTCCAAAGGGGTACACTAATCAACAGAAGAAGGAATTACTAGTGTGTGTGGCATACTTCTTTGTTATTGCAGGTCACTTGTCTAAGATGGGATCTGAAGAAATATTGTGACACTATGTTTGTGATTTTGAACGAAGCAACATCCTAGCTGAAGCTCGTGGAGGAGATTTGGGAGGCCATTATGCAGGAAAAGAAATAGCGCAGAATATTCTACGTACTCGGTTGTGGTGGCCAACATTGCATAAGGATTCCAAAGCATATTTTTGGGCATACGATGCATGTCAGAGAATGAACATGCCATCGTGGAGGGATGAGATGCCTTTGAATCCATAGATGTCATTGCAGCCATTTTAGAAATGGGCAATTGATTTTGTAGGACTGATTTAGCCTCTAAGAAAGAAGATGGGTGCGCGGTACATCATCACCACGACCGAGAATTTGACCAGATGGGCGGAGGCACAACCTATGAAGGATTGTATAGGGGAAACAACAACAAAGTTCCTATTTGAATATGTGTTGACCAAGTTCGGTTTCCTGAAGATTTTGATGAGTGATTGCAGTACGCACTTCCTTAATGAAACGATCATATCATCAAAAGAGCATGCGATATCATCCTCAGGCCAATGGGATGGTGGAAGCGTTTCATAGGATATTGGATAATGCGTTGACAAAGGTTTACAATGTGCAGAGGAATGTTTGGGACACGTGCGTACCAACGGCGCCATGGGCTTATAAAAATACTTGTAAGAAGTTGATTGGATAGACACCTTTTAAGCTGGTCTATGGCGTAGAAGTTGTGATGCTGATGGAATACATTGTGCCTAGCCTACGCATAGCGATGTTCACAGGAATGGAGGACCGTTGAGCATTAGAAGAATGGCTCGTGCAGCTGACAAAGCTGGAGGAAGATACATTCTTGGCTGGATTCCATCAACAAGTTCAGAAGGAGCACGAAAAGGCATGGCACGATTGACACATCAAACTGTGCACCTTCAAGGTAAACGATTTAGTTTTATTATATGACAGAAAGTTTGATAAGTTTCCAGTTAAATTTCAGATGCATTGGCTGGGGCCGTATGTTATCAAGGAGATTACCAATGGTGGAGCAGTTTAGTTTGTGAAATTGAATGGAGATCCATTTCTGGGAAAGTTAAATGGAAGCCGATTGAAGCCATACACCATGGATCCGTCCAGATGACTTTATAATGCTAACACAGTCTTAGCGCTCCAGGCAGCTACAAGGAGGTGTGGGACTATAAACTACACTACCCAGGTTGTAGAACTACAAGATCACGGATCTGCATAGAACAGAAGGATGTCACAGTACCAACAAAAGCATAAAGGGAGCTATGCTATAATGGTGGAGACCACGTAGCACAACCAGAAACTGATTGTTGCCATCATTGCTCATGATTTGATTTCCAAAACATGGTTAAGAGGAGGGGGCAACTGACATTTAAGGCATTTAAGGCTGAAATCAAGTGTGAAATCTTTGGAAATCTACTACCAATCTCATATTTATGAATGGATTTTGGGGGGAACGATCGAATTTGAATTCGAACTTTCCTATAAATTATAGATGGTCATCTAGCAAGAAACACTTTGCATTCTGAGAAATTTTGAGTTTTGTTGTCTGTTCCGTGAGCTCTTTGAGAATTTTATTGCAAGCCTTGTGTCGGATTAGTATCCTCAGTCCGATCAGAACCTCATTAATAGCTTCATGTCTACACCAGATGAGACCGCTAGTACTGGGGGCCTTGTCACCTCTGAGGGAGCTACCCCTGAGGTCGTGAATACAGAGGGTCCCACTGCAGTGCTTGAGGTGCCGAGGTCACCTAGGCTGAAGCCTACGCCAACGAGAGAGGTTCCCAAGTTGAAGAAGGATAAACAGAAGAATACATTGTTGGTGTGCGAGTCACCAAGGAAACATCCAACTACACAAGCTCAAAGAAAATAAAAGCCAACTGCGCAGGAGAAAGGCAAATTTGTTGATATGGAGGTTGAGGAAGGCACGGAAGACATAAATATTGAGGGGGTATATCCTATTTCAAAGATGTTGGAGTACATCCCTCTATGCGAGGGCAAGGTGAAGGTCCCGAAGGACCTATATGAGGGACAGTTCGTCATGAACACACCCTATTGTCAGAAAATATAACTTTTGAAGGTTCGCACTTGGCGCACATCCCACATCTGAAGCTTAAAGATTTGGATTTAGGGGACATTAAGCAATTCCCCCACCTGGCTGCTAATACCTTCACGAAGTGAGTTTTCTATAAGGATTCTGGTGTCACCATGCTAGAGCCGGTGGAATGGATTCACGGGGTAAGCAAGGCAGGGTTGTTGAACCTTCTCTTGGTGCCTCACTACCACCGTGCCCCCATAAATGTGACAATCATTAAGAATTTGTTGTGCCTTGTGCATGACGAGCGCTTGTGGTTGAGTGAGCCAATATCAATCATTTATATGCTAACCCATAGGATCACATTACTCCCTCATTCAGGACTGAATTTGGCCAAGGAATTTGGCGGAAAGATGGGTGAGCGCAACCTTGCCGAGAAGATGAAGGACAAGTTCAAACCTGTCAAGAAATCACGCGAGTATTCCATTTCCACTATTACTGACCCTGCGGTGAAGGTGGCCACTCAAATATTGGCTAGAAAAGTGATGAGAAAGTGTCACACGGACGAGGTATCGACACCAGTGGTTTCATCAGCAGCTCAGTGTGCAGAGGATGTATAGCTTAACTGGGCGCACTACCTATGCAACGAGTTCCTCGCGAACTGAAGAGAGGCATAGGACCAAAGTAATACCTTTCATTACTCATGGCTATTACTATCAATTGTTCTAGTCACATTGGAGTTACCAGAGGATAACTAGTTTCCTCTAGTCAAGATATATTTACCAGAAGCAGCCAAGTTTGCTTCTCTCTGATCCACAAAGGACGTTGTGCGGGTTTGCGAAAGAAAAATATTTTGAGTACTGATCGAGGCAAGCATCCGCGTAGCCATCAACCGGAAGCCATGGTTGTCACCAACTGTGTTCGAGTAGTTTTGGAGGTACGCATATTTCAAAGCAGACTTCCACCGTGTGTACATACATGCACTAAAGGATCTGGATCAGAAATGGTATGATCTTCCCTACTTGGCTATGGATGATGCCATTGAGAGGTCCTGAAGCGATGGCTATCAGATTGGCACACAACATCAGATTTGGCCACCCGAACTAGCAAGTCTGTGGAAAAGCGAAAAAGGAAGTGACCCGACTGAAGGTTCAGCAATTAGCAAAAAAGAGGAATAAGGAGACAAAGGAGAAGGCCTGAGCAGAAGCGGAGTGCGACAAAGGAACAAGTAGAGAAGGAAGAGCGTGGCTTTGATAGAAGTCAGAAATTTCCTTCACCCCAAATGAAGGAAGAAGAACAGTCTACACAGGGCAGCAAAGATCAGGAGAGCACTCCTTTCCGCATAAAGCACCATAGGGAACAGGAAAAGGAGGGATAGTGGAAGAAGACCAAAGCCTCCAAGTCATCGCTAGATCCAATCACCTTGACGGAGGGTGACTTGGACGATATTGGCAATAAGGTAAGGGACACAACCGCAAAACTGATGCAATAGTTTTAGCAGCAACAGAATTAGGAAATAAGTTCCATACAAACGAGTCTACGTGAGTTGCAGATCCAAATAACTCGACTCGTAGCCATGCAGGGTATCATCAACTAGTTTGGTGACGGGGACCACTCAAGCAATAGAGTTGGTTCGATCCTTGGATCTCTGGGATTTCATGCTACCAAATGGAGCTTTGAGCATGGAGGTAGATGCCGACAAGTCTATTGTCAGCGCTTTGAGGAATGTTGGTCTGAACGTGGCCACAGTCCCCAGCAAACTCCTTCACACACTACAAGCATGTGTGATTGCAGAAATTGGGGAGCGGGAGCAGCGCGCATTAAGATTGATCAGCGAGCAAAAAGTATAAAAAAACAGATGTTCATTGAGAATATGGCCATGCTAGAAGCATCGAAGAAGGTTTAGGAGCAAAACAAGTGAACTGCAGTTGTGGTAGCCAAAGCATGCAGAATTGTTCTAGAACTACACATACTAGAAGAAGCATCGTCGGAGGCCAAGGTTCTTCTTTAACTAAACTTGCAGATAGAACTGACAACCTTAAACTCCACCAAAGGTCATAGAACAACATGAAGCTGTTGTAAAGGATGCAGTCGCAATAGTAGATGTCGCGGTGGTGGATTGCATGGCTCTCTTTAAGCAGTCTATGGAGGTCGTTACGACTCTGCAGGAGGATCCTAGCCTGCATAGCTTGAACATAGAAGCCAGCGAATTGTAGCAGTAGTATAATGAAGCAAGAGCGACGACGCGTACTATCGTTATCTCACAATGATTGGCTAAGTTGCATGAGACAAGGAAGTTTCTCGAACAAGTGGAGGCAGCACAATGGAAAGAGGCAGTCCTCAAGGCCAGATTGGGATCTTAGCTGGACAAGGCCTATGTTATCTCTGCCACCATTGAGGAGACATTGGCAAGCCTACAAAGAACACAACAGAAGCTAAAGGAAGACAGTGCAGGACTAGAAACATAGTAGCTGGTGGAGCAAATCAAGTAGGCAATCACACAGAGCGCGGTTGAGGTAGTAGTGACACAGGTCAAACTGGGAGGTCTTCGCAGTAAGATCTTCACACCAGCAGAGTGATTCGGGGGCAAGTCACGATATTTGTGTTGGGCCTATTGGGATAGTGTCCCCTATGGTAAATTTTGGGGCAAAAGCCCAAGTTTTGGGGAAAAATCCCTAGTTTTTTTGTAAAGAATGTAAAGTCTCCGCAAAATGTGGTTGCGGAGCGTGTAGATAGTAAATTGTCGTAAAGGGTTTTACCCTTCTTTTATGTAAGTTGTGTCGGCTTTAGTAGATCTACCCATGGTCCACGACCCATGGGATTGTATAAAAAGGAGAATACTAGAGAGTCTAGGGCGTAATGGTAGAGAGATCAATGAATGTAATGGGTCAGTAGAAGTGAAGAGCGAAGAGCGAAGAGTCTTAGAGTAGAAGAGAGGCTCTACAATTGAGTGAGTAGAGGCCTAGAATAGAGTTTGCAACTAAGTGCGCAGACCCCTATAGCGGAGTGCACAGGGTAGCCTCAAGTCTATAAGTAGAACTAAAGTATCAATAAAGAGATTATTCTGGAAATATATGTGTTTTTTCCATTTATGTATGTTATGAATGAATTGTTGTGTGCGGAGCATACTTGTTCAGAGGTCTTTGTTTCAGCCGCATGTATACCCCAGGAAGTTTGTACACCCCTCCACGCGGGGGGGGTGCAGTGCCCCCGAAGCTAAAAACAAATGCAAAATTGCCTTGTAAAAGTATAGTAATTTCTAGTCAATCTAGGCCGTTCATTAGGCAGATGATCTGACGGTAGAACTTATGTTTAGTTTAGGGTTTTTTGCCCTAGATGGAAACCCCTCTCTTTGTATGAGGGCATTGTATTGGAGGTTGAGATATAGATGTGTATTCTGTGAGCGAGAAACAGAGAGGTGAGACTATGAGAGAAAACAGAGGATATTACAGCGGATTTGCGGTAGGTTATGTCTCTTCATTTTGCTGGATAATAGAAAGGAGGGATTGGCTGTTCAGGGTGGACATATCCCAAACTCGGTGAACCACGTATATCTGTGTCTCTCTTGTTTTGTGCGTTTTTTGTGTTTATATTTCTGCAATATTATATGTGTTCCATTGCTCCGTAATATATAATTTTCTAACAACTGGTATCAGAGCCGAAGGTCTATTTGGCTGATAAACTCGCAGGAAAGAAGAGTTCCTAGTTCGAGTGGGACCAATGGCGGAAGATGATAAGTTTAGGGTCGAGAAATTTAACGGCCAAAACTTCTCGTTGTGGAAGATGCAGATGGAAGATTATCTGTATCAGAAAGATTTGTACCTACCATTGGGTGGAAAAGAAAAGATAACGACGGGTATGAGAGATGAAGAATGGAACCCTCTCGATAGAAAGGCACTCGCAACAATACGATTGTGCCTTGCTGCGTCAGTCACCTTCAACATTTCGAAGGAAACATTGACAGAGGGTTTGATTGAGGCGTTGTCGAAACTATATGAAAAACCCTCGGCCTCAAACAAGTTATTTCTCATGAAACGGTTATTTAATATGAAGATGTCGGAAGGTGGATCTATTTCAGACCATTTAAATGATTTTAATACTATTACAAGTCAGTTATGTTCTGTAGGGGTAAACTTTGATGATGAAGTTAGAGCTCTATTATTCTTGTGCTCATTACCAGAAAGTTGGAATGGTTTAGTAATGGCCATTAGTAACTCTGTGTATGGATCTAGTACTTTAAAGTTTGATGATGTTGTCGGTGCTATCCTTAGCGAGGAAATGCGACGGAAAAGCTAGGGTGAGACATCGGGTAATGCTTTGAGTGCAAAGTCTAGGGGAAGAAAAATGGAAAGAGGAAAGAGCTCAGGATATCGCAGTAAATCAAGGAAAGGCATATCCAAGTCCAGATCGGGGATAGTGTGCTGGAAATGTGGAAAGAAAGGACACCTAAAGAAAGACTGTAGATCTCGGAAGGGAAGAGAAGGAGATGCACAACAAGAAAACAATCATGAAGCAAATGTGACAGGTGAGGTGTTACAAGATGCTTTGATTCTTTCTTTCAAAAATATTATTGATTCCTGGGTGGTAGATTCAGGGGCTTCATTCCATGCCACACCTGATAAGAAATACTTTCATGACTATGTTCAAGGAGATTTTGGACAAGTTCGTTTGGGTGATGATAAACCTTGTAAAATCATTGGAATGGGTAAGGTTCTTGTAAAACAACAGAATGGAAACCAATGGCTATTAAAGGAGGTAAGGCATCTTCCAGATCTAAAGAAAAATCTAATTTCAATAGGGCAGTTAGGCAGTGAAGGTTGTGTGACAACTTTCACAGATAAAGCTTGGAAGGTCACCAAAGGAGCCCTGGTAATAACAAAAGGCGAAAAGGTTGGTACATTGTATTTATGCAATGGTATTTCTAACTTTGTTAATGCTTTAACTTCCAAAGGAGCAGACGCAGCATTATGGCATCATAGGCTCGGACACATGAGTGAAAAGGGGATGAAGATTCTTCACTCAAGGAATTTGTTTCCAGGTTTGAAGAATGTTGATTTGGATTTCTGTGAGAATTGCATTTATGGAAAACAGAAGAGAGTCGGATTTCTCAGAGTTGGGAAAGAAAAGAAGAGCGAAAAATTAGAGCTTATGCATACAGATGTATGGGGACCTGCTCAGGTATCATCTCTCGGTGGCTCTCGTTATTATGTTACTTTTATTGATGATGCAACTAGAAAAACTTGCATTTATTGTATTAATAATAAATTTGATGTATTTGATACTTTCAAGAAATGGAAAGCTTTGGTTGATGTCAGGTGGAAAGAGTCGATTGTGCGGACACAACCAACCTCCCTAGGAGACTAAGACTCTCTAGTGACAAACAAGACAAACAAGAGCAATCCTTCTCTAAACATGCATTTACTATATAAGAAATCAAGTGTTTAGATCCTACCTGTAATCCAACGCTGTTGTAGCAGTCCAGCTCCGCTGATCCGGATGAGCTCCTCCTTCACTTTGAAACCTGCATACACTAACAATCAAAAGATTAAATAACACTTGATAATCTCATAGAATAAAACATATTTAACACATAGACCAAGGAGTACATGAAACAACTCATAAATAACAAGTTATTGAGAAGAATGGACTCATTTGCATTAATAGGTAACAAAAGGAACAAATACAACCTGAGCCTTGGTGTTGTGCAAGTCCCTCCCAGGGTCCATCAAGAGTTCTCCTTTACTTTGACAAAGCTCACCCACTTCCAAATAGAACAAGCAAAGATGGCAATCTCTCCTCACAAGCTTCTAAATGGGAGTCCTAATTCCAGCAGCATCTACCCTTAGAAATGTATAGCTTCCAACCTCTCCTCCTTCTGGCCCAATGCCTATATTTATAGTGCTCAAGAGGAAGTTAATCAGGTCCACCATCAATGGGATAATCCCCTCTTTGGATGGGATAGCTCCCTTATTGATGGGATAAGTTCCTCTTTGGTAGGAGTGCATGAAACATCTGGAGGCGCTCAATACACGTCGAACAACCTTCTAGAATGCTCTAGAAATGACCACAAGTAACTTTTTAAAGATGAAACTTGCGCACTTTAACCTTTACAGGGGGACGCACCTGCCCCTTTACATACAGAGCGTCCAAAGACGCAGCTTTTGTGAACATTGGGTGCGTCCCCGTAGGTAAGGTTGAGAGAACCTGCGTCCCCAGAGATAAACACATTTAGAAAGACTTTCTCTCTTTTTTGGAGTTTGACATGGAGAGCAGAGGCATAAGACTTGCCTAAGAGGGTAGCATGACTGTTGATAGAGCCATACTAACTGTAAATAGTCATGGTGACATTTTTTAGTGTAACAGATTGCCCCCTAAAGTGCAAAGCCTGTAATAGATTAGGGTTTTGTATTATCTAGGAAGGGTGAAGCGCTTTATCATTTCAAGGATTATCTCGTGGAGAGCCTGGTCAGAACCTGCAATTTTCAACACAAAATACATGTATAAGATTATATCATCACTGAGGTAGGCATTCCCATACTCAGATTAAAACTTTAACTAGCAGACTAACTACTCTGATATAGGAATGATCTTGCAGTACATCATAATCATAGACTTTTGTAGACACAGTATGGGCGCAACCATCTATTTATGATTAGTCTACTTAGATAATGAATACAAAACTCCTCGCAGCCTGGATGGTGGAAACTAGATCCAGGGTCTTCATTTCTACTTCCCGAATTGGTACGATTCTAGCCATGCGAATAAATGAGTTGATGTCGAACATGGTAGAAACCACTTGATTACCAGTCGATGATGTAAACTGTTAACAAGCGTGAGAGAGACCACCAGTAATGTCAATGGTTCTCAAAGTACCCAGTACAATCCATGAGATGTGAATGAATGAGTTGATGTCGAACATTTCACGGAATCCTTCGATCGAAAGTCAATGATGTAAACTGACGTCGAAGGCGAGAAACCTGCCATTGATGCATGCAGACTTCAAGGTACTGACGATTTCTAAGTCATCTCTCTAGATAATGTGTTGATGTCGATAGAAAGCGACCTGTTGCAGGCAAGCCCACAACACGAAATCATTTTTCAAGTTGAAGAAATGTTGCTGTAAGGACTGACTCAGGGGTGGTCAAATGGATGACAAGTATTTTGCAGATGAAAGTTTTGCTTGCAGACCTCTTAAACAAATAACGACACGACAGATGGCTTGGTGATGAATGACTCAAAGTTAATCCCCGGAACCCGGCTGAAGTCTTTCAAAGTGGTTTGATTAACTGTGAGGTAAAGGATTTCCCAACCCAGGTGAATGAAAAGTGTCGTGTTCAAGAGTGGTAATAAAGTTTCTTCTGAGACAAAAGATAACAAATAGGCTCATTCTTCTCTCTTTTCCCCCACCATTTCTGGCAAGTACCTCTTTATTTTTTAACAAGCTTGAGGAGGATAACATATGCTTGATTATAAGCTCATCCTTCGGATGAGTCCAACCTAGTTTTGATTCGAACCCTAGGAAGGAGTGGTTCATTCCTGTTTGTAATTGAACAGGTCCTTTACTGTGAAATTTTAACGAGCCCAGTATAGGAGAAACTCGGCGTTTTTCAATTTTAGAGAGTCTGAAAAACTTAAGAAGACTCTAGGTTGAACTTTTTCGTAGATTTGTGTCCCTCAAGCCCGAAAAAGTATAAAATAATACCTGGGGGAACCGCTTGATCTTGCGACCAAGGAGTACTTTCATGATTAGTGTCTCTGACCTGAAAAGTAAAAAGTGATCAAGGACACGTCGTTTTATTTCCATATCGAGTTTGAAACGACAAAAACCCGGCAATCTTTTCCTGTTTTTATGGTCAGAAAAGAGCTATAAGGGGACCGTCTTTTAATTCCGTTTTAACGAGTGTAAAAGAAACGCTCGACAATCTTTTCATATTTTAGGAGTCTGAAAAGGGCTTAAAAGAGAACTCCAAGATTTCGCTTTTTCATAAGTTTTAACGAGTTCGAAAAATGGATAAAAATGTACTCATGGTTTTCACTTTTTCGTAAGTTTTAATGAGTTCGAAAAAGGGATAAAAATATACTCATATGGCCGACTTTCAATTTAATTTACGAGCAGGAAAAGACGGAAAGAACTCGGCATTTTCATTTGTTTTACGAGAATGAAAGATGGCAAAATAATCTCGGGATTTTCATGAGTTTAACGAGTCTTGAAAATAACTGAAATTGACTCGAAATAGGTTTCATTTTTACAAAATCTTGAAACAGGGAAAAACTATGCTTCAAAGTAGTTTCATTTTTACACAAGCTTGAAACAGAGAGAAAACTGTGCTTGATGCTCCCTAAAGCATAATTGCTAGAGCGCATGCCCCCCAGCTTCAGTACAAGCTGGATGTAATGAAGGTTCATGTGACGAGATCATTTGAAAGACTCGACCTAAAACTGTAAGAAATTTATGCAAAAACTGAAATAACTAACCTAAACATACAACCTAACATCTATGAGGTCTAGTCAAACTCTCGACTCAGTTAGAGGAGGATTTGTTTCATTTTTTAACGAGCTTGACACAGGAAAAGAACTCTGCTCGGATCCGATTTCATGTTTACGCAAGCTTGAAACGAAAAACTATGCTTGTTATAAGTTCACATGCCCCCAGCATAATGACGCAAAACGAGGTACATGCCCCCCAAGCTTCATTGCATTCAATAAGGTGGATGGAATGAAGCTTTTATTTCAAGACTTGTGGGAGTTGATTCATTTTTTAACGAGCTTGACACAAGACAAGGAACTATGCTCATAACTCTTGTTTCATTTTTTAAATGAGCTTGACACAAGATAAGGAACTATGCTCATAACTACTCTCTACAATCTACCTAACAAAAGCTCTACTCTAAAACCTTGATTCATTTTTTAACGAGCTTGACACAAGACAAGGAACTATGCTCATAACTCTTTGTTTCTTTTTTTAACAAGCTTGACACAAGACAAGGAACTGTGCTCTAAAATCCTTGATTCATTTTTTAATGAGCTTGACACAAGACAAGGAACTATGCTCTAAAATCCTTGATTCATTTTTTAATGAGCTTGACACAAGACAAGGAACTATGCTCATGACTACTCTCTACCATCTACCTACTTAACCTACCCTTGTTTCATTTTTTAAAGAGCTTGACACAAGACAAGGAACTATGCTCAAGACTCTTTGCTTCATTTTTTAACGAGCTTGACACAAGACAAGGAACTATGCTCAAAAAGTTCGCATGCCCCCAGCATAACGATGCAAAGCGAGGTACATGCCCCCCAGGCTTCATTGCATTCAATGAGGTGGATGGAATGAAGGTTTACTTTCAATATTTAACTTGAAAAGGGAGTTGTTTCATTTTTAAGGAGGTTGACACAAGAAAAGAACTATCCTCATACCTGATTCATTTTTTAACGAGGTTGACTCAGTAACAGGAAATCTCCTCGTAACTCCTTGTTTCATTTTTTAATGAGCTTGACACAAGACAAGGAACTATGCTCATGACTTCCAGTTTCATTTTTTAACGAGGTTGAGACTAGAAGAAACTATCCTCACACACACTGATCATGGCTTCTAACTGGAAGAAAGACATGTCAATGGACACACCTTGATCATGGCTTCCAAAAGGTCTTCATCAGAAGGAAGAATACTTCTTTGGAAGGAACACATGTCAAGGTACTCAAAAGGGATAAGAACATCGTGTTCATATAATCCCATAGAGTTTTCCATGTCAATTACCGGATCTAAATCAAAGGAAGATGAGCAAACAACGGGAGGCTCACTTACATCGGTAACTGAAAACATGGGACCAATTGCCACATAATTAACCCGTGGCGGGGTAGATACCACTTTAGAATCAGGAACATTTAGGGGTGTCATATTATTAGTAGTTGAAACAAGACTAGGGAACGAAAGCTGGTCTACAGTCACAATACTGCCATTGTGAGGGAAAGACATCACGCGAAAGAGTGTCGATACGACAGCTTTCATTGCATAAACATAGTCTCGCCCAAGGAGTAAATTGAAATCCAAGGGACCTCTAACTACCATAAGATCAATACAGACAGTTTTACCTTCCAAGGTAATAGAAAACTTAGGAAGGATCCCTAAAGGTTCACTAATGGTTCTGTTAAAAGCTTTCAGATTCTGCGTAATAGGCGCAAGCTGAGGGGAACCCAAAGCTTTCCAAACAGTTGAGGATAAAATACTAACAGAAGCACCTTCATCTACCTGAGTACGATGTATGTCCCTACCACCAGCCTTGACAATGATTTGGAAAGGGATGGAGGAAGGAAGACGAGGTTCTGTCAGTCTATTCCAATCAAAGGAAAAGACCTCAGTGCTTGGAGGGGGTTCTGTAGAAACAGGTGAAATGCCCCCCGGCATAGAAGAATTTGATGTAACAAGAAGAACCCGAGCGGTATGAAGTTCACTCTCCAAAGGGAAAGTGGGATCGATCGAATGTGAAATTGAATCGACCACTTGATCAACTAATGGATCATCAACCTGAGTGATATGAGTTTCACTCTCCAATGGAAGAGTGTGATTGACTGTACTTGAATTTAGATCAATCACTCCGTCAGTTGACGGTAGGTTGGGAGAAAGTTTACGGTAACCAGTTGGAAATTCTTGCTATGGAACAGTAAGGTTTTCCAACAATTTTGAGGCTTCATCCATGTGAGGGCAAATGTGAGTTTGATGACTCCCTTTGCATAACTTACAAGGAAACCTAACTTTACCCTTTTTCCCAGGAACCTGACTATCACTGGTTGATGGATCAATGAAAATTTGATGAGATTTTTCTGACCATACTTCCAAGACCTTTGGAATACCAGGACAATTGACAAGGAAGTGGTCACCCTTACAAAGCCTGCAAGGGTATTTGGGTTTACGATGCATGTCGGAATTTTCCTCAACACAACTAACACTTACAGCCATGGTTGGTTGGTTGACTTCTTTCTTATCTTGCTTCTTCTTCTTCTTCTTCTTCTTCTTCCCTTTCTTCTTCTTCTTAGCCTCCTGGTTACTAGCATAAAGGCTTTTACCAGGCGAAGAGGAAGAAATGGAGGAAGAAAAATTAGGCGAAGAAGGTAAAGGGTCAACAGAAGGTTGGTGATGTTGAGATGGTGAACTCTGTTGAGGTGAAGCATCTGGTTGAGATGGAACAATTGGAGTATTCTGGGCCAACGAAGTTGAAAATAACCATATCGGTAAACCTATTGTAAATCCAGGTAATGACAAAGTAGCCATATAAGGAGGACCAACATTTCCAAAGTAAGGAAAAGTACTAGGATTCTCGTTAGGAGGGGTTCCTAGGTTGGTAAATTCCGGAACATTTGCCATTATATTCAACTTTAGTGAATTTTATTAACAAGTTTTAAAATTAAAATTAACAATTCACAATTCACACCTAACAACTAAAATTCACAATTCACACCTATGGTCTCTAAAAGTAAAAACAAACAAATTAACACGCGCTATCAAATCTAAGAGTCAAACCACACACAAACAGTAGCCTTCCAGACCGAAAACACTAGTTGGTGATGAAACCCAACATCGTCGAATTCAGTACAGAAGTGGCGGGTGGAACAGTTACCCCGGCAACCTGCTTAATGAATAGACTGGACCAAGTTCCTCCACTTTAACCGTCTCGAGTGAAGTGAACCCCCCAGAAAATCCAAGTGAGTCTAGCCGACGTCTGCTCCAGGTACAGTGGGATCTTCCCTCCACCGTCACCTTGGGTAGAATCCTAAAGATAATGGTCACTAAGGTTACCAACAGCAACAAATGCACCTTGGGGAACAGTCTACACTCCGACAACACGCAAGGGCAGAGTATCAAGCTCAATCCCCTTGCCGGCTCCTTGATAATAATCCAAGGTTTACCGACAAGTGACCCCTAGCTCCTCGACAATGGTTAATCCGAGGTTTACCATTTGTAATACGTGCGTGTCTGGCGTCGTTCCCAACGAGGGAGGATTGATCCCCTCACTGGTTCGGACACGAGCTCGTGCTTCTCCTTTAAGAGGAGCTTTCCCAGAGTACAAATGAAACAGTTGGATTTATCCTACCACAAGATGAGCTACTTGTTTGGTTTTACTGTCTTGGAGAGTTAATTACTCTCCTACTCCAAGACACTAGCTTAAGCTATGTTGGTGTATCAGAGCCCTAGAAATGTAAAAATTACTAGATGAATTTTAATTAAGCGCTGTGTTATTAAGGCTGTTATTACTCAAATGGGTAAATGGATATGAAACCAATGGTGTTATGACCCGACTCAACTGAATGCAATCGAATATGATAATGTGATCTTTTCAATTCGATGAATCCTAATTAAAGTAAGAAGAGAGTTTCCATTCACTTCCAACAATGCAAAAATTGATCACTAAGAGAAAATATAACAAATTCTCTAATGCACTAATTTTATCAAGAAAAACTAATGCAAATCAATTCCAAACCATTTTTTATTTTTTATTTTGTGTAAACTCAAATCAAAGAAAACTGATCTAAATCTACGATTGCTTTTTTCAGAATGTAAACTATGCAATTGTAATCTATTCACAATTTACTTGAAAAGTATGCAAATGTAATCTATGCACAATTTTTCATTAATATTCTGAAAATAAGAATTCTAATTATGCAAATGTGATCTACGCAAGAGAATTCTCAAACACAAGACGATTCTAATGTAATCTAAGAACCAATCAAGTGCAAGTTGAGAAAATTGGGTGAGAGTTCCAAAGATCAAAAAATAAAAACACTCAAAGGCGATTAACACTCATACACAATTTAGCCCCCCCCCCGGCGAATGAGGGGGAAATTTTTTTGCAAAAACAAAAGCAAAAAGATGCAAAATTGTGAGAAGACTGAGAGAAACCTCCAAGTAATGACCAAAGGAAAACAAATCAAGAATTTCTCAAGAAAGAGACTCAAAACACCCGATTGATGAAAGCTTAGAGCAGGAATGCCAATGAAATTAGCTTAGGTGAAGATCTTTGACAAGAGACTAATGGATCTGGGCAGTAAAAACTAAGAAAAAGCAAAATCTAAGAGAAAAAATGCAAAAAATGGAAATTTCTTAATTTTAGCAGGGGACGCAGGCAACCCGTTAAGACAGGTGCGGGCCCGCTCTGTGCACACAGCGATAGTGCGTCCAGGGACGCACTGTGCAATACTCAGAGGGTGCGTCCTACTGGAAAATTCAAGAAAAACTAAATTGAATTTAACCCTAAGCTAACCCACCCAAAAACAAAGTCACAGAGCCAAAAACCAGAAAATAAATGACTTTTCTCAGAGCAAAGTTGCATACAAAGGAAAAGACTTTCACATCAATGGAGTCCCCAGTGGAGTCGCCAATTTGTCAGGAGGAAAGAGTCGATTGTGTGGACACAACCAACCTCCCTAGGAGCCTAAGACTCTCTAGTGACAAACAAGACAAACAAGAGCAATCCTTCTCTAAACATGCATTTACTATATAAGAAATCAAGTGTTTAGATCCTACCTGTAATCCAACGCTGTTGTAGCAGTCCAGCTCCGCTGATCCGGATGAGCTCCTCCTTCACTTTGAAACCTGCATACACTAACAATCAAACGATTAAATAGCACTTGATAATCTCATAGAATAAAACATATTTAACACATAGACCAAGGAGTACATGAAACAACTCATAAACAACAAGTTATTGAGAAGAATGGACTCATTTGCATTAATAGGTAACAAAAGGAACAAATACAACCTAAGCCTTGGTGTTGTGCAAGTCCCTCCCAGGGTCCATCAAGAGTTCTCCTTTACTTTGACAAAGCTCACCCACTTCCAAATAGAACAAGCAAAGATGGCAATCTCTCCTCACAAGCTTCTAAATGGGAGTCCTAATTCCAGCAGCATCTACCCTTAGAAATGTATAGCTTCCAACCTCTCCTCCTTCTGGCCCAATGCCTATATTTATAGTGCTCAAGAGGAAGTTAATCAGGTCTACCATCAATGGGATAATCCCCTCTTTGGATGGGATAGCTCCCTTATTGATGGGATAAGTTCCTCTTTGGTAGGAGTGCATGAAACATCTGGAGGCGCTCAATACACGTCGAACAACCTTCTAGAATGCTCTAGAAATGACCACAAGTAACTTTTTAAAGATGAAACTTGCGCACTTTAACCTTTACAGGGGAACGCACCTGCCCCTTTACATACAGAGCGTCCAAAGACGCAGCTTTTGTGAACATTGGGTGCGTCCCCGCAGGTAAGGTTGAGAGAACCTGCGTCCCCAGAGACAAACACATTTAGAAAGACTTTCTCTCTTTTTTGGAGTTTGACATGGAGAGAAGAGGCATAAGACTTGCCTAAGAGGGTAGCATGACTGTTGATAGAGCCATACTAACTGTAAATAGTCATGGTGACATTTTTTAGTGTAACAGTTGAGATTGAGACAGGAAAGAAATTGAAGTGTCTTAGATCAGACAATGGAGGTGAATATTGCAGCAAGGAGTTTGATAGGTATTGTTCAAAACATGGAATTCGCAGAGAGAAGACAGTTCCAAGAACACCACAAGAAAATGGTGTATCAGAAAGGATGAACAGAACAATCATGGAGCGTTCAAGGTGCATGAGATTGCATGCAGGATTGCCTTTACAGTTTTGGGCAGATGTTGTAGATATTGTTGTTTATCTAATAAACAGAGGCCTTCAAGTTCCTTGGATGGTGGTGTTCCGAAGGAAGCATGGACAGGTAAAAAGGTAAACTGCTCCTTTTTAAAGCCTTTTGGTTGTGAGGCCTTTGTCCATATTGATAAAGAAAATAGAACAAAGCTTGAGGCAAAGTCAAAGAAATGTACCTTTATTGGATATGGTGTTAATGATTTTGGTTATCGCTTATATAATTACAAAAATCACAAAATCATTAGGATAAGAGATGTAATATTCAATGAAAAGGTCTTGTATAAGAATCAGTTGCAGGAAAAGAAACAGGAAAAAGAAAACAAGGAATACGCAGTTCTTGATGAAATCACTGAAAAGGTAAAGGTGCCTGAAAATAATAATAATCAACAACAACAACCACCACAACAACAACAGGCACCCCAAACACCTGAAAGTGGTGTTAGAAGATCTACCAGGATAAGTAGACCCCCTGAACGATACTCTCCTTCATTATATTATTTATTGTTGACTGATTCTGGTGAACCCGAATGTTATGAAGAAGCAATGCAGGTTGAAAGCAGGAAGAAGTGGGAGGTAGCCATGGAAGAAGAGATGGACTCCTTAATGCATAACCAGACTTGGGATTTAGTCAGGGTGCCTGTAGGAAAAACTACATTGAAGAATAAATGGGTTTACAGGCTGAAGGAAGAAGATGGAGGAAAACAGAGGTACAAAGCTAGACTTGTGGTGAAGGGGTTTGCACAGAAGAAAGGTATTGATTTTGATGAAACATTTTCTCCTGTTGTTAAAATGACTTCAATCAGAACTATTTTAAGTCTTTTAGCAGCTGAAGATTTGCATCTTGAGCAGTTAGATGTAAACACAACCTTTCTCCATGGGGATTTGGAGGAAGAGATATATATGCAACAGCCACAAGGATATGAGGTGAAAGGGAAGGAGAAACTAGTGTGCAGGTTGAAGAAGAGCTTGTATGGCTTAAAATAGGCTCCAAGGCAGTGGTATCTAAAATTTGACAAGTTTATGTCTGAACAAGGTTATACTAGATGTCACTTTGATCATTGTGTTTATCTGAAAAAGCAAAATGATGGTAGATATATTATATTGTTATTGTATGTGGATGACATGCTTGTTGCAGGATCTAACATGCAGGAAATAAAAGTACTCAAAAAAAAATTGGCAAATTCATTTGCAATGAAGGATTTGGGAGCTGCAAAACAAATCCTTGGTATGAGAATCACTAGAGACAGGAAAAATCGCAAATTAACATTGTCTCAGAATGAGTACGTACAAAAGGTGTTGAAAAGATTTAATATGCACAATGCAAAACCAATTAGTACACCTTTTGCTAGCCATTTCAAACTTAGTAAGGAAATGTGCCCAAAGACCCAATAAGACATAGATTATATGTCTAAAGTTCCATATGCATCAAAAGTTGGAAGCTTAATGTATGCAATGGTCTGCACAAGGCCTGATATTGCACATGCAGTGGGAGTTGTAAGCAGGTACATGAACAATCCAGGAAAGGAACATTGGATGGCAGTGAAATGGATTCTCAGATATTTGAAAGGTACCACAAATCAAGCATTATGCTTTGGTGGTGCAAACATTTCTCTACAGGGATATGTTGATGCAGATATGGCAGGTGACAGGGATAACAGGAGGAGCACGACAAGATATGTATTTAGTGTTGGTGGAACAGTTGTCAGTTTGATTTCAAAAATCCAACGTGTTGTTGCACTTTCAACAACAGAAGCAGAGTATGTTGCTGCTACAGAGGCTAGTAAAGAAATGATTTGGTTACAAAGGTTTATGGGTGAATTGGGTAAGGAGCATGATATGGGCACGTTATACAGTGATAGCCAAAGTGCCATTCATCTTGCAAAGAACTCAGCATTTCATTTTAGGACTAAACACATATAGCTCAAGTACCATTTCATACGATCAGTGTTGGAATATGGAGAGTTGAAGCTGGAAAAGATACACACTAGCCATAATCCTGCAGATATGCTAACAAAAGTTGAAACCAGGGAGAAACTGAGAATATGCTCAGTTTCAATTGGTCTTCAAGGATGACGATGAAGATGAGAAACAACCAGGTCCAAAGAGGAGTCATTGTCCAGCAAATGAAGCAGCAGTGGAGTTTCTACAATCATTCTCCAAGTGGAAGATTGTTGTGTGTGGAGCATGATTGTTCAGAGGTCTTTGTTTCAGCCGGATGTATACCCCAGGAAGTTTGTACACCCCTCCACACGGGGGGGTGCATCGCCCCCGAAGCTAAAAACAAATGTAAAATTGCCTTGTAAAAGTATAGTAATTTCTAGTCAATTTGGGTCGTTCATTAGGCAGATGATCTGACGGTAGAACTTATGTTTAGTTTAGGGTTTTTTGCCCTAGAAGGAAACCGTCTCTTTGTATGAGGGCATTGTATTGGACGCTGAGATATAGATGTGTATTCTGTGAGCGAGAAACAGAGAGGTGAGACTGTGAGAGAAAACAGAGGATATTACAGCGGATTTGTTGTAGGTTATGTCTCTTCATTTTGTTGGATAATAGAAAGGAAGGACTGGCTATTCATGGTGGATGTAGCCCAAACTCGGTGAACCACGTATATCTGTGTCTCTCTTGTTTTGTGTGTTTTCTGTGTTTATATTTCTGCAATATTATATGTGTTCCATTGCTCCAGAATATATAATTTTCTAACATGAATGTGTTTTTGTTATGATTAATTAGGGGGTTATGATTTAATATTGTATCGATGCGCAATTCTACATGTTTTACAATGTTATAAGGATGCAAGTAATAATATCTGTTTACATGAAGAATATCTTAATGCATGTTAAAATTATCAGACACGTAAGTTGATCTAGGTAAGTATAGAACTAAGGGTGATTACAGAGTTGCGTAAGTGGTTGATTTGGTTATTTAGGGTTTGCAAAAGATAGTCGTAGACCTTCGCGAAGGTCTATAGGTTGATAAAAGGAAGTTATATTGATAAGCCTCAAGAGCTTATCGATCTCTGCGAAGGAAGGTTTAGGGAATAAAACGACATCACGCTCATCTCTCGGTGCAAAAACTTGGTTCCAGCATGCCCCCATACTGCTTTGGTTGAGACTTCAGTCTGCAAATTGATGCCGAAAGGGCCAATAGTGTAGGGATTTGTTTGGAAAAAATAACTTTGAACCTAGGTTAGGACCCACTAAGCCAACAATTATCCTGTTGATGATACAGAGTGCTCTTCTAGTGGTATACTTTGAATTCTTCCATTAACGTGTTGATCGTTTCATTCAGAAAGTGTGTACCTCTATCGCTCATCAACATTTTCGAGCAACCAAACCTAGTTAAGACATATTCAAACAAAAAATTCATTGTTGTATCCCCTGTACAATCCTTAACCAGCTATGCTTTTGGCCATCTGGTTAGATATTCCATTGCGGTGATGATATAGCACGCACCAATTTATTCACTGGGGATTGAATTGGCCCAATGAAATCAATCAACCATTTTTCAAATGGCAGCAATGATACTTGAGGTTGTAATGGAAATTCATTCCTTCGTGATGGTATTCCCATTCTCTAACATGCATCACATGCCTTACAATATGCTTTAGAATCCTTGTGCAACATTGGCTACCATATACCTACGTGCAAAATCTTCTACGCAGTCGCTTTTCCTGCATCATGTCCTCCCGCAGCCCGTCCATGAGTTTCAACGAGAATGATATTTCTCTCAATATCTGGCTCATATCTTTGCAATATCTCGTCTACACCCATCTTATACAGATGTCCTTTAATTACCGAAAATTCTGCCACATGCACTACTAGCTCCTTCTTTCGCTGACTTGTATACCCTTCCAATGCCATCCACACAGTCAAGAAATGAATGATGTCTACAAAATGGTTATTTTCTACATGCACTGCGAAGAGCTGTGAATTTGGCAACCCTTCCTACAAATTACTAGGCTCCTCTCTTGTCTAGATCCATGACAGATAGTTAGGTCCTATATTCAACCTCCCTAACTTCACAATGACCTCAAAGTTATACTCCTGGAATAGCAGAAACCATCTGCAGATCTTCCCCCCCAACACATGCTTATTGACCATGTATTTCAAGGCAGAATTATCTGTGTACATTTTGAAATGTTTGTCCAGTAGATAGTGCCTGAACTTTTGAAGCGCGTACACCATAGCCAACCCTTCGCGCTCTGTCGTTGAGTAATTCTTCTCGACCTTTGATAATTTCCTACTCAGAAAGGCTATAGGATGGTCCATTTCTCCCTCATCGGCCTGTGTTAGCACTGCACCCAATGCAATGCACGAGGCATCAACATGTATGTGAAATTCCTTCTTCCAATCTGAGAATAGCAAGATCAGTGCGATGACCATATTTTCTTTCAATACATCCAAACTACGCTGACATTATTCATCCCAAAAAAATGTAGCATCCTTCTTCAGTAGTTTCTCCATGGGCGTGGTAATCTGAGCATAAGCCTTGATGAACTTCCTGTACTATACAATATGTCCCAATGTTGCGCGCAACTGCTTCACGCTCGTTGGGGCCTCCAAATTTACTATCACCACAATCTTTGCAGGGTCCACCATCAATCCTTGTTTGCATACCACATAACCCAGCAAGATCCAAAAAGGAACACAGACTAAGCACTTCTTCAAATTTAGTGCAATCTGGTACCTGTGACATGTATCCAACATCAAGCACAGACTTGCTACATGGTGCTTCACTAACCCAAACATTGTCCAGTCATCAAAGTACACTTCCAAGAACTTATGAATAAACTCCTTGAACGCCGCAATGACTACACCAGAAAATATCGCAGGTGCATTCTTGAGTCCAAACGACATCACAATGTATTTAAAACATCCCCATTCCGTCATGAAGGTCGTTTTGCTCCTATCCTCAAGCGCGATGTTAATCTTGTGATATCCCGAAAACCCATCAGTGAAAGAGTAGGCCTCCTGCCCTTCAACATTGTCAAATACCTCATCAATAAATGGTGTCGGAAATGGATCATGGACACAGGCATCATTAAGCTTCCACAAATCTATGCAAATCATTATTTCTCCCTTCACTTTCTTCTCCTGGATGACCATTGGGCTCATCCAATCAGATTCTTCAACTGGTTCTATGATGCCTGCTTCCAGCATCTTATCCAACTGAAAGCAAACATTTTTCTTATACTTAGGATTCAGGTGACACGGCCTTTGGTCAACAAGCTTCATGTCTGGCTTCAGAGTAATTTTCATAACACCCAAGTCTCCTATTATGCCCTTCAAGTATGAAAATTTGGTAGGGAAAAGATCCTGATATTCGCGGAGTAACTCAACAACCTTATCCACACTAGAATCATCCCAGTAATCTCCAATGTTTGCAAACTTCGGTTCTACTTTGGTCCTAATGTTCACTTGCTTGGTTTTCAATGGCGCGGTGATGTTTGGGTTGTCTATTTGCTAGCCCTCGACTTTGCAGTGCCCTTTGGCCTCTAGAATATTTACTATTTCTTGGATCTTCATCCTCCTTCTCAACGATTACATTATAACATTCCATCGAATGGCATAGCTGGGTGCCCCAATCTAGCTGAACCCATTCCAGAGGTTCTTGCAGTGTTCTCAAGATAATTGCCTTAATCTCCTGTAAAGCTTCATCAATGTTGTCGAAACTGTCTTCAAAATTGAAGGTCAATAAGAATCCTTCTCTTAATATATCCCACTCCGAGGTGCTATGGCGAAGCTCTGTCTCCAAATACCAATTCATAGGGATTATGTCTAAAGTATGGCAAAATAAGTGTACCCACTCTGGCTGCAGCTCCGTTCCATAAGCTTTAGTTCTCAGTTATTTTAATTTTTGGTTAATGAAACCGCAATCTCGTCATCCTTCTATAATACCACCATCCATCAAAATTATCCTTGTGCGTACCCCACCATCGTGCGGTCTTAGCGCGCAATGCCAAATCTAACGCTTGGAAGCGGTTCTGCTCAGGGACTTCATGCTCAAACACATCCAAAAATTTAGCCACATCAGTTAAACATCATAATAAGGTAAGTTCCTTACCTCTAATGAAACGTAATGCATTGATTTGGCCATCATGTTGCAACACAGTGTAGATACTTCATGCAACCGATTCTGCCAGTGCTCAAACTCTCAATTTGAATCAGAGGTGTAGGAGCTCTCATGATAGCATGTGATCCTTCCATCTGCCATTGGATTGATCTAGTCTTGATCTTGCATTGTTGTTTTGAAGATCTGATCTAAGTCATCTTCACTTTCTTCATAATCGCAGACCGGTTCAGTGTAGCATGCCCCTTCTGCAAGGTCCAATGGTACTACAACTCAAAACGATTTCTTTTCAAATGACATCGTCCACTTATTCAATTTGATTACTCCATTCATGTCAATGGTTTAGTCAATTCCCAGGAGTGCGGGGTATGGATTGTTTTCATTAACAATCTCTTTCACTTCAAAGTTAGACATTGCGCTCACACCTTCAATATCAACAGATACTCTGTATAATCGTCACATAGGGATGATCTTCTGTTGTTTTTCCATTCTGAGATGGATTGGATACCACTGCAGCATAGGTCTCCCCATTCTTTCCCATGTTTGTTTAGGTAAAACATTCCCATCAGATCCTAGATCCAAAATGACCTGGTCCATCTCATAGTCTCCTATCTGCATAGCGAGCCTCAACTCCTACCCTGTTCTTGCCTTGTGTTTACCAATTTTTCTAAGACAACGTAAACTTTGAAACGGGAATTGATATTGTTATTTGCTTCGTAGAGATAACAAAAAATTGACCTGATTTTGAAAGGGGTGATGCAGAACACACATATTTTTTTTAGAGAATAGTTTTTGGCACTTTAAATAATTGATAAGATTACCCGTTTCGTAGGGGTAGTAAAAAAGTGACCCAATTATGAAAAATGGTGATGCAGAATACACTTCTTTTTTTCAGAGCATATTTTTGACACTTTAAATTTTCTTATGTATCAAATATAAATATTTGTTTTTAAATGTTAGTGATTTTCATGTTGATTTTGAAACATGTTGATGCAATATATTGATGCAACATACCTTTTTTTTAGAGGACTTATTTTTCACACTTTAAAATTTATTATGTCCAGTTTTTTTTGAAATTATGATTACTTAAAGAATTTTCAAGTTGTTTTATTTTATTTTTTTAATGTTGATTACTTAAAAATATATATATATATATATATATAAAAGACAACAAAAAAATGTTAAAAAAAATTATCTCATAAACAATAAAAGAATTTGGAAAAAAAAAACAAACTATATATATAAGTAAAAATAGAAAAATTTTAAAAAACATTAACAAAAACTAGAAAAAAAAAATTAAAATTAAAAATAAAAAACAAACTAGATTAAAAAAAAATTAGAAAATTAACAAAAAAACAAATTAAAAAACCAGTAAAATTAATACTAAAAACATTTTAAGAAAAACTCATTTAAAAAAAAAAAAAAAAATTAATTAATTAATTAATTAAAAAAATTGAAAATTAAAAGAAAATAGAAAATTAACAAAAAAACTAGTAAAATTAATATTAAAAATATTTAAAGAAAAAACTAAAATAAACTCAAAAAAAAAAATATATATATATATATATATATATATATATATATATATATATATATTTAAATTAAAAAAAAAAAAAAACAAAAAACAAAAAACATTTAAAGTTTAAAAATAAATATGTATTTTTTTTTTATTATTTTTTTTATTAAGCCCAAGATTTTTTATTTAAAAACAAAAAATTAAAAATTAGAAAATTTTAAACTTTTTTTAAAAAAAATTTTTATTTACCAAAAAAAAACAAAAAAAATTACCCCCGTTGTCGCCCGACCGCCCATGGTGGCGCGGCCCTGGCCAGAGCGGCTGCATGCAGACCCCTCCACCCAGGGCCGCGCCATCACAGGTGGTAGAGAGGTGATTCCCAACTCAAGACTACCATGTGCACTCAACTGTAGGAATCCATACACTTAGCTGCGAATTCTACTTTAAGCCCCTGCGCACACAGCTACAGAGCCTTTCTTCTACTCTAAGATTCTTTACTCTTCACTTCTACTGACCCATTACATTCATATCATTTGCTACCAAAAAAATACCTTAGACTCTTCTAAGACTTTCTTTTTTTATACAATCCCATGGTCCGCGGACCATGGGTAGATATTCTAAAGCCGACACATCTTACATAAAAGAAGGGTAAAAAAACCTTTATGACACTTTACATCTATGCGCTCCATGACCACATCTTGCAGAGACTTTACTTGTTATATACAAAAACTTGGGCTTTCAGCCCCAAAACTTGACCTTAGGGGACCCTATCCCAACAGGTCCCCAACACAAATATCGTGACTCACCCCTGAGTCACTCTGCTAACGCGAAAAATCTTACTGCGAAGATCTCCCAGTTCTACATGAGCCACTACTACCTTGGTTATGCTCTGTGTGTGATCCAGGAGGATCTCTAGACACTAGTGGCATGGAAAAGGCTCAAAATTCAAAGTGGCAGAAAGGCAATGAACTTGACATCAGATCGAAATGCTCATCGCCCTAATTCCAACGGTGTGAATGGCACTCCAATCTAAGTCCAGATGGAGGAGATAGAGGCAGTCAAAGTTGGGTTGAGTTTTTGATGACTAGGCAGGATTAATGAAGACACAATTTGGACTTTTTTTGGCAGACAATCTCCAGCCAACTCCGGACAGATTCCAGACAAAATCATGGCCTCATTAAAAAGATTCCTTCGGTCAAAAACTGAATTCCCAAAAATGCATATTTTTGTTGAATTAACAAAAAAAATATAAAAAAAAGTGGGGTGGCGAGCCACCAACCCCACCACCCCAACTCACAACCGAATTAATAAAAATTGTGGAGGGGTAGGCCACGACCCCCGGCCCCTCCCACGGAACCACAACCCACATGGAATGGGGCTCTTAAAAACATCCCATCACTCATAACAAACAACAACAAAGGAGTTGGGTGGGTCAGCCCTTAGGGAACGGACCCAACCCAAAACAAGTCACCAGCCATTTAATGCATGGATCCGGTGGGAGGAAGGTATGGTGGGCGAGCCCCCTAAGGCAAGCCTGACCCAACCATTAAATGTTAATTTAAAAAAAGAAATCGTTGTAATGTATAAAAAAAGGAGGCGACAGGGTTTGACCACCCGACCTCCTCCATACTAACTAGGAGTCTTAACCAACTCAGCCAACCGTTCACTTGGGAAAATTTTCCGACGAAATTTTATTTAAACACAATTTGTCAGTGTGCCTAGAGGGAGGAGGCAATGCACACAGTTCGAGGCAACATTTTACAGAAGGGCCAAATTTTCACTTTGTCAGATTTTGAAAAATTCTATATGGTTTCAGCACTTCTCGACGCCACGAACACAATGGCACTATCCATTTATCCATTAGAGTTCTACATTTTTGGCCATTCTTCAGTATGGAGGTGGAACCATGAATGCTGTAGAAGCAGGGAGCGGAACCATGATCCTTGAAATTTTCCCGAGGAGGTAATTTTTCTCCATGTCGGAATATAGTCAAGTTTATAGTCATTTTTCATGGTTTTCCGCAGGGATCACAATGGCGAGGTCAAATTCACCTTTTGAGTTGCATATTTCCAGTCCACCCATGGAGTAGAATCTTTGAGGAATCTAGGGGGAATCTAAAAGATTCCTTGAGCCCCAAATTCTCCATTTCTCAGAATTTAGAAATTCAACAGTCGATTTTCAATTATTCGATGCCACAAATTTGGTGGTATGTTCATATTTTTCATTTTCTCATTCTATTCTTCAGCCACTTTCTAAGTGGAGTGCAGGTGTCAGCATTCATCTGTGAGCAACCATTTCCATGTGATTGATGCCATGAGATTGATGGCAAAAATAGCTTTAGCAGTTTGACATCCGCTTCTTCAGATGGCCCTGGATGTGAGCTATATGTAGTGTGTTCATGTACTTCTTCTGCTATGCATTGTGTTTCACAGATCCCTATTTGATTTTTGATGTGGGATCCTGTTTCTTACTTGTCTAATGATTCATGTTTAATGTGATGTGGAATCAACTATATGATGTACTTGTTGTCATGATTCGTCATGTTATGTCCTGAGAACCCTTCGTTGTAGGTTTATGGGATACTCAGGTTGTTGTCATGTATGATTGCATTGAAATCCCTTTTATGCCATGTTGGCAGGATGATCATCATGCATGAGTTATGTGTCATACTAATAGGAGTCTTTTGACTGAGAGTTCCTGTAGTGGAATATCTCTTGGAGCCACTCCTCCATGAGAGCATTTTCCTTGTATGATGTCATGTACATAGCCACTATTTACAACACTTAATGTAGTGGCCTACACCATATTGACACCAGGGTCTGAAGACGTAGTCCCTCCTAGATGAACTCTGTTACCAATGACTTATGTTTTTTCATGTTGCCAATGATTGTCATGTTCCTGTTCTTTACAACATGCACACATATACATTTATGTTCTTTTAAAAATGCAATTTAACACATCACAAAAGTAAAAGGTCTTAGAAGGGTCCTTTGTCACATCTAGAACTGGATCAGCGTGGCTGCCTGCTCGACTTGTTCCACCAGCTGCTATGTTGCTGATCCTGCACTATCTTCCTAGATCTTCCATCGTGATCTCTGTAGGCTGGCCAACTTCTCCCCAATGGTGGCGGAGATCACATAAGCCTCCTCCAACCAAGGCCCCAACCTGGCCTTGAGGACTGCCTCTTTCCGCTGCGTTGCGTCCACCTATTCTTGCAGTTGCTTTGCCTCCTGTAGCTTTACCAATCTCTCCGTGACAGCGATAGTGCATGCTATCGCCTTTGCAGTTCCCAGGCCTCTGTGTTCAACCTCTACATGTTAGGATCTTCCTGCAAACTTGTGATTAGCTCCATAGACTGCTCAAAGAGCACAGTGCGTTCCTCCATCACGACATCTACTGTAGCGACTCCATCCCTCACAGCAGCTTCACATTGTTCTTTGACCTCTGGTGGAGTTGAAGCATGTGTCTTCAACTCAAGCTCTGTTATTTTCAAGTTCAGCTCAAATTAAACCTTGGCCATCTCGGTCTTTGCGTTGTGCACACCTGCATCCAACTTCTGAATCTTGGCTTCCACTGGTGCTTCTTCTAGGATATGCAGTTCCAGAACGTTTCTGCATGCTTCGACTAATACTGCTGTGGTGTGCTCATTCTTCTCCTAAACCTTCTTCCATGCTTCTAGCGCAGCTGTCTTCCCAACCAATATATGTTCGTTGTTGATTTTTTTCTTACTGATCATGCTCAGCGTGTGCTTCTCTCAGGCCTTAAGCTCCTCAATCACACGTGCTTGTAGGGTGTGAAGGAATTCACTAGGGAGCGCGACCAAATTGAGGCCAACCTTAGCGCGCTGACAGTAGCCTTGTCAGCTTCCGCCTCCATGCTCAGAGCTCCATCTGGCAGCGTGACTACCCGGAGATCTAAGGATCGAACCAACTCTGCGGCTTGAGTGGTCCCTGGTGCCAAACTAGTTGATATGGTGCTGCTCTATCCTATACCTACCTGCAGTCTAGTTGTCTGGATCTGCAGCTCACATAGACCCGTTTGTATGGAATTGAATGCCTGCTTCTTCTACTGCTCAAATTGTTGCAATAGTTCTGCGGTCATATCCCTTACCTTTTCACCAGTGTCATCTAAGTCATCTTCTGTCAAGGTGATTGGGTCGAGTGATGACTTAGAGACCTTGGTCTTCTTCCGCGGTCCTTCTTTTCATGTTCCCTATTCCACTTCACCCGAAAGGGAGTCCTTTCCAAATCTCCACTGCCCTGTTTTGATTTATCTTCTTCCTCCTTCTGTAGTGAAGGGGATTTATGGCTTCTGTCAGAGTCATGTTCTTCCTGCTCTGCTTGTTCTTTGGGAGCACACTCTACTTTTGTGCATTCCTTCTCCTCAGTCTCCTTCTTTCACTTTTTAGCCAACTACTAAACTTTCAATTGGGTCCCTTCTTTTTTCTGCTTTTTCGCGGACTTACTAATCCCTGGAGATAAATCTGATGTTGTGCGGTAGTCTGCTAGCCACCACTCCAAGACTGTTGCAATGGCATCATCTGTCCCTAGATATGGTAAATCATACCACTTTTGTTCTTGATCCTTTCGTGCCCGAATGGAAATATAGTGGAATTCCTCTTTGAGCTCCACGTACCCAGACAACTACTCAAAGACGATTGGTGACAATCATGGCTTCCAGTTGATGGCCATATTAATGCTCATTTCCATCAATACCCAAAACACTTTTCTCGCAAGGACCTGCTTAGCATCTTTAGTAGCCCACAACGATGTGAATTTTGCTGCTTCTGGAAAATCTGTTTCAATAGGAGGAAATTGGTTGTCCTCCAGCAACTTCCAAGTGACTAGCACAATTGACAGTAAAAGCCATGAATAATGAAACATCTTGCTCTAGTCATGTGGCTCCCTGCAGTTCGCGAGGAACTTGCTGCACAAGTAGTGCAGCCAGTTGAACTGTACACCCTCCGTGCATTGAGTTGCTAACAAAACCATGGGTGCCGACACCTCATCCGCGCGACACTTTTGCATTATCTTTCTAGCCAAAATTTGGGTGGCCACCTTCAGTGTGGGGTCAGTAATGCTAGAGATGGAATACCTGCTCACTTTCTTGAAAAGTTTGAACTTGTCGTTCATCCTCTCGGTGAGGTCGCGCCCATCCTTTCGCCAAATGTGTTGGCCTGATTTAGTTTTGAATGTGGTAGCAAGCTAATTTGATGGATCAGCATATCCGTGATTGGTATCAATCTTCCAACCACAGGCACCCATCATGCACCAGGCACAACAACTATTTGATAACAATCAAATCTATGGGAGTGCGGTGGTAATGGGGCACCCATAGAAGGTTGAACAGTCCTTCTTTATTTACCCCGCAAATCCATTTTACCGGCTCTAGCGTGGTGACAGCAGACTCCTTGTAGAATAATCGCTTCATGAAATTATCGGTAGCTAGGTGGGGGAACTGCTCAATGTCCCCCAAGTCCCAACCTTCAAGTTTCAGATGTGGGACATGCACCAATCACGGACCTTCAAATGTTATTTTTTCTGGAAGCAGGGGTGTGCTAAGGAGAAACTTTCCCTCATTTGGGTCCTTCGGGACCTTAATCTTGCCCTGGCACGGAGGGATCTACTATGGCAGTTTCAAAATCAGGTCTACCTGCTCAATATAAATGTCCTCTATGCCTTCCTACACCTCTAGGTACAACTTTTCCTTTCTCCTGCGTGGTGCTATTTTCTTTTCTCTAATGCTTCCTTGGTGACTCGCACACCAGCAGCGTCTGCTTGTATTTATCCTTCTTCATCTTAGGGACCTCTCTTGTCAGCGTAGGCTTCGGCCTAGGAGACCTTGGCGACTTCGGCACTGCTGTAGGAACCTCCACACTTACGACCTCAGAGGTAGCTCCCTTAGAGGCAATAGACTCTCCATCACTTACTGTTTCCATGGGCGCAGACATGAAGCTGTTAATGAGCTGCTCAATTTCCTCACGTAACTTGTCAAACATAGAACTAGCCACCATGTCCTCAAAGAATGCATGGTTCATGCATACCAGAAATCACAACACATGAACTCTTAGAATGAAAAGTGTCTATCATTTGACAGTCATTTGTAATTTATAGCAAAAGTTGACCATGCCCCACAAAATCCTCTCATAAATTCTAGATTGGCGACAAATTTTCAAAGACCTTGCTGTTAAATTGTCGCCCCCTCACTCCTATTAGCCATTTTATCACTGTCAAATCATGAACCGTGATGGTAACAGTCACTTTCTGGTAATGCTACACGGTCTCTCATCTGGTAGCGTATCTCCCTTCACTCATCTGCTAACACTGTGCTGCCCGTCTATCTAACATAGGCCCCTCATCGCACATATCTACACCCTGGGCAATGTAGTTTATAGTCTCACACCTCCTTGCAGCTGCCTGGAGTGCTAAGCCTGTGCTACCATCATATGGTCATCTGGCCGAATCCCCATTGTATGTCTTCAATCGGTTGCCATTTACCTTTCCAGGAAATGGATCTCCATTCAATTTCACCATCTGAACTTCTCCACCATCAGTAATCTCCTTGATCACATATGGCCCCAGCTAATGCATCTGAAATTTTCCTGGAAATTTATCAAACTTGCTGTCATATAATAAAACTAAATCATTTACCTTGAAGGTGCGCAGTTTGATGTGGCGGTCATGCCATGCCTTTTCGCGCTCCTTTTGAACTTGTTGATGGAATCCAACCAAGAATTTATCTTCTTCCAACTCTGTCAACTACACGAGCCTCTATTCTAACGTTCCGTGATCCACCATACCTGTGAACGCTTCTATCCGTAGACTATGCACAATGTACTCCATCGGCATCATAGCTTCTACGCCATAGACCAGTCGAAAATGGATTTATCTAGTCAGCTTTTTACAAGTAGTTCTATAAGCCCATAACACCACTGGTACGTGCACGTCCCAATCATTCCTCTGCACATTGCAAAAATTTGTTAGCGCATTCTCCAATATATTATTAAATGCTTCGAATGTCCCATTATCCTAAGGATGATACGGCATACTCTTCTAATGATAAACTTGGAATTGGTCAATCAATGTACTGATCGTTTCATTAAGGAAATGCGTACCACGATCGCTCATCAAAATCTTCAGGAAGGCAAACTTAGTCATCACATATTCAAATAGGAACTTCGTTGTTGTTGCCCCTATACAGTCCTTTATAGGCTACTCCTCCACCCATCTGATCAACTACTCAGTCATGGTGCTAATATCCCGCGCACCCATCTTCTTTCTTGGAGGCTGAATCGGTCCTACAAAATCAATTTCCCACTTTTCAAATCGCTGCAATGACACTTTTGGATTCAGAGATAGCTCATCCCTCTGTGATGGCCTTCCTGTTTGCTAACATGCATGACACGCCCTACAATATTCTTTTGAATCCTGATGCACTGTTGGCCACCATAACCTAGCACGTAAAATCTTCTGCGATGTTTCATTTCCTGCATAATGGCCTCCCACAACCCCTCCATGAGCTTCGACTAGGATGCTTCTTTTTCAAAACTCAGGAACATAGCATCATAATATCTCATCCACTTCCATCTTATACAAGTGACCTATAATAACAGAAAAATATGTTGCACGCACCACCAATTCCTTCTTCTCTTGACTAATGTACCCCTCTGGAGCTGTTCCCGTTGTGAGAAAGTGGATGATGTCTACAAAATGATTATTTTCTGCACGCACTGCAAAGAGTTGTGTGTCAAGCAATCCTTCCTCCAAATTAGTGGTCTCCTCACCTATTTCAATGCACGACAGATGATTCGGTCCTGCATTCAATCGCCTTGGCTTCACAATGGCTTCGAAATCATATTCTTGAAACAACAAAAACCATCTGCATATTCCCGCCCCCAACACAGGCTGGTTGACTAGGTGCTTTAATGCAGAATGGTCTATATACATCTTAAAGTGTCTTCCTAGCAAGTAATGCCTGAACTTCTAGAGTGCATACACCATAGCCAACCCTTCACGCTCCATCATTGAATAGTTCTTTTCAGCCTTAGGCAACTTCTTTCTTGAAAATGCAATAGGGTTATTGAACTCTCCCTCACTGGCTTGTGTCAGTACTTCTCCCAATGCAATACATGACGCATCCACATGCACATGAAATTCCTTCTTCCAATCCAGGAATACTAGGATCGGCGTGATGACCATCTTTTCTTTTAACACATCCAGGCTCCGCTGACATTCCTCATTCCAATAGAATGTAGCGTCCTTCTTCAATAGCTTTTCCATCGGCATGGTAATCTAAGCATAACTCTTGATAAACTTTCGATAATAAGCAGTACGACCCAGTGTTTTGCTCAGTTGTTTAACACTTCTTGGAACCTCCAAATTAATTATAATCGCGATCTTAGATGGGTCCACCATTAATCCTTGTCTACACACTACATGACCCAACAAGATTCCAAAAGGAACGCACAACAAGCCCTTTTTCAAGTTTAGCATGATATGATACCTCCGGAACGTATCCAACATCAAGCACAAACTAGCTACATGGAATTTGACCAGTACAAACACCGTCCAATCATCAAATCATACCTCTAGAAACTTCTGAATGAATTATTTTAACACCGCAATGACTTCATGTGAAAAGATTGTCGGCACATTTTTCAGGACAAAAGGCATTACAATATACGAAAAGCATCCCCATTCAGTCGCAAAGGTTGTCTTACTCCTATCTTCCGGAGTTATCTTGTTCTGATGGTACCCAGAGAAACCATCAGTGAATGAATATGATTCCGGTACTCCTACATTATCTAGCACTTCATTAGTGAACGGAGTTGGAAAAGGATCATGTACGCAAGCATCATTTAGCTTCCTGAGATCTACGCATATCCTTATTTCATCCCCCTACTTCTTTTCGTGTACTACCATAGGACTGACCTAATCGGATTCCTCCACTGGTTCAATGATTCACGCTACCAAAATTTTGTCCAATTCTAAGCGAACCCTTTCTTTGTACTTAAGATTTAGGCAATATGGCCTTTTTTTCACAACCTTCAAGTCTGGTTTCAACGTTATCTTCATTATTCATAAATCGCCTATTATCCCTTTCAAGTATGAAAAAATTGTAGGGAAAAAGTCCCAGTACTCGCAGAGCAACTCAGCGACCTTATCCACTATAGCATCATCCCAGTATTCCCTATCTTCACAAACTTTGGCTTTGCCTCTATCCAAATGTTCACTTGTCGAGTTTTCAGCGGCGCGGTGATATCTAGATTCTTGACCTGAGTCCCATCAAATTTGCGGTGACCTTATGTCTCTGGGATATTAATTTTCCTCGGATCCTCCTTTTCTTCTTTAGCAGTCACATTGTAGCACTCGGGCGCATGGCGCAGTTGGGTGGTCCAATATGGTTCAATCAAATCCAAGGGATCCTGTGGGATTTTGAAGATCGTTGCTTTTACCTCCTGTAGTGCTTCATCAATGCACTCAAATCCATCTTCAAACCTAAATGTCATCAAGAATCCCTGTCTCAAAGTATCCCATTCGTCTATGTCGTGGTAGAGCTCTATCTCCTGGTACCAATTTGTTGGTATTACATCCAAGGTGTGACAAAACATATCCACCCACTCCAGTTGCGGTTCTTCTCCATAAGCATTGGTCCATTTTGCTAAGTGATCACACGGATCACTCTTTCCATAATATTTCTCTATGAATCACAGCTTTGGGTGACAAAACCACACCCTCATCATTCTTCTGTATTCGTGCCATCCATCGAAATTATCTTTTTGCGTACCCCACCATCTTGCAGGCATAGCACACAGTGCCAAGTCCAAGGGTTGGAAGCAATGCTTCTCTAGCACTTCCCTTTCAAATGCATCCAGAAATTTATCAACGTGAGTTAAACCATCATAATAAGGAAGACTTCTTACCTCTGATGATACGCAGCGCAATGATTTGGTCATCATGTTACATCGTAGCGTAGACACTTTATGCAATCTATTCTACCAGTGTTCCAATTCCACATCTGAATCTGATGTGCAGGAGCTTTCGTAGTCCCATGCAATAAATCCATCAACTATCAGATTCACCCAATCTTGATCTCGCACCATTATTTTATAAATTTGGTCCAAATCATCATCACTTTCATAATTGCGGACCGGTTAAGTATAGTGCGGTCCTTTTGCAAGGTCCAAAGGTACTAGTACACGAAGCGATTTTCTTTCAAATGACATCGTCTACTTCTTCAAATTGATCGCTCTGTTCATGTCAATAGCCCATTCGATTCCAAGGAACGCGGGGTAGGGATTATTTTCATTGACAATCTCTATTACTTCGAAATCCGCCAATGCGCTCATGCCTTCAATATCCACTGTCTGATCCCTACAATCTTCCCATGGGGATAATCTTTTGTTGATTCATCATCCTCAATTAAATAGGAGACCACTACAGTGTAGGTCTCCCCATTCTCTCCCACGTCTATTTTGGAAAAACATTTGTAGGTTTTAATCTCGTATAGAAATTACCTGCATACGAATTCTAAAACACAGAAAATAAACAATGCGAGAGCATAACACATAAAACACATATACATAGAGATTTCCCCTGGATCCCAAAACTGGGACTACTAGCTTGATTTTTCATTATGTTCCTTTCAATGTTACAATACATATTTATACATGTCGAAGCATCCAATACCATGGACCAAAAACCATCACATCCAAAACCATGGACCGAAAACCATCGCGTCCAAAAAACATGTGCGAAAATCATGCACAAAACCATAGGTCGGTCCGCCTAACCTAACATAGGGTCCAAAACCAAAATTTTCCGGGGCGCTGCCCCAAACCCCATAAAGTGGGGTTACGGGTATGCCTCAAACCCCATGTGACCCCCCTGCTACACAATCGGTGGAACGAAGGGGGGCTCCCCCCCCCTTCTAACCCCCCGATTAACTACGTGGGCTTGTTGTGGAAAGAATATAACACAACCCAACATTCTCCCACTTGTTGTTTTCTTTCCAAAAGGGGCCACAAGAGAGCTTAGTCATTTTTCCAGCCCTGAAATGCCCATTGTCTCTCTACACCAAGAGAACTTCTCAGAGCTCACAGATTTTGTCAATGCATCTGCAGTATTCTTCAAAGTGTCCACCTTTACCAGCAACACCTTTTTGTCTTCTATCATATCCCTCACAAAGTGATACTGAACATCAATGTGCTTTGTCTTTGAATGATATGCGGGGTTCTTTGCCAAGAAAATTGCACTTTGGCTGTCACAGTCTATCCTTGTAACTCCCTATACTAACCCCATACCTGAACACAATCTCTGCAACCAAACTGCTTCCTTGCTTGCATGAGTGGCTGCCATGTATTCTGCCTCTGTAGTTCATAGTGCCACTACAGATTGTTTCTTACTCATCCAACTAACTACACCTCCAAATAGGTTAAACACATACCCACTTGTAGATCTTCTCTGATCCAGATCTCCAGCCTAGTCAACATCAAAAAAGCCACGAATATCCAACACTCTATCCAATCCTGGTATTCCTTGGTAGCACAAACCATAATCACTAGTGCCACGCAAATACCTGAAAACCCGCTTCACTGCTATCTAGTGCTCCTTCCCTGGTTTTGACATAAACATGCTCAATGCTCCCACTACATGTGCAATGTCTGGTATAATACAGACCATTGCATACATTAGGCTAGTGAATGCACTTGCATATGGAACACAGGACATGTCCTATTCCTCTTCTTGTGTCTTGGGACACTGTTCAGCAGATAACCTCACACCTATAGGAATAGGAACCTTCACTAGTTTACTATCTTGCATACTAAACCTTTGCAGTATTGTCTCAACATACTTTCTCTGGTTTAACTAGAGCTTACTCTTTACCCAATCTCTTTTAATTTCCATGCCCAAAATATAGTTTGAAGCACCAAGATCTTTCATGTCAAATTTGGAGGACAATTGGGTCTTCAAATCCTGGATATTTCTTTGTAATTTCCAACCAACAACGTATCATCCACATACAAGACCAGATAATAACACGACCACCAATTAATTTAAAATACACACGATGATCTGCTTTGCTTCTGGTGAAGCCAAGTCCCCGTATAAATGTATCAAATTTCTGATACCACATCCTTGGTCATTGTTTTAACCCACACAGAGACTTCTTTAACTTGCATACCAGTTATTTCTTACCCGTCACCGCAAAGCCTTTAGGTTGATTCATGTATATTTCCTCTTCTAGATCCTCGTGAAGAAATGTTGTCTTCACATCCATCTATTCTACCTCAAAATCAAAAGCAACAGCAACATATAAAACTAATCTAATAGAAGTTACCTTGGCAACGGGAGAAAAAACTATCACCAAAATCAATTCCCGACACTTGGAAATAACCTTCTGCTACCAATCGAGCTTTGTATTTCTCCACCTTTCCTTCTGCATTTGTCTTCTTCTTGAACACCCATTTGCTTCCAATGGGTTTTCTTCCAATCTGAAACTTCACTAGATCCCAAGCCTCATTTTTGTGCAAAGATGCCATTTCATCAACCACGGCCTCTTTCCAGATTTTTCCATCCTTTGAAGGCACTGCTTCCTTCACAGTTTTGGGATCATCATCAGTAATAGATAAAGAAAATTTTGAACAGAAAGTAGATGGACTATACCTTTCTGGCTGCCTTCTTTCTCGAACTGACACCCGGAGTTTGTAGCTTTTCATATTCTAATTCCTCCTCTGTTGTAGAGACTGATTCTTCCTCCTTAAGCTCAAACTCTATCTTTTCAAGTTCCTTTGGTTGGACTTCATGTTTAATAACATATTTTACCTCTCTGAACACCACATCTCGACTGTACACAACCTTTCGTGTGACTGGGTTCCAAAGCATATAACCCTTTAAACCGTCCTTATACCCAATAAAGATGCACTTTTCAGATTTACTATCCAACTTGATTCATTTCTCCTTTGGAACATGTACATATGCATCACATCCAAATACCCTCAAATGTGAAAGAGAGGGTTTCTTACCAGTCTATACCTCTTGTGGAGTCTTATCCTCCAATGTTGATGAAGGTGACTTGTTGACCAGGTAACATGCAGTATCCACCACCTCTGCCTAGAATTCCTGTCCTAACCCGGCACCACTGAGCATGCTTCCTACCCTCTCCATCAACGTTTAATTCATTCTTTCTGTAACTCCATTTCGCTGAGGTGTATATGGAGTAGTCTTCTATCATGCTATACAACACTTCTTACAGAATTCTTCAAATTCCTTGCTGCAAAACTCTCCACCATTATCTATCCTCAACACCTTTATCTGCTTCTCTGTCTGGTTTTCCACTAGAGCCTTAAATTCTTTAAACCTATCAAAGGCTTCATATTTCTTCTTAATGAAATATATCCAGGTATTCCTTGAGAAGTCATCTATAAATTATACACAATACACAAACTTACCCAGCAATGGAACCTTCACAAGTCCAAACACATCACTGTGCACAAGTTCTAATATCTGTTTTGCCCTCTTCCTACCAGAGGGGAAACTCACCCAATTCTACTTCCCATATACACAATATTCACAGAAATCAAAATCCAGAGAGCTATTATTCATACCTTCTACCATACCTTTACCATGAAGTATTTGAAGGCCCTTCTCTCCAATATGTCCAAGCCTTTGATGCCACAACATGGTCTTATCTCCAGAGACCACTAGATTTTCTACTCCACTTTTAGGAACCACAGAATTGTTGCATCCATCAATAAAAATGCTACCTTGCAGCTTGTACAGAGTTCCAATTCAAACTCCCCGCATCAATACTAGTGCTCCCCAAACCATTTTGCAGGTATCCTTCTCGAACAATTTTTTTACACCTGCATCATCCAGCTTGCTTATAGAAATCAGATTTCTAGCCAATGCAGGAATATGTAGAACACCCAGAAGTGTTCTAATCGTTCCAGCTTGCAACTTCAACTTTACTTTTCCGCGACCAATGATTCTAGCCTTCCTATCATCCCCTAAGAAGACATTACCACCATCATATTTCTCATACTCGCAGAACCACTCTCTATGGGGAGTGAAGTGAAAGGATGCACTTGAATCAATCAAACATGCCTCATGATCTACATGTGTACTTGAAGAAACCAAGTACACATCCCCACCTTCATCTGAGGTGGTTTTCACCTCTGCAGAAGGAGCATCATCAAATCCCTTTCCTTTATCAGGAGCTTTAGATTTACAATCCCTTTTGTAATGCCCTTCCTTTCTGCATTTCTAGCACACCACCTTTATAGGTTTTCCTGGAGTTTTAGATCTCCCTCTATATTTAGATCTCCCACTTGATGACTTATTTTTGTTTCTGTTTTGGGACCGTCCTCGTATAGACAAGGCATCACCATTCTGGCTCTCCATATTTTTCTGTCTCATCTCCTCTGTCAGCAAGGATGAGACTATTTTATGAAACTGCAAGGCAGTTTCATTGCTACCTATTGCAATAACCATACTATCCCACGAATCTGGTAGAGAACACAAAAAACTGACGCGCTTATCTTCATCTGAAATTTTAATATCAACAAATGCTAACAAACTTACCACAGTATTAAATGTGTTCAAATGCTCTATCACCGAGTCTCCATCTTTCATCCTCAGGTTATACAACTTTTTCCACAAGAACAGTTTATTCACCAGAGACTTAGATTGGTACAAAGTCCCTAACTTGTCCCACAAAACCTTCGTCGTAGCTTCCCCTGATACATTCAACAATACTGAATCTGAGGCACGCAATTGTATTGTGCTCTTTGCCTTCCAATCCAACTTCTTCCATTCTTCATCGGACACTCTCGTTGGTTTAGTACCCGGATCTACCATGATCCAATAATCTTTATCCACCAACAGATCCTCCATCTTGAGTTTCCACAACTCAAAAATATGACCATTAGATTTCTCAATCTCTATCTTTCCACTACTTTCCATCTTCTTTCACCACCAGAATCGATCTCGTAGATCTCCCACTAAACAGGGTCTTCCACAGGCCCGAGCAAAACCCCTCAGCAACAAAGGCATCCCCTTGAAGGCAAAATTGCTCTGATACCAAATGTAGGTTTTAACCCCATACAGAAATTACCTGCATATGAATTCTAAAACACAGAAAATAAACAATGCGAGAGCATAACACATAAAACACATATACACAGAGATTTCCCATCGATCCCAAAACCAGTACTACCAGCTTGATTTTTCATTATGTTCCTTTCAATGTTACAATACATATTTATACTTTTCGAAGCATCCAATACCATGGACCGAAAACCATCGCGTCCAAAACCATGGACCAAAAACCATCGTGTCCAAAAAACATGTGCCAAAATCATGCACAAAACCATAGGTGGGTCTGCCCAAGCTAACATAGGATCCAAAACCATGATTTTCTGGGGCGCTGCACCAGACCCCATAAAGTTTGGTTATAGGTATGCCACAAACCCCCTGTGACCCCCCCCCCCCCGCCCCCGCTACATAATTGGCACAACGAAGGGGGCTTCGCCACCCCTCTAACCCCCTGTTAACTACTTGGGCTAGTCGTGGAAAGAATATAACACAACCCAACAACATTCGCATTTGATCCAAAATCTAGAATAACTTGGTCCATTTCATACTCCCCTATTTGCACGGTGAGCCTAATCTCATGCCCTATTCTTGCCTTATGCTTACCAATTTTCCTTACCATGCGCAGTCCCTCGGGAGCATTACCAGCACATTATTGATCAACTCCTGTAATCCCTTTACAACCTTGGTATCGTGTAGCAGCTTCATATAGGTCTCCAAAAAGGTAGTAAGCATGAATGGGTCCATTTCTTCATACTACTTATCCCGACTTCCTGAGGTAGAAGCTTCAATGAAGCTTTTCTTTGCTTCCATGAAGGTTTCCTTCGCGCGCTCCAAATGAAAGCCAACCTCTTTTTCTGGAGTTTTGTGGACCCATTCACCTACCTAGGTCGGTTTCCCTTATCTTCACCAGTCTACATTCCACTTCGCAGCACAATATTCACAATAGGATCCTCTTCGCAACGTTCAACCCTCATCATCTAAAGGTTTTGTGTAGGTTGTTGAGGTTGTGTCCCCTTTTCACACATCTTAGCTATTAATACAGGGTATTCTTCTGTCATGTGGTCAAATTTAGTACATTATTGGCACAACCGGCACGTTGGGTTCATGCATTCTCGAGCATAGTGTCCTGGACCTCCACAATTGTAGCAAATAACTTGCCCCAAACCTCATGCAGGTCCTCCTCCACCTCGGCCTCTTCCGCACCCCTAATATCCTCCTCCAGCTCCCCCAACACCTTGATATAGAGGCTGAGTTTCTGTCTACATTCGATACATAGGCGTTCTCTTGTCGCATGTTTTCCAGCTACCTAACAGATAGCACACCACAATGCAGGCCCTGTACTTGGCCCTGCTTGAGCTTCTGACCTTAGAGGCACGGTCCTCCTCCTACAACAGAATTTACGAAGATAGGGCAATGATCTTTATCATGCCCCTGACTCTTACATTTCAAACACCAAACTTCTTTGCGCACTTCTGGCCAAGCTGCTCTATCCTTCTTCAAACTTTGGAATTCTAAGCAAAGGTTTTGCAACTTTGTGTGAATCTATTGAACTCCCAAAGAAGCATCTTGAATTGGTGTCTCGTGCAATCTCATCGCAATCTCTAGGACCTCTCGCCTGGGACCCAATATTTTGCTATGATAAAACAACCCTTAGATTAGGCAAGAGCGAAGCCACAAACCATCTGTGGTGTTGTCCATCCATAAGGTTCATGTTAGCTTCGTGGATCTTTCACTTCAATCTCTGATGAGCCCCAAATTTTGGTAACAATTTGGGCTCATTTGGCCTACTTACCTTGCTCAACCCTTCATCTTTTAACACTTATGCATTCATTTCTTAGTATATTCGTGTTATTTGTAGGAAGAAGGGCAGGCATTATATCTATGTGGCTAATACATGATGATTTCAGGTTTTTTGGCATTAAAGAGAGCAAAGACCACGCAAATGGAGACAAGGAGACAGCAAAGGTGGCATTGCGGGTTCATAGGGAGGTTGTCCATAGTATTGATGACCTTCCTCGTGATTTCCACCTTAACTCCGAGCTCCAACAGCTCTCCCACCGAGCTTAAAGGCAGCCAACGGATTCTACAGGAACAACAGTCTAACTTTCAGTTGGACAGCCAAGCTCCACGAATTGAGGAAGCCAGCTTGATCTTCATTATGTATAAATATGAAGGCCGTAGCCTTTGATAGGAGCTTTTTGAACTTTTGAACTACTGTTGCACTTTCTAAGCACGAGCTACAGCTCGGTTTTTGCTCTTTGTAAGCCAGTTTTGGCATGATGTTAGACCCATGATTATTTAATAAAGGCAGGGAGCTTTGGATTCAATTCTGAGTTTTTAAGGGAGCTATAGCTCTCAGGTTAGGGCCCAACCTGAGAGCAATAGACCTCCTTTTCCTTGTATTGTTACTTGTTTCCTTTCAGCACTTTATTTCTTTGCTTTGACATGCATTTGAAAAAAACACAGTCTGCTGATTTAATTTCTTTAATGTGATTGATAGGATTAGTTTATGGTTAAAGTGCTTTTAGTTGCTTATATTAGAGTAGGAGGATTGTAATTCAATAGAGCTCCAAAAAAGGTTGATAGTGCACTCGCTGCCATCTCTGTTTAGAGATTGGGGGTGTGGGCTGTACCAACCACCAAAAAACGCAGTCTTATGCTTTCATGCAAGCTGCCACACAGTCATTTCAATTGTAGATCCATCCATGCATTCTGCTCTTGAGCACTACTGCTTCGTTCCAACACCATGCACGATTTTTCTCCACACTTTACATTGCTGTTCATTGGGTTAATAACACAATTAGAATAGGTTGATGGAATTCTCGGTTTTGTGCAAGATATAGAGGATTTGTTTCTTTTACACTGCATAGCATCACCTTATCGTCTTCTTCTTCTTCTCAACCACAACTGAAGCCACTTGCTCGACCTCTATTCAGCTCATTAGCCTTCCAACCCTTCTACTTCTCGCGTAGCTCCATCTTTTTAACTTTCCCTTGCTTCCTCCCTTCTATCCACCAACCAATTGTACCCACTCTTTCCTCATCTCATATCTCTTTCCCTGAGCCACCACAAACTCCTCCTTCACCGTACCCATCCACTCATACCACTCCTCCACTCCTCCATCACCCAAAACTCCAACTATAGCACATCCTGTAGAAGTTAGCAGCCTTCCTGTAGAAATCCTGAGCTTCCTGTAGGATCCCCTGCAGACATCCTGTAGAAGCCTGCAAACTCGGTTTCCGAGCATCTGAACGTTGTGGAATCCTGTGGAATGATGTTAGGGATCCCCTGGAACCTCTCCTAGCCCTCTTGACCTTTCCCAAGCTTTCTTTCCCTTCGCACTACCCCTGCACAGTCAAACCCTAATAAGAAACAGAATCATAATAACTCCAACCACTTAAGCAAAAATACAAAAATAATGTTCTTTTCAATAGAAGTAGTTCAAGTTCATGCATTTCATATCACTAGCAGTAATGGCATCATTTCTAGAAGTTTGCACTCTCACTATTGCATCATAGAGGTTAAACTAGTCAGATTAGGGTTTACTAGGGTTTCCATGTTTTGGTTGGCTTTCAGTTCATTCTTGCAAAGTAGGTTATTTTCCTTTGAGATAGCCTTCGTCCATCATTTAGAAAGCTTCTTCTGAGAACATATAGAAGTTGGCTTGAGCCCTAGCGGACTTGTGCCAGCTGACTAAGTGACAGCTACGACAAGAGCTAGTACTTGTGCATACAGCACCGTCGCTTCCAAGTTTGTTACGAACTACCGGGTTGATAAAATTAGAGATAGGAAGCTCCAGGAGTTGTAGCATTATTGCTACAATACTGGAGCCCACCATCTTTTTGGCGCCGTTGCCAGGGAAGCGTTAGAGTATTAGTAATTGTTGCTTTTCTTCTATTTTCTTACTCTAGCCTTCTGCCAAGTAGTTTATTTCATTTCCATTCTGCAAAAGTAGCATAGACATTTCCTGCTTTCCTAGATTAGCCTTTCAATTCCGCAATTTCAATTCTGCAAGCGTAGATTAGCATTTCAATTCTGCAAGCGTAGATTAGCATTTCAATTCTGCAAGCGTAGACTAGCATTTCCATTCCTGCAATTTCATTTGAGCAAAGTAGATTAGTTCTTTCCTGCTTTCAATTCAATTCTGCATCTTTATTTCAGTAAGATAGTTAGTTGTAGATCAATCTGTTTCAGTTTTGCAGGTACCAAAGAAAAAAGCAAAAGCAATCAAAAAAAGTCTTTTCCATTTCATGCCTCGTAGGAACCGAGATAAAACAGGCAAATTCCTACCCAATACCCCCACCACATCACTGAGTCACCCTTCTCTCTTCTTAGGTGGCAGTGATCCAGAAGAACCTATAGGTGAACCTCCTGAGATATACGAAGATCCTATAGCACAAGAAGAATTAGAGACCATCCCATCTGAAGCTATGGCTGACAATGGAAGAGAAGATGAGAGAATAGAAGGTGCCTTCCCCATCCGAGAGACCAATGGAGAGATGAAAATGAAGAACATTAGCCCCTCCACTTTACCTCACTTCCATGGACTAACCACTGAAGATCCTGATACCTTCCTGTTTGAGTTTGTTGTCCTTTGTAGAACCTATGACTATACTGAAGATGAGCAGAAACTGAAACTCTTCCCTTCAACTCTTAAGGATGCAGCATTACGCTGGTTCATGGGCTTACCTGGAAATAGTATCACTACTTGGGCTCAGATGCAGCAAGCTTTCAATACCAAGTACCGAGATTACTGTAGGTCCAAGGAAACCAAGGGAGAAATCTTTCGGATGACCATGGGAAATGATGAGTCCTTAGAGGATTATGAGGAGAGGTTCCAACTTAGCTATAAGCGGGCCAGGTGCACACTTGACCCTGAATCCCTCAAGTTGGTCCTGCTCCGAGGAGTCCCTGAAGACCTCTTAGATACCCTTCACATGTTAGCTGGGGGGGACATTTACCAACTGCCTTATGAGGACATCAAGACTGTGTTTAGAAACCACTCCAGGGCAGCTCGGAAACGTGGTAGAGGAAACCTCCTCTCAGCTGGTGTTCCTTTCTCCAAGCATGAGTTTGCAAATCAATTAGAAGATCTTAAGAGTGAGGTGAGACAGACCATTGCCATGCAACTGGACACATTCAGGATCCAGCAGAAGAAGGAAGAAGCTGAGAGAGCCTTGGCTATCTTCTGCCCTAGATGTACAAGGAGACACCCTAAGAACAAATGTCCATTGCATTCGGTTGAAGTGTGTTTCGTTTGTGAGGAGGACCATCCCACAAACCAATGTCCAACCTTACCTGGATTCAAAGCCATGTACCAAGGGACAGAAGCTTCCACTGAACCTCTCTACTACCTCAACCAAAGGAGGCCACAAGGACCTAGACCTTACCAGCAGGGGATGCAAGGGGCACCTCAAGCTTATTACAGCCCCAACCAATCGAATCCTATGCCTTCCTGGGGTCCCCCTGCTCATCCTTCCTGGTCCATGCCTCCTCCATGGTCTTATCCACCTCAGTATCCTACTCAACCTGCTTCTCATTCATATCATTCACATGCCCAGCCACAGCCTCAGTGGAATGTACCTCAGTCGGGGTGGAGGCCCCAGTACAACACTCCTCCTGCCATTTTGCCTCCACCACCAGTTCAACCTCAGCCATTACCTCCTGCTCCTGCAAGGCAACCTCAAATGCCTGCTCAACCGAACCCGAACCCCAACAATAGACAGGCCCAGCTGGTATACACTGGGGAAACCTCATGCCCTACCTATGCTGTGGAGATCCAGGAGATCAATCTTCGATCTGGAAAGACTCTTCCAGATCGCCAACCTCCTCCCCCAGAGGATGAGGAAGATAAACAGGAAAGTGAACCAAAGGCTATTCCACCCTTTCCTGAGAGACTAACAGCCACCACACAACCCAACCCAGAGGAGGATGAGCTTCTGGGTGAGCTCAAGCAGTTGTGTGTGAAAATACCACTTCTCCAAGCCATCAAGGATGTGCCAATATACAACAAACTGGTTAAGGAAAAGTGTTTCAAACACCCAGGCAAGCGAAAGAAAGATGCTTCAACCATCAATGTCTTGGGACAACTGTCTGACCTTATGTTAGGACAAGTCATCTGCCCAAAGTATCTAGATCCTGGGAGTCCTGTAGTAGATGTCCACATCAATGGCACCATCATACCACACACCTTGATTGATCTGGGGGATGCCATTAATGTGATGACCAGGGATACCATGCTCAAACTCAATCTTCAGGGTTCCTTGAGGAAGACCTCGACAGTACTGCAACTAGCAGATCGCTCCACTGTGACTCCCGAAGGGATTGTGGAGGATGTCTTAGTCTCTATCGACTCTTGGGAATACCCTGCAGATTTCTTGGTTCTGCAACCCAAGGCAAAGCTTACTGGATATCCTCTCATTTTGGGAAGGCCTTGGTTAGCCACTGCAGATGCTTACATAAGTTGTCGTGTAGGAAACATGACCATCAAAAATGGTCCTATGTCCAAGCAGCTAGTCCTCTACCCTCCTACCCAACCCTCCTTAGAGCATGACTTACCATTGTGGTTGGAGGAAGGAGAAGAGGATGAGGTGTACTCAGCACCTTTGTGCACCCTAGATACCACTAGAAGAGACCCCCCAACCGAGGATGACTTGATTGAGGCCTTGATCCAGAATCCACCTTCTAGTGCACTATCCTTAGAAAAATTGGTGGAGGATGCCCAAGCCAGCACCTTAGTAGATCTTTGTACAACCAACCCTGTCACTCCTAGAGTCAAAAATGTGGAGTTCGGCCCTGAGAAAATGTTAAAGATCAGCTCCTCCCTATCTCCTTCCCAGGAAAAGGAGTTGTGTAGCCTGTTGGCCAGTCACCTAGATGCTTTTGCTTGGAGCTATAAGGAGATGAAAGGAGTCCATCCTTCGGTCTGTACCCATCACATATACATCAAAGAGGATTGTAAGCCGGTTAGGCGACCTCAGAGGAGAATGAATCCAGCCCTTAAGGACATTGTCAAGGAAGAATTGCAAAAACTGTTGGATGCCAGATTCATTTACCCCATCTCAGATAGTGAATGGGTGTCCCCTCTGGTCTTGGTTCCCAAGAAAAATGGGAAGTGGAGAATCTGTGTGGACTACCGAGAACTGAACAAAGCTACCAAGAAAGACCATTTCCCTCTACCTTTCATAGATCAAGTGTTGGATGGATTGGCAGGAAAGAAGTTCTTCTCTTTCCTGGATGGGTTTAGCGGGTACAACCAGATCCAAATCAGCCCGGAAGACCAAGATAAGACCACCTTCACTTGTCCTTGGGGTACCTTTGCCTACCGTGTCCTTCCCTTTGGGCTATGCAATGCTCCTGCTACCTTCCAGAGAGTTGTCTTGAGCATCTTCTCGGAGCTGGTCCATGATGCAGTGGAAATCTATATGGATGACTTCACTCCTTATGGGGCCAACTTCCAGGAAGCATTGTCCAATCTGGGAAAATTCCTAACCAAATGCATTGATATGAACTTGTCCCTTAGTCCTGAAAAATGTGAATTCCTAATGACTGAAGGGACCGTGCTAGGCCATACCATTTCTTGCCAAGGGTTACAGGTGGATCCTAACAAAATTGCTCTCATCAAGAAGGTTCCACCTCCTCAAAAGGTAAGGGATGTTCGGAGTTTCTTGGGATTAGTAGGATATTACCAGATATTCATTAAAGACTTCAGCAAGCTAGCCTCGCCATTGTTTGGCCTGTTGGCAAAAGATGTGGAGTTTAAATGGATTGACGATTGTCAGAGGGCTTTGACTGAATTGAAGGACAAGTTGGTGTCAGCCCCAATCCTGAGAGGTCCAAACTGGGCCCTACCTTTCCACATCCACACTGATGCCTCGAACAAAGCCATAGGTGCAGCTTTAGGACAAGTTGAGCAAAAACTTCCATATGCCATTTACTTTGTTAGCAAAAACTTGTCCAAAGCCGAGCTGAATTACACTGTAACCGAGAAAGAATTCTTGGCTGTGGTCCATGCACTAAACAAGTTCCGACATTATATCACTGGCTATCAAACATTTGTACATACAGACCATGCTGCAATTAGATATTTAATGAATAAACCAGATGTGAATGCTCGTATTATTAGATGGTTACTTTTATTGCAGCAGTTTGATTTGACCATTGTTGACAAACCAGGTAGAGAAAATGTTGTTGCTGACTTTTTATCTAGATTGGATTTGTCTACAGATGAGGATGGAACAGTGGATGACCAGATGCCCGATGAACATCTGTTTGCTATTTCAGTACTCTCTCCATGGTTTGCTGATATAGCAAACTACCTTGTTTCAGCACAGTTCCCTCCGCACCTATCTTCAAGAGAGAAGAGCAGAATCATCAGAAAAAGTGCCTCATTTACTTGGATCGGGGGCAATCTGTTCAAGCTTGGCCCCGATCAGATCTTAAGGCGTTGTGTAAGGGAGGAGGAAGTCTTTGATATCCTCCTCACCTGTCATGATGGGCCTTGTGGAGGACATTTTGCAGCAAAGAGAACTGCCTTCAAAATCCTGCAGGCAGGCTACTATTGGCCCACACTTCATCAAGATGTCAGAAGATATATCAGCCAGTGTGACCAATGCCAAAGAATGGGGAAACCGACCCAAAGGGATGAGATGCCTCTCCGACCTCAGGTGACTCTTGAGCCATTTGAGAAGTGGGGTATGGACTTTGTGGGCCCAATCAACCCTCCTTCGAGGCAAAGGTCTTACATCATTGTGTGCACTGACTACCTGACAAAGTGGGCAGAGACCAAAGCAATCAAAGCAGCAACAGAAGAAAAGGTGGCCGAGTTCTTAAGAGAAAACATCTTATACAAGTTTGGCTATCCAAGAGAGCTGGTCACCGATCAAGGGAGCCAGTTCACATCCAACCTGGTTGAAGACCTACTAGCTCATCACAAGATCAAGCATAGGACTTCCACCCCCTATCACCCTCAAGCAAATGGGCAGGTGGAAGTCACCAATAGAGCATTAGAAGGGATCTTGACTAAGGTGGTGAGCAGCAGCAGAAAGGACTGGGCAGATCACCTGGTTGAGGCCACATGGGCTTACAACACCACTTGGAAGACCACCACCGGCTTCACACCTTATGAGCTGGTCTATGGGAAGAAAGCTTTACTGTCCATTGAATTTGAATACAACACTTTGAGGATGGCAGCTCAGCTGGACCTAGATCTCAGCCATGCACAACAAGAAAGGTTATTGCAGCTGAATGGACTGGATGAGCACCGAATGCAGGCCCTCCTTCACTCGGAAGTGGTTCAACTTCAGAGAAAGGTGTGGCATGACCAACACCTCCATGACAAGCAATTCCAGCCGGGAGATTGGGCCTTGTTGTATGACTCCAGATACAAAGATTTCAAGGGGAAGCTGAGAACCAGATGGCTAGGGCCATATGCAGTGGAAAAATGTCATGACAATGGATCTGTTCTTATTCGGACCATTGATGAGGAAGCCATCCCCATGCTTGTCAATGGGCATCGATTGAAGATCTACAGGAAGCCTCTCTCAAGACAAGAGTTCATCAAAACTATGGAGAAGTCATTGTTGGTCATAGAGAAGGGTTCTGCCTCTGTTTTGGGCATACCCTGAAAAATCTAAAAAATAAAAATAAATAAATAAATAATAAATAATAAAGATTCTTGGGTGAAAACCTCTCTGAGGCGCCCAAGGCAGCTGGTAGGGGTGAAAACCTCATTGAGGCGCCCCTATTGTCTTTCAAAAAAAAAAAAAAAAATTGAAAAAGATCCTTGAGTGAAAACCTCTCTGAGGCGCTCAGGGCAGATGGCAAGGGTGAAAACCTCATTGAGGCGTCCCTGTTATCTTTCAAAAAAAAGAAAGAAAAAAAAAATAAAAAAAGAGAAAAAAACAATAAGCAAGAAAGACAAAGACATCAAGTTTATAATGTGAAATTGCATGCAGATTGCAGGTGTTCTATGGAGGAGAGGGAGCCTCTCAACTCAGAGCCAAGGATCCTTATGATACTGCAAGGAGACCTCACCAGCACCTCCTCCAAGAATATTCAGTTCCTCCAAGGTATGTGCACAATTTCATCATGGCTTGAGTCTTCTACAAGAAGATGCAGACCTTCTACAGGAAGGTGCAGACTTTCTACAGGAAACGCAAACTTTCTATAGGAAGCTCTGTATTTCTACAGGAAACTTCCTGTAGAAGTTCAGGACGGGCCAGAATTCATTTTATGAGGAGATCTAACGGCTAAGGATCGGTTTGGACGCATGCGAGCTACTGTTGTCACCTTGTTCCACCATCCTTGTCGACATGCAACAAAGTTACCTGCACCAGCAAAGCAGATCGATGAGTTTTCAAGGAGAAAGCAATTTTTAAGATAAACAAAGGCTGATATCTCATACCATATCCATCCCAGTCATCCAGAAGCTCCGGGAGCGTGATCGTGAGGCCAGATCCTTCGTCGTGCAGCATGCACCCAAGGAGGAAGAACTGTTACAAGACATCCCGCGGGAGTCCTGTAACAGTTAAGCCCGCTAGAGTGGATACCATTCACAGCGCTGGCCATATGCAATGAAACGCGGGCGCATGCAGCCAAAGCATCCAATCCATCGTCGGCAGCCTGTAAACATGAACCTCCGGGCCTGTGCAAATTCATCAGCGGCAGATAGATCCACTCATCATCATCCAAAAGCCGAAAAATCGTGTTGCAGCCGCGCAGGTAAGTGTCTCGACCCTTCCTTCCATCAGATTGCATGAATTTTACTTTGAATTGTTTGCAAAGTGTGAGGTGAATGGGTTGAACGGTGGTATGGTCATTTGAATGGCCACGTCGACCGGTTAATGGTCCAGTCGGATGTTTGGGTGGCGGCCGTGACAAAAGGAATGGGCAGCACGCACGTGAGAAAAATCCCGTCGGGAAAAACGAGTCTAACGAGAATGGCGGCGGCGGATCTGCTGGGGGATGATCGGCAGTAAGTGAACTCGCAGACAAATGATGGAACAACGTCATCCAACGGTCCGGCGGGGACAGCTCACCCCCGCGCCACGGATTCCGCCGATTCAAATCTAATCGGCTAGATTGCCCGCATGCATTTATCATCCACCGTTTGAACCTCAAGTGAACATTCGGATCCCTCTGCAGTTCGGAACTCCGAGCCTTTGGCTATCAGAACGCCTGTGAAGCAACACCGAGAGCGCAGACCAACTGCAGTCTTTCCCAGAAATCACGCGCTGCTCCTACAGGAAAGCTGCTCCTACAGGAACGCTGTTTCTACAGGAAGGCGGGTTCCTCACGTAAAAAGGTGGCAGATTAAAAAGGTAACCCTGAACTCTCCATGCAATTGGTTTTAAAGGTGGCAGAATCGTCGTCTACAGTCTGGTCATAGGAAGTTGTTGCAAGTATTTTCTGCGGTGCATAGACTGTCGTTCTACAGGATGTCAATATAATTAAAATGTGTTAAGGTCCTCAGGGATAAATTTCGTGGATTATGTGCATGACAGAAGCGTAATTCTACGCTCTGTCTCAGTAAGCTAAATTTCCTTCGCATTCGCCACCTCTAGTTAAAACCACAGTTTTTATCATGTCGGGTGGGTTTATTAGACGGGAACCCACTGATTCATCAAAGTTAAGGGAAAACCAGGAAGTGGTGGAGCTCTTCACACGAGCACAATGGATATCCTTTTGTGACAAGTTGCAGGGTTATGACGACGAAGTGGCAGAAGAATTTTTACAAGCTTTGAGGCCGAAATCCAAAACATTGGCCACTGTGAATTTCAGGGGCCTAAGCCTCAAGCTCACCCCGCAATATATCAGTCGAATTACTGAACTTCCAATGGGTTTGCCATGGGATAAGGAAGAAAGGAAGTTGAGCCAGCAGGCCAAGAAAGAATTCTTTCCACCTGAGGAGGAATTCTCGGAGGACAAAAATGGGGTGCGTAGAACCAGGCTGTTGCCACCATGGAATGAAGTTAGCCTGCAGATCATGAAGTATATAACCTGTGAAGGCCGTTTTAGCATTGTGTACGGGTATCACTTTAGGTTGCTCACCGAATTGAGGCACCAGATTGATCTTCCTGTAGAAAATAAACTGATCATCCCTTATTTCCTGCTACAGTCTTTAATTGAGTGTGCCACAAAGTTAAAAGAAGGCATACCAGATCAGGTAGCCCACCATGGGTTGATCAAACTTCTTGTGGAGGATGCAATTCATTCATATAAGGTTCCCCTCTCATGGGAAGCATTCAGAAATTTGACAAGAGATGGAGACATAAGGATGTTGACCGAGGAAAGTGGCTCCTCCAGCAGTGAGGAAAAAGAATCAGTGGCCGCGGGAAAGAGAGAAATAGGCCAGAAGACCCCGACCACAGTGCAGAAGAAAGAGAAAAAGAAGAAGCATGAGAAAAAGGATGACAAAGAAAAAGTTGACACACCCATCTTATCAGCAAGAGAGAAAAGGTTGCAGAGCAGAACGGACAAAGCTGAGAAGGTCCACATCAGTCCAAGTACCTCATCAGCACCCGCAACCAAACCAAAAAGCAAAACCCATGCAGCGAAGCAAGCCAAGGTGGTGACACCTGTGTCTACAGGAAAGCAGAAACAGGCTTCTACAGGAAGCCCGAAAACAGAGAAAGGGTCTTCTACAGGAAGCCCGAAAATTATTGGAAAAGGGTCTTCTACAGGAAGCCCGAAAGCTGTTGAAAAAGGGTCTTCTATAGGAAGCCCGAAAATTGCTAAAACAGGGTCTTCTACAGGAAGCCCTGACAAAGTGAAACCCAAGGAGAAGAAAGCTGATATTCGTGAGAGGGAGGCAACAGCTGTGCTTGCCGCCCTCAGCACGCCACCTAAGCCAAAAGAGAAAAGAAAGAGGGAGACCCCTCTATACTTTAAAGCTCGAAGAAGTGTCCAAATAAAGACAGGCAAACCACAGCCTCCGTCCAGCAGCCCGATTGTTATTGAAGATACCCCTACTTCGCCCAAGGAAAAGTCCCCCTCAAGGATAACAGTCACCTATGAGAAGGGGAGCCCAAAGAAAACTAAGTGGCAAGAAAGGTTAGACCTGTTGACTGAAAAAGCTTGGCTACAGGAGGCTGAAAATGTTCTACAGGAAACTCTGACCCGACTACAGGAAACAGAGAGGAGGGAAGAAGAAGGACCCTCATCACCACCAAGGGAGGGCGAGGTAGAGCCACCTAAAGAGGTAGAAAAAGAACATATACCAGAACCTAGCCCTCCGCCTAGTCTGAGTTCATACTACACCTTTTTAGAGGCGGGCAAAATCATACCGCAGAAATTTACTGTGCCTCTGTTTTTTGCATTAGAGGAAGAAAGAGTCCGTACACACACATGGATGAAGATAGCAAAGTCAAAAGGTGTGGCAGACATAGGACCTTTACAAGAGCAGCTCAAGGAGGTCAGAAGTGAATTGTCCATGGCCAAACACGTGGTTAATTGCCAACGTGTGTTTCTACAGGAAGAAAACCAGAAGCTGAGATTGCAGCTACAGGAGCTAAGGGAAGGGGTAGGTACATCCTCCAAGGACACCACAGAGGAACAGCAAAACGGAAAGGAACTGACCACCAGTCTTGAGGAGCCAATGACACACCTACAGGAAGCAGGACAGCAAGCAAAAATTGAAGTGCAAGTCTTAAAACAACAGCTACAACAAAAAGAGGCACAATTGACCTGCATGGCCAGTTGGGCCATGGAAGCAATAAGGTGCAGACAACCTGCAAAATCCTATGGTTTGTACTTGAAAGACCAATGGCTGCAGTTCCAAATAAATACCTTGGCACAAAGAGGTATTTCTCAGATCCAAGACCCACAGCAATTTTCTGAATTATGCAGTACTAGTTCGTTAGAGGATAAGGCTAAATTAGCAGAGTTCTACCTCCACAATTTTGCCTTGCCTAATGTAGTTTCCTGGGATCCCAATACTGCCTTGGGTGATATGAAATTAATGGCGTTCGCTTCATGGTTGAACCATGAGGATCAAAGAGCAGCAGAAGAAAAATCAGTCATGAGCCAAGAAGTAAACGAGCCATTGCTCATTCGAGCAGAACCAGAGGATCCAGTGGCACTCATCTCAGCACACCAACATTTGTCCACCGATCCTACAGCCTCATTGAGATATATGGATCAACAAACCCAATCCATAGCTCATTTTGAAGACATGGAAAGACTGTTAGGAGAAAATGTTGTCCAAGCATGCACACGCAAATGGAATACATTGGCATACAGCTTGAAAATCCGAGAGTACCATACCCCAACTCGGATGAGGGAAGCTCTGGTAAGAGTAGCCCATTACAAGAAATCCATGCAAAACCTCCAGGCCAGCTGGATTGGCCTTAAACTCAGCCCACCACTGCTGCTAGGATTGACTGAAGGCAGCACAGAAGAGGATGACAGTGAACAATGGGAAGAGGTGAACAGGAAAGCTGGGTTTCATATCAGCAAGGAGGACACTACTACAGAGGCTTGGGATGTAAGGGTAGCAGTCAAAGCAATGAAGGATGAAGAGTTGGACTAGTTGCTCAAGGATGAGCAAATGTTTTAGCTGGGGGGTGATGATGAGCCCCAAATTTTGGTAACAATTTGGGCTCATTTGGCCTACTTACCTTGCTCAACCCTTCATCTTTTAACACTTATGCATTCATTTCTTAGTATATTCGTGTTATTTGTAGGAAGAAGGGCAGGCATTATATCTATGTGGCTAATACATGATGATTTCAGGTTTTTTGGCATTAAAGAGAGCAAAGACCACGCAAATGGAGACAAGGAGACAGCAAAGGTGGCATTGCGGGTTCATAGGGAGGTTGTCCACAGTCTTTATGACCTTCCTCGTGATTTCCACCTTAACTCCGAGCTCCAACAGCTCTCCCACTGAGCTTAAAGGCAGCCAACGGATTCTACAGGAACAGCAGTCTAACTTTCAGTTGGACAGCCAAGCTCCACGAATTGAGGAAGCCAGCTTGATCTTCATTATGTATAAATATGAAGGCCGTAGCCTTTGATAGGAGCTTTTTGAACTTTTGAACTACTGTTGCACTTTCTAAGCACGAGCTACAGCTCGGTTTTTGCTCTTTGTAAGCCAGTTTTGGCATGATGTTAGACTCATGATTATTTAATAAAGGCAGGCAGCTTTGGATTCAATTCTGAGTTTTTAAGGGAGCTATAGCTCTCAGGTTAGGGCCCAACCTGAGAGCAATAGACCTCCTTTTCCTTGTATTGTTACTTGTTTCCTTTCAGCACTTTATTTCTTTGCTTTGACATGCATTTGAAAAAAACACAGTCTGCTGATTTAATTTCTTTAATGTGATTGATAGGATTAGTTTATGGTTAAAGTGCTTTTAGTTGCTTAGATTAGAGTAGGAGGATTGTAATTCATTAGAGCTCCAAAAAAGGTTGATAGTGCACTCGCTGCCATCTCTGTTTAGAGATTGGGGGTGTGGGCTGTACCAACCACCAAAAAACGCAGTCTTATGCTTTCATGCAAGCTGCCACACAGTCATTTCAATTGTAGATCCATCCATGCATTCTGCTCTTGAGCACTACTGCTTCGTTCCAACACCATGCATGATTTTTCTCCACACTTTACATTGTTGTTCATTGGGTTAATAACACAGTTAGAATAGGTTGATGGAATTCTCGGTTTTGTCTAAGATATAGAGGATTTGTTTCTTTTACACTGCATAGCATCACCTTATCGTGTTCTTCTTCTTCTCAACCACGCTTGAAGCCACTTGCTCAACCTCTGTTCAGCTCATTAGCCTTCCAACCCTTCTACTTCTCACGTAGCTCCATCTTTTTAACTTTCCCTTGCTTCCTCCCTTCTATCCACCAACCAACTGTACCCACTCTTTCCTCATCTCATATCTCTGTCCCTGAGCCACCACAAACTCCTCCTTCACCGTACCCATCCACTCATACCACTCCTCCACTCCTCCATCACCCAAAACTCCAACTATAGCACATCCTGTAGAAGTTAGCAGCCTTCTTGTAGAAATCCCGAGCTTCCTGTAGGATCCCCTGCAGACATCCTGTAGAACCCTGCAAACTCGGTTGCCAAGCATCTGAACGTTGTGGACTCCTGTGGAATGATGTTAGGGATCCCCTGGAACCTCTCCTAGCCCTCTTGACCTTTCCCAAGCTTTCTTTCCCTTCGCACTACCCCTGCACAGTCAAACCCTAATAAGAAACAGAATCATAATAACTCCAACCACTTAAGCAAAAATACAAAAATAATGTTCTTTTCAATAGAAGTAATTTAAGTTCATGCATTTCATATCACTAGCAGTAATGGCATCATTTCTAGAAGTTTTCACTCTCACTATTGCATCATAGAGGTTAAACTAGTCAGATTAGGGTTTACTAGGGTTTCCATGTTTTGGTTGGCTTTCAGTTCATTCTTGCAAAGTAGGTTACTTTCCTTTGAGATAGCCTTCGTCCATCATTTAGAAAGCTTCTTCTGAGAACATATAGAAGTTGGCTTGAGCCCTAGTGGACTTGTGCCAGCTGACCAAGTGACAGCTGCGACAAGAGCTATTACTTGTGCATACAGCACCGTCGCTTCCAAGTTTGTTACGAACTACCGGGTTGATAAAATTAGAGATAGGAAGCTCCAGGAGTTGTAGCATTATTGCTACAATACTGGAGCCCACCAATCTCTGATCTAGCTCCCAAGGTGTCTCACCAGACTTCATCATGATCTCCTTGAATCCAACGATCGATTGTGCTTCAGATTTGGGCCTACTAAATTCCTTATTCAGCATAGTCTGGATATCTGCCAATGCAGCCGTCAAGTTGTTAGTGCAGTACTTAATGTATCACGTTAGTGCGTGTTCTTGTAAAGTAGTAACCAACATTTCTTTCCTTATTTGATCATCTGCAATGCCCTAGGCTTCCCAGACATCCTTCGTAACGAACCAAAATTGGTCAGGGTCCTCATTCCCAAAGCCCTTGAAAACGGACAATTTTACTGAATTCTCCATATTGAACAGTGGTAGAGGTAGTGGCAGTGTGGGAGAAGGTGTATGCGGTGGAGGTGAAGATGGAGGTGGTGTGGGTGGATGGGGTATTCACGGGAACCCTCACCTTATTAACTAGATAGCACTTTGCGAAGAGGCCTATGCTGCCTCTTTGTCATCACCCAGAGGAGGCTCAATTAGCGAGCTATATTGGTCTTGTTCCCTTCTATCCCTGAATAAATTTCCACTTCACGTAGCTCCAAACATCAAGGTAATTACATAACCCGCTTTTCACACAAGATAATTTTAATCCAAGTATTCATAGATCTCAAATAATTACCTTGCATTCCCTCGAAGAAGCATCATTCTGCTTCGTGGTAGCTAACCAAGGTATCGACTGCGAACTCTATCAAAAACCCTCCAAGGATACAACCAAGACATTGATCGACAGTGTGCACGATCTTATCTTCAGAGGCTTCCAACTTTCGCACTAACTCCGAGGTCCAAACTATTGGTTCACCAAGCCTCCACCTTCCTTGGTTGTCTGCCAATTTAACAATCCACTCATATAATTCGACTGGGAAGGAACAGAAGAAAATTTTGTGTATCTCTATGTACAAATACTTGTCTAGCCACTATTCTTTCGTCAATCACAAATTTCTATTTTCGTGGATCTTTCTATCCAACCAATCCTCAATTTCCCTCTTAGTTGGAGTTTAGTGATGCGACATCACACATATCTTTATACAGATCCCTGTCCTGGCAACAGAACCATTTGTTGGCTTAGTTGGTACTGACCCAGGTTCAAAGTTAAGTTTGCCAAACAAATCCCTACACTACTGGCCCTTTTGGCATCAATCCGTGGAGCGCAAACTGATGTCTCACCTAAAGCAGTATCGGGGGATGTTGGAACCAAGTTTCCACACCTAGAGATGGTTATGATGTTGTTTTATGCCCTAACTCTACCTTCACATAGATAGATAAGCCCTTTAGGGCTTATCGATATACGTCTCTTAATCAGACTTAGACCTTCATGAAGGTCTACAACTATCTTTCACGGACCCTAAACAGGAAAACCAATCACTTACACACCTTTGTAATCACTCGTAAGTCTGTTATTACCCAGATCGGCTTAAGTGTCTGATATCTTTAGCATGCATTAAGATATTCTTCACATAAAGAGATATTATTACTTGCATTCATATAACAATGTAAACCATGCAAAATCACACATCAATACAGTATTAAATCATAAACCCAATATTCATCGTAACATAAGCACATTCATTCATAATAGAATTAAATGGATAAAACACAGATATTTCCAAAACAGTCTCTTTATTGATGCTTCATATTTTCTTACAAACTCCAGACTACCCTGCGCATTCAGCTGCAAGGGTCTGTGCACTCAGTTGCAGACTCTACTCTAGGCCTCCATCCACATAGCTGCAGAGCCACTCTTCTACTCTAAGATTCTTCTCTCTTCACTTCTACTGACCCATTACATCCATATCATTCGCTACTAAAAAAGTACCTTAGACTCTTCTAAGACTTTCCTTTTTTATACAATCCCATGGTCTGTGGACCATGGGTAGATCTTCTAAAGGGGACACATCTTACATAGAAGAAGGGTAAAATCCCTTTGTGACACTTTACATCTATGCGCTCTCTAACCACATCTTGCAGAGACCTTACTCTTTATATACAAAAACTTGGGCTTTCAACCCCAAAACTTCACCGTGGGGGACCGTGTCCCAATAATTTTCAAACACAAATGTGTCCTCTCCACTATGAAATGACAAACTGACATCCAGTGTATTTTGTGAATGATCGAAAGTAGATGCATCTAGTAATGAATTATCAAATAGAAAATTAACAATGGTAGAATCACCAAATATCTCAAGGAAAACAAGAAGAGTTGTAGACAAAAGGAGGTCATCCTTCACCGCGGTTTCTTCTTCAGATTCCCACGCATACTCATCATAAATGATAACACAGATTGGTTGCTCAACACCAACTCCATCGATGACTTAAACCTCGTGAACAACAACTGTGGAGTCTAGAACGGGAGAACACAACACAATACAATTCGAAGGATCAAAAGAACACGGGGACGGAGGTTAAGGAAACAAATTCACATGACAAGAAACAATCTTGCACACCAAAATTTGCACATAAATCAAGAGCAAGTATGGTGGGATGATGTGATGGTTCAACAGATAGATGCACACCTTCTCCCGCCTCACACTACAGGGCAAAGTTGTTTGATGAGATGAGGATGGACAGTCACTTGTGATAGAAACCTTCCCCACCTTGCATTTAGAAGCTCTAACACCGCGGTAGGCTAGGATGGGTTTGAATGATTCCAACACTTGTGGATTTTCAAATATGTGAAGAAGGTATTGAAATCTTTCATGAAGAAATTTCCAATCAATTTCATTCTCTGGGAATTGAAATGCGAGATTATGAAAGCGATCCCAAAATTGCAAAAAGGATTCATCAAGGGTTTTCCATAATTCTAGATTTTTTTTTTAAAGTGATTCACAGTCAAAGTGATGGAAATCATGGTCTATCTCTTCAACAAAGTGATTGAAAGAATGAATAAATCTATCGGCCAGTGTGACACACCATTGCAATGGGTGCCCTCGAAGCATGAATGCGAATAGCAAGCAAGCCACATAATCCTCAAGGTCTTCCAAGGTATCATAGGGATCCTCAAAAGCATCTCTATGCCTAGGCCAAGTTGTTCTGCCTTCACCTTCATATGTGTATTTTGACAAGTCATCCCAAAAATCCCTCGATATTTCAAACACATTTCCATAAGGCATACATCTCGAAGGGTGAACTGTAACATAAGACATGATAGATGTGCAGGGATTCAAAATAGATTTTGAGGACTCAACTTTTCATCTGGCCCTCCTTGCACTTCTTCCTATTCCTGTTATGTTCTTGTTCATGCTACGCTTCCTTCTCTCTTCTACACAACGCTTGTTCTTCTTTGAGACTTTGTTGTACTTTCTACAACTTCCTCTTTACTTCTTCCAGTATTTACTTCTCTGTCTTTCTATGCGTTATTTTTAGGTCGCGATGTCGCCTCTTTGCATCTATCTCCAAAGTTACTTTCTCCACAAGTGGGTCTTCCTTAAACCTATATATTTTCTCTGTCTCTGTGCTTTCGGAAATCTTCCTCTTGCCTTTATCTTGCACAGGTTTGCTGCTTGTTGTTGCTACTCCCTGTGGTGTTGCTTCCTTGAGCACTACTAACCACTCTACTTCCATGCTGACTGGTTCATTGAGCCTAGAGGAGTTGTAACAATATCTCCATTGATCTTCCTCTGGCCAATTACATGTCCCATGGAACCAAGAATAGTACATTCTTTCACAATGGTCCCTGCATAATCCATTTGGATCGTATAGATTGAAACTCTTGGTGCCGAACTTAACTTCTTTAATTCCTCGACCTCGGCATCCACTTATTTCAAGATCTGAATCGCATACAACCCAATTCGCAAAGGAACCATAGGCCATGGTGCCTTCTTCTTCATGTTCAATCCAGCTGATAACCCTGACGAGATGTGGTATGCAACCTCCTGCATGACCAGCAAACCTTGACAACACACGTAGAGCATTCTTCATGTTGTACATCCTGATGAAGGTACCATCAGGTGAGGCGTACCAATCTGCAATGTTCAACAATGCCTCCATTGTTGCCTGGGACATGCAAGGTGGATCTTGTTCAAAGATCATCGTGTATAGAGGGGTTATGAAATAGTCGGATAGTCTATCCATAACTCCTCGTAGCTGCAGTCAGAGAGCAACTTTCAACATACATTCACAACATTCTCTAAAGGTGTCCATGCTCGACCCATGCCAGGAAACTATTGAAGGGAATAGATCGCATCGAGCAGGTAGGAAGACATGAGGAATATTACTTGTTGATCCTTGGGCAAATTTCGGGCATTGGATACATGCACTTTCAACTAGAGAGCCAACATGTCAGACCAGTTGAATGATTTTCCTTCACTTACCACCTAATCCAACATAGAAACCCAACTCCGCATGAAGGTCTCCATACTCCTTTCGCCATACAAGCGACATGCAAAGATGACCAAGAATTGGTAAGCCTTCCTAAGTGTCTTCGTCTTGTATATCTAGTTGGGTGCCATCTTGAACTTTGTTGGCTCCCTTACTCAACGCTTCAAGATGTCTCTTGTATTTGTATTTTTGTTCGAAGTGTAGAACGGTGCATCCATCCTCGTCACCGACGGTGGAAAATGGAACATATGTTGATAATATTCCATCCTGAAGGAAGCAAGATTTATTCCACTAGCATTGCTCAGTATCATCATCTCAAGATCAGTGTGTGAGACAATCTAGTGGATCACATCTATGCATGGGAATATAGGAAACTTGCATGCAACCTTGTATAATCCTGAGTTATGAATATTTTGACATAGACCTGTCGGTCCTCCAGATTCTCCTCAAAGCTGCCTATGAATATAGTGTTGATGTCTTGCCATGTGACCTTAATGTATTTCTCAACGAATAGGTGTGTGTCTGTGTACACAGGCAAGCTCATAGACCCCTGCTCAACCACATCGGCCCAGTGTTTCTTTCAACTGTGTCTTGTGATCCAATTCTCTTGGAGGCCATGATACTTGTACTGCTGAGAAGCTGCTCAAAACCTATGGTACCTGGAGGCAGAGAAGACACTCACAACAAGACAATGTCAGCTACAAAACATCAAGAAACTCAAGAATCAATCGGGAAACAAATTGGTAATTGTTGGGAAATATTGTGTAGCATCGACTTCGGGAGGCTGGGAGACTGTCAGCTGCAAATGCAAATTGCACAGTTGCAGATTCTAGTGAGGCTCACTACTGACTGTAAATGTGTAATGCAAAGTTTAGCGAGGCTCACTACTGACTGAAACTGTGCAATGCACTGAACAGTCAGGCTGGGTTGCTGGAAGGAACTGCACATTGCATAGTTCCAATGGGCAGCACTAAGGACTGCCTCCTAGGATTTTGCAGAGCACAACTAGAAGCTAGTGTGGGTAGCCTCTGCACAATTCCTGGAGGCAAGGCAGAGCCTTGACTGCTAGGAATGTGTAGAGCATGATGGGAGAAATTAGATCTGGGCCAGGACAACCCGGATTTGCACAATGGAGACCTGATAACACGAAGGACTGAGCGTGTGTGAAAATTTGGTGCAAATCTGAGAGAATATACATGCATGCAATTCAGGAAAGTTCAAAAATCAATCAAACAGCAAAACCAAGAAGCTCATGAAGAGAATCGCCGCAACTATAACTGTAAGTGCGGAAACAATGTTTTTCATGTGACACTAAGGAAAGGTAATGAAAAACTTGAAACAACACTTCTACAAGTTAAAAAACATTGAAATTCAAGTGGTCGTTCAGTAAAACAAAGGAAACAACACTCATACAAGCCGAAAAATAAAAAGCTATAGAAAAAGCAGTAAAAGGCATGAAAAGAAAAAATTACCTAGAAAAGTTGTGCCGACTGTGACGAAGATTCTTAGATGACTTGGGAATTCTAGAGCTCCAAGATCAAATGTGAAGAATGATCTCTAAGGCATTGTTTAAATAGCTTTGGCGAAATTAGGGTTTATGACGTGCATGCTACAAATCTAGGAAAAAACGACACTTAGCGGGGAGTTTCTAAAATAAACTTTGCATGTAATCTATGTTGTTAAAAATAGATCCCTAAAATCTAGGGGTGCTTTTTTGCTTTTTTCATTTTGATTTTTAGGTAAAATATCCCCGACATGCAAGGTATGATTGCGTAGTTCTAGAGGGAACTGGGCAATCTAACAGCACATGCGACAAACAGCCACTGAGGGAAAACTTTTGCATTTTTTCTGGGATGAATGGCCCTGGTTGGCAAGCCATCACTACGCAATTTTCCAGAGCAATGTTGTTGGTCAATTCTACGCATTTTTCCAGAGCAGTGTTGCTAGCCAGTTCTACGCATTTCTGGAGAGAAGTGTAGCTAGCCTCACCTGCTCTGCGCATTTATGGAGAGTAGTGTCAGCTAGCCTCCTCTGCACATTTCTGGAGAGCAGTGTCGGTTGGCCTGCTCTACGCATTTCTGGAGAGCAGTGTAGCTGGCCTGCTCTGCACAATTTTTGAGTGCAGGGCAACTGCTGGGCTACTCTGTGCAATTCCTGAGTGGAAGAAAAACTTCCCTCTAGGTTTGTGCAGTTTTACCTGACAGCCCATTGACCGGATGTGAATCAATTGTTGGGTCGGCATGTGGTTGACCAACGGGAGAAGTGAGTGAACACAAGATGTTAATTGTTAGATGAAAATAAATAAACAAAAGTACCAGATCAGTGTAGGATAACTATTATTATTTTAAGGAGGGAGGCTCCAAAATGAAGTGAAGGTAAAATTTTGGAGGGTGGTTGTAGCCGCTACAACTCAATACTATCCAGAGAAATAACCATGCATAGTGGAATTTCTTTCCCTCTTCTTGTGCCTCCTGGAAGTCATCCAAAAGTTCCTGGCACAAATACCTTGCCCAGTCACACTAGACACCCTTGCTGCACTACACAATCAATGATACAATCGGTGTGGGTACCTCGTCTTCCTGACACTTTCTCATTATTTCCAGGCCAAAATGTGCGCGGAAAAGTGAACAACTAGATCATTAACTGAGATGATGAGAAATCCCCTAGACTTCATAATCAGATTATACTCCTTCATCATCTCAGCCAACTTTTTCTTGTGATATTCTACGACGAATGCATTGGCGGGGTTCGGTCCTTGGTAGGGAAGCACACATATCCTTCTAATCAATATATCATCAATGGGGATCCACACCCCTAGCCATAGACATCCATATGCATGAACATTAACAGCTGGTGCACACAAATTGTATTGATAATGTTGCACCCAAATTGTAGAATATATAGCATATTCAACAACCCATCTCGCTAAATTTTTGTTTCCCATGATAGTGGTTCGACCCTTGTTATTCCAATTTCCTCATAGGAAAATGATTTCAAATACTTGTTGGGCTTGAATTAGAGATACTCACTTCATAAGGGTGCACAAATGATCCAGGTGGATATTGGTGGCCACCCTCCTATTCCACTTGTACCCCCACCATTGTTTCTTTCAATTTTCCAGTTTCCCTAATTGTATCACTGTTTGCTATTTTGGCAGTTTTTCGGGTCCAAAAATTCCAGAGTTGTTTTGAGGCCCTAAATGATGTTTCTTTGGAAAATAATTGGTGGAGAAAATTAGTCTCAATATATTATTTTCTATCAAAATTTGTAGTCCTCAGATATATCTTTCTAACAAGGTATTGTGTGCATCAAACATAGAACGTATGCCAAAGTTACGACCCTGGGAAGTTGGTACAAATTTACCCCAACGGGGCCCATAGTTTGGCGTTTCATCTCCTAGGTTTAGGTTTTTGAATGTTTGTGGTTTTTCATTATTTCTCAATAATAAATAGGCCCTCAAGCCTCATTGTAACATAGTTCATAGGCATGTAGCTTCCACATCTCTTCTCAGAGATAAGCTACCATCGCTCGAACTAGTCTTATTTCCATTCTGTTTGTAAGCATATTTTAGTATCTGATATTAATGAAATGAAGTGTTATTTCTATTGCATCTCTATATTTATGCCTATATCTATAATTTTTTGTGTTCCTGTTTAAATTCGAACACCAGCCTTGCACAATTTTCTAGAGCAGTGTTGTTGGCCAGTTCTACGCATTTTTCTAGAACAGTGTTATGGGCCAGTTCTGTGCATTTCTAGAAATTTTTACAGTTGTCCTGGCCTACTCTGCACATTTCTGGAGAGAAATGCAACTGGCTTGGCCTTCTCTACACATTTATGGAGAGCAGGGTCGGCTGGCCTGCTCTGCGCATTTCTGGAGAGCAGTGTTGGTTGACCTGCTCTGCACATTTTTGGAGAGCAATGCAACTGGCATGTTCTGCACAATTTTTGAGTGTAGGGAAGTTGCTAGACTGCTATGCACAATTCTTGAGTGGAAGACAGACTTCCCTCTAGTTTTTCATAGTTTTTCCCAACAACCCATTGACCGAATGTGAACCAAGTGTTGGGTCAGCTTGTGGTTGACGGACGAGACAAGTGAGTGAACACAAGTTGTTAAGTGTAACATGAAAACAAATAAACACAAGTTCCTGATCAGTGCAGGATAGCTACTATGATTTCGAGGAGGGAGGCTCCAAAATGAAGTGAAGGGAAAATTTTGGAGGTTGGTTATAGCCGCTATAGCATTGGCGACACACTAGTAGAACTCCAGCTCTCTATATGGACCTTGTTCGTGAAAAGCGAACCTAACTCCTCCAGAAGTATTGTTTGATTATTCGATTGTCATGGCTTCAACACTAAGCTTGAGTTAAAGATATAGTCTCTACCATTCTCTTGATCGCTCAACACACATACCAATCCAAGTCAGCTGAGTTGTTTCAATTGGGGATGAGGGGTATATTGGCGCACAAGTAATAAAGATGTCAAAGTTTTAGTTTCATCTCTGGTGTTGCTCCGCTGCCAGCAGCCTTGGATAGTACCCTGATGAAGTCACACAGGAACACAAGCATCGCTTTGCTACCAGCTAGCCTAGTTATTACCCTGGTGGAGTTACTTGCATCACCTATTTGCACATGAATCTTTTCTCTTCTTTCACCTTATTTATTGTTTCACTTTCCTTTTCTTTTTCCTTTTTTCAAAGAACTATGCATAGGCACTTATTTATTTCAACGGCGGAAGAGGGATCCTGACTTATTGAGAGCAGAAGAGGTTTTTCCTTCAGAGAAGTATTTTATATATACATCTGACAATACCTGTTAAGGTTTTCCCCCTCACCTTACTCTACTTGACTGAGTTGACAAGGGTTAAACCAAAGGAACCGATTAGAGTAAGTGGCACTAATTAAAGTGCATGCATTGTGTTTTCACCAAGACTCACTCTGAAGAGAATGTATTTTCCATCAGGGTATCATCGAATGAAGACAACAAGCTCTTCATAAAGAGAGAGGACAACAGATAACCAAGTGTTGGTAGTTGTACAAGTCCTCCTGTACTTTACCTTGCTTCTCTCGAGAACCACACAAGGTTTCATGCGAGCTAAACCTATGGGTGCAAAACAAGGAAACATACAAGAAAGCAAAGGACAGAAATAAATGAAAACAAAGCAAGAAAGAAAAGCCAGAAAAAAAGTAAAGTAAACAAAGAATGCATGCAAACAATAAAAACAAGAAATCAAACCATTACTCATACTCCTAAACTAAACAGTGCATGGGCATCTTCACGTAAAGTGGCATTTCTAATGAAGCCATTGATGCATTGGTTGACCCATGTTGGTGAAGGCATGGTTTACGAGAAAGAAAATGTGTAGACCAGCGAAAAAGAAAGATATAACAGTGAATACTAACACACTCCAAGTTTAAAAATTTCCACAGAAAAGAAAATAATAAAAGCAAAAGATAAGAATTCTATGGATGTATCATGGTTATGCATCACATTGTGCATAGACGACAAACATGAACACTCTTTTGACTGTGAAAAATGAGCAAATATGAGAAAGAAAGACAACTTACGTTTAGCAAGAGTGCTCGTTGTGTATGATTCCTCCAATGCATGTGCAATAAGATCATGTGATTTAGGTGGAGGATGTGAATTCCGTGAACTAGATTGATCTTCAATGTAAATAGGAGAGTGATGAGGAGCCCTAGATGTTTCAACAGATTTTTGATCTGAAGTAGAATCGACCTCAATACAGCGAGGTCCTAACATAACCATCAGCTTTGACTGAAGTGCCTTGACAGCTTGTGGGGTTTCCACTTCATCAGCTGGTAGATTATCGAAGATAGGTGGCTTAGAAAGATCAACAACGAATGAATCAACATCATGATTGATTGAAGGAGAAAAGAGATCATGACAACCACAATCAGAATATTTGAAAATTTCAGCAGCATCCTCATGATCTAATGAATCATATAGAGGGGTCGATGAGAAGAAAGAATGTTCACCCTCTGCATTTCTGGAAATGACAGATGAAATATTGAGTGGATTTGCAAACATAGATGTGTCCTGTCGGCTATCTAATAACAAACTGACATCCGTTGTATTCTGAGAATAATCAGAATGCATTTGGGAATGAATTCTCACATGGAAAATTAACAATGCCAGAGTCACCAAATATGTGAGGGAAAACTGGATGAGGTGCGAACAGAAGGAGGTCATCCTTCACTGCGGGTTCTTCTTCAGATTCCCACACATACTCATCATAAATGATAGCGTAGGTTGGCTTCTCAACACCAACTCCATCAACAAATTGATCCTTGTGAAAAACAAGTGTGGAGTTTGGAATGGGAGAACATAGAATAGTACAATCCAGAGGATCAGCAAAACACGAGGATGGAAGTTGAGGAAACAAGTCCATATGACAAGAAGCATTATTACAAGCCAAATTTGCAAAAAAATCAACAGAAGGTGGGGTGAGAGCATGTTATGGTTCAAAAAATAGATGTGCACCTTCTCCCACCTCGCACTACGACTCCAGATTTATTTGATGAGATGAGGATGGACAGTCACTGTGACAACAAACTTGTCTACCTTAGATTTAGTAGCTCTAACACTAAGGTATGCTGGGATGGGTTTGAATGATTCTAAAACTTGTGGATTTTCAGATATGTGAAGAAGGTATTGAAATATTTCACGAATAATTTCCAATCAATTTCATTCTCTGGGAATTGAAATGCGAGATTATGAAAGCGATCCCAATATTGCAACAAGGATTCATCAAGGGTTTTCCGTAATTCGAGAATTTTTTTGTTAAGTGCTTTACGGTCAAAGTGATGGAAAGCACGGTCTATCTCTTCAACAAAGTGATTGAAAGAATGAATAAATCTATAAGGCAGTGTGACACAACATTGCAATGGGTGCCCTCAAAGCATGAATGCAAATAGTGAGTAGACCACATAATCCTCAAGGTCTTCCAAGGTATCATAGAGACCCTTGAAAGCAGCTCTATGCCTAGGCCAAGTTGTTCCACCTTCACCTTCATATGTGTATTGTGACAAGTCATCCCAAAACTCCCTCGAGATTTCAAACACATTTCTATAAGACATACATCTCGAAGGGTGAGTTGTAACATAAGACATGATAGATGTGCAGGGATTCAAAACAGATTTGAGGACTCATCTTATCATCTAGGCCTCCTTCTAATGCCAGAAATGTTGATATTTTTGGACCCGTCAACATGTCAGGGGATATCCTCTATAATAAGTCCCACCTAGACCTCAGACCGTTTGGAATAGGAGTCCCAGCAATGGATTGTAAAGTTATGCCTTGACTGTGATAACGCATAGAGGTAAGCAATATATTCTTGTAAGAAGAAAGTGTGTGACCTTGTAGCGAGTCAAGAGAGATGAATGGGGAGGTTCTAACACGTGGAAGGGGAAAAGAAGTGTATCCCTTATAAGTTCGTAATAGTACGTAGTTTGAAATAAACACACGAGATTCATGAAATCACAAACTGGAAAGCAGAATAGTCAACAATCCAAAGTGATGAGTTAAACCAACAACACACTTCAATAAGATTCATACAACCACATACAGAATGGTCCATACATAAATATGTAAGTTGAAACTACATACATTGCTAAATTAACCAGAATTGTCAAACTACAATAACAACATATGCATGAAACATGATGGCTCTGTTATATTATATAAAGTGAAATTTCTATTATCCCCACTATAGTTATATTATATAAAGTGATAACCACTATCCCCAATAGTGGACAATCAAAACTTCCTTCTCCTCCAAAGAGATGTACTCGCTTTTCACTATGGAGAAGCCAAGGCTCATCACAATACTCTCCAAGCCCTCTCTAAGCAATGCCTAGCAAAGGCTTGGCTCCCAAAATCCCCTTCTATGAGTTATGAGGTTTATTTATAACAAAGGGTGGGGTGACCCTTGACATTCCCCTTTGTGACTCTTGGACTCTTGGACTTCATTAAATAACTCCTTACATTACATATGATTGTTTGCATTGCACTAATGACACTTGGAATTTCACTTTACATCATGTTTACAAAAATGATACATTTTCCACATATACCCATGTGGGACAAAGATAGGCTTGACTCAACCAGACAAGACAACACTAAGATTCAGACGGTTGTGGAAAGACCACCTCGCCAATATCTTCTCTGTGATCCTTAGTGACAAAATCATGCCATGCTTGGTAGTGCACAATGGTGTCCACATACTCTTTGATGATGTCCTTCTGGAAACAAACTATTGCCTCCATTTCTTTTGGGTATAATGATTTGGAACCTCTGTCCAACTCATCCTGTAGCATGCACAACTTAGTCCTAAGAAAGGCCGGACCGGTGATGTACATCTGCATGTTATCTGTGTTGACTTCCAAATCTACACTAGTGGTCATGAGCATCAACTAGTCAAAGTACGCATCGAGATCTAGTCTAACTTGGTTCTTCTCTTTGACCTCAATGAGCGTACCAATCGATGGGGTGCCATACTTTCTCACCACGACATCCAAACTCCTGAACAACTATGCGTATGAAGCCTCAAGACTGGTGATGAGCAGTGGGAGTTCCTCATAATTATGGATCAGACTCCGGATGTGTGCTTTTTCCAACTCTACCTACAGCTTCATCATCTTGTGCAAGTGAAGCAAGTCTCCCTTGTACCTCATTATCCAGGTATGTACATGATCAACATCGGTATGTATATTTGCAAGTGTTCGCACTATCTTGATGCAATGTTGTTGATGACCATGTAAATGGAAAACTTCCTTGTGCATGGTGACAAACCTACCATACAGTCTCCGTGTGACTATCTCAAGAGATGATACTTCAACAAGTATCGTTGTTTTCATCTCTACCCTAGAGGATCATGTTGATTGTTCCTCTCTCTCCTTAGCTGCTTGCAACTCCTTAGCCATGTGCTCATTTTCTGCTATCAATAACTTCACACTCGAACTCGTGGCCTCGGCATAAGCCTTTGTAGCACTGGCTAATATAGTTGGATGCCTTTGTACATCTGACACAATCACCTGTTATTCAAAGTGCATAGGTGATGCATGCTCATCCAGGGTGTGCACTCTACGTGCTTATACAACTCTGTGTTGTGACTTATCAAAGCCTATGGTGTACAATCTATTCTCTGATTATCCTCAAGGAGAATGGTATTCCCTTGTGCACTCAAGACTTGCTCTACTGTTGGAGTTTTTGAAGCCTTTGGGGTGACCTCAATTTCTTTTGGCATGAGGTCAGTGTCCTGATCTTGTTCTGGCTGCTCCATCTACATATCCATCTATTCTACTATCGGATCATCATAAGGATAAAGTTCCTGTTCCTGCGACTACTCAGCCTGTTCCTCATTTGCTGCTGATTCAAAGTCTTCAACCTGTGTTCAGTCAATTTAGTGTCCTAAATTGCTACATAAATTATCAATCCGGGTGTCGTAAACTGATGAAGTGTAATGCCCTATATGTGCTAGATGACCTTCTTACCTTACTGTTTTTGAGTTTTATGGTTGTTTTGGGGTTTTATTCTTTTGATTCCTAATGTTCTGCAATGTAGTCTACAAAATCTTAATCTACTGTTGCTAAGAATCTAGAGAAATGAAATGAGAGCTAAAAGTGATTTTATGTCAAATTTGGAAGTAAACTTTGTAAACAAGAAAATGAAACAGAGCTTCTCTTCTTGTTATTATGATTGTTTCCAAAACATGAACTTAGAAAAGACTTTAAAACTACTAACTATTCAATTACAAAATTCAAAGCTTAAATGAGAAAATAAGATTGCAGCTATCTATGATAAACCAAAAATGAAATACTGGAAATAAGATTACCTCTACTTTCTAATCTATTGCAAAATTAAAGCTTAATGAACAACTGAAGATGGAACTGCAACTAAACTAAGTGAAAAACTAAAAATGAAATTGCAACTATTCTATCATGAAAGCAAGGCTAAATGAAGTATTGTTTTCACTTTGCTACATAATTTAGGGAGAACTACCTCCTTATGATAGCAATTTGAGAGATTTCATTCTTCATCATTCTAAGAAAAGTAAACATGAAAATGAAAGGAAAGACTCATTCATAAATAAAACATTTCACTACGTAGTTTTAGGATTAACCATCAACTGAAAGGGTTTTTGGAAATATCCATTTATATCATGAGTTACTAAACTGATAAGAAAATGGCATTGAACAGCTCAACTCAAAAACTAAAGAACACCAATTGTAATGAAAGACTTATTCATAAATGCAACATTTCACCACTTAGTTTTAGGATTAACCATCAACTGAAAGGATTTTGGAAATATTCATTTATATCATGAGTTACCACACTAATAAGAAAATGGCATTTGAACAGCTTAATTTAAAATCTAGAAACTAATGAACAACAAATAAAATGAACTAATTTATGCTACTGAAATCAACTAAAAACTACTAATAAGAAACTAGAGAGCAATGAAAATCAAAGGAATATTCTACATTGGAATACAACTACTCTGAGTTAGTGAAAAGATAACACAAACTGCATTTACAAACAGAGTAAGAAAATGATTATAAACATAATGAAAAACACAGTGAATGTACAACTAAACTATCAAATACAAAACAAAAATAAAATGTACCCTTGACCATTCAGGGGCCCTCTGCAAGGTCTCGAATTATCAACAGGAAATCAACACTTCACAAGCACTTCAGGTATCCATTGAAAACAGTCTTTATATTAAAATAGAGAGCTAATTTTTTCACACTACAAAGCAGAAATTTGCACTATTACATAAGCAAAAACTTGAACTTGTTCTGCGTTCTACATGCTGGTATTTATAGGAAAAAATATACAGCTGTTGAAGCGAGGAATCAGCTACAACAAAACACGTAGGCATGTAATGTATGCAGAATTCTTGTCTTCGGTTGCCTTGAAACATAAATCTTCTAATAATGGTTGTTGGATTCTGTTTGTGTAGGTGGCAAATGAAGTCCTTGGCTTTAGGAGATTGCCTCGGATCCATCACTGAGAATCGTGTGAAAAACAGAGTCCTACTTGCCATAGATTTCTTACAGTTGTCTTCCCTTTGACTGGAGTCCTCCTCATCTATCTAGGCCAAATGGATAGGATACAATCCATGCTATGACGTTTTCCAAGCTACCCATGTGGTATTTTTCCTCTATTGACACCTGTAAACTACAAAAGCATGGAGATGGTTGCGGAACAACCGATTAGCTGCGGAATGTCGCTGCGTTCCGTAGTTGAAAGACAAAAACCTATCCAAATAACAAACATAACAATATAACTTTTAAATCACTGAAATTACTCCTTGAGGCAATGTGTAATGGCTTTTGATGATTAAGGATGCATTTTTAATGGAAAAGCAAAAGAAGAAGGATGAGAAAGTTGCTTAAGAGAGAGGCAGTTTTGGAACTCAACATACCCCCACTGCGAGACTATTGCATGTCCCCATGAAATCAAAATTGTAAACACCCTCCTTTTACTGCATTTTCTCTGAGACTTCAGTCGAAACATCCAACCTCTTCTTGCTTCTCTTTGCTACAACTACCATCCTAGGCTTCCTCATGAGGAATCTATACTTGAGGTTAATGAGAGCCCTGTTTAGCTTCTTGTTTTTCCTCTTTAATTTTCTGTTCTTCTTATGCCACAGACCCAAATGAAGCATAGTGTTATCATGGATAATCTTATCCAGCTTGTTTTGTTCTTTTAAGGCTTCATTTTCCTTCTGAATATGCCTATTTAAAACCTCTAGCTCATAGATTTCCTGCTTAAGTGAGCTAGTCAAAGTCTCTTGTGATGTAGCTGGTTGCTCAGGGTTGGATGAAGTCCCTTGATCTACTGATGTATTCTTTTGCTCCAGTGACTCAATATAATCATAAATCTATTGTTGAATTGGGTCAATCCCTGGAGAGACTCTCTTTGGGCTGCTTTCAAAGTTTTGTTGAGGAGAGTGATGTGGGCTTTGCTCAAATGAGATATTGTCTTGGGACTGAGTTGGAGTTTCTTCTCCCAAATCTATGAACTGGGCCTCTTTTGATTTTTCTTTCTTCATTCTACCCTTGAGTCTAGAACTTCTCCTCAAACTTTGGGAGCCTATGATCTCTTCCTCTATAACCTGTCTTCTTTTCCCTTTCTCCTTCTCTTTCTTGTACTAATCCCTAATGTTGACTAAGCTCTCAGAAAGTAATTGTTCATCTTCTGATGAAGGTTCAGGAGTGTTTCTATGGATTTCCTCAACTTTTCCTTTCATCTTTCTTCTCCATTTTGTCTTCTTTCTGATCTCTGTTAATGTTTCAGAGATGGGCTCTTCTTCATTGCATTTCTGTGCTGAAGTTGTAGGAGTGTTTTGAATTGTAAGACTGGTTTTCCTTCTCCTACTCCTTTTTACAGAACTTCCTTCAAGTAATTCTGGTGCATCTTGGAAAAAGTTTCTAATCAAAAAGTTCTCTCATGTGTCTCCTACACTCTTTAAGTGATATTCAACTAGAATTTTTATGAGACCATGGTGATAAAGATTAGTTTCTATGGCTTCCATTTTCTTCTGAATAGTAAAGGCCATTCTCCTCAAACTATTTAAGAGGAAGAATGCGAGATTGATGGTTCTGTTTTCAAGGAAATTCATCAACATTCTTATGTGATACATATACATGGAACCAAATCTACCCTCGCATGTAATAAATTTTCGTATAATTAGTAACATGCTACTCCATTTTCCCTTAAGTGCAGAGATGGGAATTCCTCTCTTAAAAACTGAAGTGTCCATACCTGAATTTTGGAGAATGACTTTCCAAGTTTCACCATGGAATTCTTTATTCTTGAACCACCTCTCTCCAATCTTTGGTAGCTCGGTTGCTGCAGCAATAAAAGACTCGGTCACTGTAAACTTTATGTCACCAATCTCCACGTCCATCCCATCAAACGATCTAGCAAATGACTTGGTGATTTCTTTATGGTGACCCTTGAATTTCTCAATGAAACTCAGCAACCAGCGTTCTTCAACATCCCTTTCAACTGAGGATAACCTTCTAGGTATTTCACTCCTATAGGTTTTGTTCTAACAATGAGACCCATTACTCCTTTTCTCCGCTTTTCTTCAAATTTACCTTCAATGTCTGTGTGAAGAAGACTATGTATATGGCAGTGATATATGGAAGCAAAAATGGTTATATATATAGAGATGAAATAACAGAGCATGTAGAAGGAAAACAACTATGAGTAGGAGATAAAATATGTAGGGTATATGAATTTGTATGCGTAAAATAGTGCAAAAGATATATGGAATGGAGTGGTTGTAAACTGTGTTGAAGGCAAAGTACTGCTATACATAGAGAGAATCGAAAACAGAATGAATGATTGTGTGCTCAATGTATCCAAGTGCTTGTATACACAAGAAGGCTGTAGAAGTATAAGTGAGGAACTCGATGTAATAAAGGAACAATAGGGTTGTGAAGAGCCGTATCCAATTGGGTTATGTCATGTATCTAGCCATTAAATAGGTGTGCTGGAGAAGTACAGTGAAGTACGAGTTAAAAGCGAAGATCAAATCATGAGATCGTTAGGCATTTAAGTCAGAAGGCATGGTGGAATAATCACGGCAATCAAATCTCATGATGACAAGTCAAGGAGTAGTGTGATTATACGAGTTATACAATTTATGTTTTATATTGCTATTTGAAATAAGTTTTTGTGCTTACCTCTAGAACCATACCTTTCCGCTTGCTAACCTTTTGTTGTTTGCTTCTTCAGGTGCTTAGGTGTTGATATGTCTTCAAAAGTTGTTTTCTCCTCCATTACCTACATATGAAATTTATTATGAACTGGCCTTTTCATTTTTGAACTAATGATCAAACTGTTACTGCAGAGTCAGATTGGCTGCAGAACAGGATTAGCTATGGAACTGGAACAACTGCGGAACAAGAACAGTTGCGGAATGTAAAACAGAGAATAAAATGTGACTTTATGAATGAATGAAATAGAGACAATTGTGTAGATGAAAATATGACAAAATGGAAATGAAAAATGGAGATGGAAGAAATGCTAAAGAAGAAAAATTTATTGGTGGAATATGGAAGTGGAGTGGAATGAAACTTGAAAAAGTAAAACAGAATGAAATGAAGTAAAACAATGAATTTTCAGAATGCATAATTGGTCACCATTTTCTTTTTTGGAAAATATAGTGTCAAAGTCTTCTTATCTTCACCCTGTATTTTCTGCATAAGCATGCCAATCAGTGATTGGTTTTCAAACTTATACAATTTTTTTTTAATTAATTTATTTATTTTTAATATGATGAAAAGAAAAAAGACTAAGTTGGTGGAGAGCAAGGATTCTTCTTCACCAACTTCATTTTAGAATTATTTTGAAAGATCTTGATGAATTCCTCCTTTGAGATTGGTTTTTGATAAATTTTCAACCTATGACCATTCACAAGGAGAGGAGTTTGATTCTCATCTATTGTTCTGATTCTTACTGCTCCATTACTGAAAACTTTTTCAATCTCATATGGCCCAAGCCAATGAGTTTGAAACTTTCCTTGAAAATCCTTAAACTTTGAATCAAATAACAGTGCCCAATCTCCTTCTTGAAACCTTTTGTCCTTGATGTACTTGTCATGCCACTTAGCCCTCTGTTGCTGAACTAAACCAGTCCTTTGAACAGCCTCTTGTCTGATTTCATCAAGTTCATTCAACTGCTCCAGTCTATGCTTTTGAGCTTCTGATAAATCCATCCCCAACTAGACCACCATCTTGAAAGTTTTGACTTGGAACTCTATGGGGAACAGGACTTGCTTCCCATAAACAAGTTCATAGGGTGTATGTCTTGTTGTGTTCCTCCATGTAGTTCTATAGGCCCACAAGGCTTCAGGAAGCCTTTCTGCCCAATCTCTTCTATGTAGATGCACAGTCTTGGTGAGGATTCCTTCAATCACTTTATTTGTAGACTCCACTTGACCATTTGCTTGTGGATGATAGGGAGTGGATTTCCTATACTTGATCTTGTACTCTTCCATAAATCTCTCCATCGGATGTGAATTGAGTTCCCTGATCTATCACAATTTCTCTTGGAACACCAAAGCGAGTAAAAATATCCGAAAAAAGAAAAGTAACTACAGATTTTTCGTTAGCAAAAAGCAATGCTTTGGCTTCTACCCATTTGGTGACATAATCAGTGCATACCAATATATACTTTTTCTGCTTGGATGGAGGATTAATAGGTCCAATAAAGTCTAAAGTGCATTTTTCAAATGGTTCGATAAGTACCTGAGGTTGTAATGGCATTTGATTTGAGGGTGCAGGTTTCCCTACCCTTTGGCAGTTGTCGCACCTTCTGACATATTCTTTAGCATCTATGAAGATGGATGGCCAATAATATCCTAAAGAAAGGATTTTATAGGTTATCCTCTTGTCAAAAAGTGTCCACCACATGGCTCATCATGACATGCTTTGAGAATATCAGGCATTTCATCTTCCCTGACACACCTTCTGATCATAAGATCTGGCCCTATTTTATACAATTCGTTAGTGATCCATGAATATCTTGCACTATCTTGAATAATCTTTCTTTTCTCTCTAGGAAATAAATGTGAAGGTAACTTCCCTGTAACCAAGTAGTTAGCAACATCTGCAAACCAAGGAGTTTGAGTAGTTACTGCAAATAAATATTCATCAGGAAACTTATCCTCAACCAAAGAGTCTTCTTTGATATTCTGAATCTTGGACAAGAAATCAGCAACTGTGTTTTGTTTTCCAGGTCTATCTAGCACAGTAATGTTGAATTCTTGCAAAAGTAAAAGCCATCTTGTAACTCTTCCATTAGTAATAGGTTTATTCATCAAATATCTAATTGCAGAGTGATCTATATGAACAAAAGCTTCATAGCCTGTTATATAGTGTCTAAACTTGTTAATTGCATGAAAAACAGCTAAGAATTCTTTTTCAGTCACAATATAATTCAACTCAGTGGGAGTCAAATTTTTACTTGTATAGTAAATGGCATAAGGAATCAAATCGTTTTGTCCCAATACAGCTCCTAGCATTGTATCTGAAGCATCTGTAGAAATATGGAAAGGAAGTTTCCAATTTGGTCCTCTTAAGATAGGTGCTTCAAATATTTTTGCTTTCAAGGTTTCAAATGCTAATTGGCAATCAGGATTCCACTTGAATTCACAATATTTTGTAAGAAATTTGAAGAGTGGAGATGCTACTTTGGTAAAGTTTTCTATAAACCTTCTATAATATCCTGTAAATCCTAGAAAACTTTTAACATATTTTTGGAAATTTGGAATTGGTAACTTAGAGATGAATTCAACTTTTGATTTTTCCACTTTAATCCATTCCCATCTCTTGAAATGTGATGTCCTAAAACAATACCTTATGTAAACATCATAAAGCATTTTTCATGGCTTAGTGAAAGATTTGTCTCTTTGCATCCTTTAAGGACTTTTTCCAAATTTTCCAAAGCTTATTCAAATGTGTTACCATAGACTATAAAATCATCCATATATACCTCTACAAAATCATGTATTAGATCAAAAAAAATTCCTAGTACTGCTCTTTGGAATGTTGCTGGCGCATTACATAACCCAAAAGGAAGCACTCGATAGGCAAAAGTTCCCCATGGATAAGTACATGTGGTTTTATCCTGATCCTCAGGTGCTACCTGAATTTGATTATAACCACTAAAACCATCCAAGAATGAGAAATACTTTTTACCTGCTAATGTATCTAATACTTGATCTATGAAGGGCAAAGGAAAGTGATCTTTCAAGGTTGCTTTATTCAATTCTCGGTAATCAATGCACACCCTCCATTTCCCATTCTTTTTAGGCACAATGACCAAAGGAGAAACCCATTGGCTATCTGAAATTGGGTAAATGAAGTTTACATTGAGTAATTTTTGGAGCTCTTCCTTCACAATCTCCCTAAGATTTGGATTCATCCTTCTTTGAGGTTGTCTGATTGGTCTATTGTTTTCCTCAATATAGATATGATGGATACAAGTCTTAGGATCAATACCTTTCATGTCAGTATACTCCCATGCAAATGCAACAGAATGTTTTTGTAATATTTTGGTTAGCTCTTCTTGTTGTAGTTTCTCCAAGTTTTTGTTTACATTCAATGTCCTACCTAGAAAAATTTCAATTGTAGAGCTACCAAACTCTTCCATAGAATAAAGAGACATCTGCCTAGATGACAAGTATTCAACATTAGATTTTCCTGGAATTGTGCATGATCATATTCTGAAGATGTTTCAAAATTTTCCAATGTGTTCAAAATTTGACTATCTTCACTAATTTCTAATATAGTAAAGATAGGCTGAATAACATCTTCATCATCGATCCATTCCTTGTCATCTATTTCTGTGATTTATTTTGCTGGAGGATACAAAGTAAATTTCTTTGTTGAATTACCATCAGAAATGTACATGTCACCAGATCTACAACTAATAAAAGCATCAGTTGTGGCTAGCCAAGGTCTTCCTAATATGAGTGGGTGTCCTCCTAGATTATTCTTGTGAGTTAGAATCATGAAGTCAACAGGATATTCCCAAGAATCTAAGGAGACTGAAATGTCTTCTAGCACACCATCTAGTTTGATTACTGATCTATTTGCAAGTTGCAGTAAGGTAGGTGTGTAAAGAAGGTTAGGAAGTTTAAGCTGCTCCATAGTTTGTCTACTCATAATATTTATTGCTGCCCCTAAGTCAATCAATGTGTTTGGAATTTCAATCCCATTTATATGTGTCTTGACAATTGGACTTCCTGGATCCACATATTTATGCATGGAAATCTTTCCCATCATGATATCTGTTATCTTTTCTACCAGGTGAATTCTTTTTGTTTCTCTTGGTTTCTTCCTGGTCTTTTGATGCTCAACTTCTTTATTGTCTTAGCTAGAATTGGAATTTCTCTAATGGCTTGTAACAAAGGAATCTTGATACAAACATTCTTCAGTTCATCTAGGAAGTCATAATTGGGAAACAAGATCTGTTTTTCTAATCCTCTATCAATTTGTAATCTCTTAGGAAAAGGAGGTGTACAAGTAGATGTTGGTTGCTCAATTATAGGAGTTGTGTTTATTGACTCTTTTTGTTTTTCTTTTTGACTGTCTTCGCTTTGGAGGGTTGTTCCCTCAAAAATTTTATTGACTTTTAGATAATCCTCCTCAGAAGCATCTTGTTCTTGAATGACTACAGAAGGTTTTTCCTTTTCTAATATCCTACCAGATCTAAGTTGAACATCATTAAGATCTAGAGGGGAAATCATAGAAGTAGGAAATTGTTGTACTTCTACCATGTAAGCATTCTGAGGGTTTTTTTTATTGGGGTTTGACAATGGTTGGGCTGGTAGTTGATTTGGTTTTTGTTGAAATGGAAGTAAGAGTTGAGGATTTTGACTTTGTTGTGGATGTTGTTGTGGAAATGGCAATGAAAGGTGAGGGCTTTGATTTGGAAGTTGTGGTTGCTGATTTTTCTACTGATTTTGCGGGGGAGGATAGTTCTAATAAGATGGAGTATATTGATAATATTGAGCAAATCTCTCATAAGGATTTTGTACCCCTTGTGACCATGGTTGAGATTGATACTGAGTTTGAGGTTGAGGCCAAGGTTGCTGCCAAGAATTCCAGTTTAGTGGGGGTTGTAAATACATTGGATTGTTAAATCCTTCATTTTGCTACCCTTGCTAAGGTCTTCTTGTAACAAAACAAAGAGTTCTCTCCAGAATTTGGGACTATTTCTTCTTGCAGCCTTAAGACCTGGGATTGAAGGACAACCCTTGGTCTCATGACTTTCTGAACAAATCATACAAGTTTCTACAATTTTTGCATCTAAAGGGTATACAATAATCCAAGTATCTATCCAAAAATGGTTGTTTCATGTCATTACAAGTTCTGATTGTGAGTAATAGCCCTCAATAAACTAGTTCTAAAATTGTAGTGAGTAACCCCCATAAACTATTTCATAGTAGCCCCTTTTGATGAAGGGAACAGTTTGAGTTTTTGAGAGTTCTTCTAGATAGTCATAGGTTCTGCACAAGACTTCAAACTCAAAAAAAAATGTTTCAGGGTCCTCACCTCTCACCCATAAAAGTTTGGGAGGACAGATGGTGAGATGTTTTTCATTATGGTATGTGTTTCCTCATCTACTATAGGGAATCCAATGAGTTATCTATTTCCCTATTTCCTCTGCCTCCTCCATTGTTACCTCTACCTCCTCCATTGTTTCCTCTACCTCTCCCTCTACCCCCTCCTCCAAAATAGTGAGATTTCTCCATCTTGTTCTTTTTCTGCCATTATAGTTTCTTCTTAAAGTCCTCTGTTTCTTCTAATTAATGGATTATGGGAGAGAGTTTCTTCTGGCTTCTTCTTCTTCTTACTTTTCTTCTATTACTTCGGTATTCCTACTTCTTGAACTACAATAGGCCTCCCCTTGTAGAAGTGAAAAAGGTTTTCTCTCATAGGTCTATTTTAGTGGATGAAGTAGGAGAATCTTCTAAATGAGTTTTTGCCCCTTGAATTCAAGGAATCCTATGGCTGGGAGTATGAGTTTGGGATGAAGGTGTATCTTTCCTAACTCTTGGTGGAGTAGGTGGAGTTGTGTAAATCGAACTTCTGCCCCTATTTGAAATTATAAATATACCCCTAGAGTCTCTTTCTCTCTATGCATGTCATTATTTTGTTTTGTTGTTTTTTATTTTTTTTTTTAATGAATGTAAGAAATCAGGCTACCTAGTTTTACACTTCACCAGCAACGGGCGCCAAAATTTTCAGTCAATTTAGTGTCCTAAATTGCTACATAAATTATCAATGCGGGTGTCATAAAATGATGAAATGTAATGCATTATATGTGTTAGATGACCTTCTTACCTTACAATTATTTTTGATGTTGTATGGTTGTTTTGGGTTTTTTTTTGGGGTCATGAGATCCTAATGTTCTGCAATGTAGTCTTCACAAAATCTTAATCTACTGCTGCTAAGAATCTAGAGAAATGAAATGAGAGCTAAAAGTGCTTTTAGGTCAAATTGGAAGTAAAATTTTGTAAACAAGAAAATGAGAACAGAGCTGCTTCTTCTTCTTGTTATTATGATTGTTTCCAAAACATGAACTTAGAAAAGACTTTAAAACTGCTAACTATTCAATTACAAAATTCAAAGCTTAAATGAGAAAATAAGATTGCAGCTATCTATGATAAACCAAAAATGAAATACTAGAAATAAGATTACCTCTACTTTCTAATCTATTGCAGAATTAAAGCTTAATGAACAATTTGAAGATGGAACTGCAGTGAAACTAAGTGAAAAACTAAAAATGAAATTGCAAATATTCTATCATGAAAGCAAGGCTAAATGAAGTATTGTTGTCACTCTGCACATAATTTAGGGAGAACTACCTCCTTATAATAGCAATTTTAGAGATTTCATTCTTTCATCATTCTAAGAAAAATAAACATGAAAATGCAAGGAAAGACTCATTCATAAATAAAACATTTCACCACTTAGTATTAGGATTAACCATCAACTAAAAGGGTTTTTGGGAAATATCCATTTATATCATGAGTTACTAAACTGATAAGAAAATGGCATTGAACACAGCTCAACTCAAAAACTAATGAACAACAATTGTAATGAAAGACTCATCATCATAATGCAACATTTCAACACACTTAGTTTTAGGATTAACCATCAACTGAAAGGATTTTGGAATTTGCATTTATATCATGAGTTACTACACTAATAAGAAAATGGCATTTGAACAGCTTAATTTAAAATCTTGAAACTAATGAACAACAATAAAAATGAACTAATTTATGCTACTAAAATCAAGTAAAAACTACTGATAAGAAACTAGAGAGTAATGAAAATAAAAGGACTATTCTACGTTGGAATACAACTACTCTAAGTCAGTGAAAAGATAACACAAGCTACATTTACAAACAGAGATAGAAAAGGATTATAAACATAATGAAAAACATAGTGAATGTACAACTAAACTATCAATTACAAAATAGAAATAAAATATGTACCCTTGACCATGCAGGGGCCCTCTGCAAGGTCTCGGATTATCAACACGAAATCAACACTTCACAAGCGCTTCAAGTATCCATTGAAAACGGAGTCTTTATATTAAAACAAAGAGTTGATATTTTCACACACTACAAAGTGGAAATTTGCACTATTACATAAGCAAAATCTTGAACTTTTTCTGTGTTCTACACGCTGGCATTTATAGGGAAAATATACAATTGTTTGAAGAGAGGAATCAACTACAACAAAACACGTAGACAGGTAATGTATGTGGAATTCTTGTCTTCGGTTGCCTTGAAACATAAATCTTCTAATAGTGGTGTTGGATTCTGTGTTGTGCAAGGGGCCAGATGAAGTCCTTGGCTTCAAGAGACTGCCTCGAATCCATCACTGAGAATCGTGTGAAAAACAGAGTCCTACTTGCCATAGGTTTCTTACAGTTGACTTCCCTTTGATCGGAGTCCTCCCTCATTGATCTAGGCCCAATGGATAGGATGCAATCCATGCTCTGACATTTTCCAGGCTACCCATGTGGTCCTTTTCCTCTATTGACACCTGTAACCTACAAAAAATGTGGAGATGGCTGTGGAATGTGGCAGCGTTCCGGTCGCTGAAACATAAAAACCTATCCAAATAATAAACATAACAATATAACTTTTAAAATTCACTGAAACATACTCCTTGAGGCAATGTGCAATGGATTTTGATGATCAAGGATGCATTTTTTTATGTAAAAGAAAAGGAAGAAGAATGAGAAAGTTTCTTAAGAGAGAGGAAGTTTTGGAACTCAACAACATGTATCAGCGTGGTTTGCGTTATTATGTGCCTTGCACTTTTTCCCTATCCATGTTCATGTTTCATTTTCATGCTGCACTTCCTTCTCCATTCTGCGCAACCCTTGTTCTTCTTTGTTTCTAATGTACTTCTACTACTCTACTTTGTACTTCCTACAACTCTCTCTGCTCTCCTTCTTCTTCCAGTCTTTGCTTTCTCCTCTTCTTTCTTTGCTCTATCCTCCTATCGTGCTGTCACCTCTTTCCATCTATCTCCCAAAGTTACTTTCTGCATAAGTGGGCCTTCATTAAACTTGTGGATTTTCTCCGTCTCTATTTTTTTATAACATACTTCCTCTTACCTTATCTTGCATAGGCTTGCTTCTTGTTGCTTACTATTGTTGCTACATTGTACTCCCTGTGGTGTTGCTTCCTTAAGCACTAATAGCCACTCTACTCCCATGTTGCTGGTTCATTAAGCATAGAGGATTGTAACAATATCTCCATGGGTCTTCCTCTGGCCAATGACATGCCCTGTGGATCCAAGAATAGTACACTCTTGCATAGTGGTCCCTGCATAATCCATGTGGATCGTACAAATTGAAACTCTTGGTGTCGAAATTAAACTTCTTGAAGTCCTCAACCTCAGCATCCACTTCTTTCAAACTTTGGATCACGTACAACCCAATTCGCAAAGGAAGCATAGGCCATGGTGCCTTCTTCTTCCTGTGCAATCCAACTGATAACCCTATCGAGATGTGGTATGCAACCTCCTACATGACCAACTTGTCCATGGCCAACCTCAACAACACACACATCACAACATTCCCCGCATTGTACATCCTGATGAAGGTGCCATCAAGTGAGGTATACAAATATGGAATGTTCAGCAACGTCTCCATTTCTGCCTTGAACATGCAAGGTGGATCTTGTTCGAAGATCATCGTGTACAGAGGGTGAAGAAATAGTCGGATAATCTAGCCATGACTCCTTGGTAGCTACAGTCTGAGAGAAACTTGCAATATAGGTTCACAACATTACTGTGAAGGTGTCCATTCCCAACCCATGCAAGGAAAATGTTAATGGCAATAGATCACATCGAGCAGGTAGGAAGATATGAAGAATCTTGATTTTTGATCCTTGGGTGGACTCCGAGCATTGGATACATGCACTTTCAACTAGATAGCCAACATGTTGGAACTAGTTGAATGATTTTCCTTCACTTGCCAGCTAATCCAACATAGAAACCCAACTTTGGGGTATGGTCCCTGTACTCCTTTGTACGTACAAGCGACATGAAAATATGACCAAGAATTGGTAAGAATTACTGAGTGTCTTCGTCTTGTATATCTAGTTGGGTGTCATCCTAAAATTTGTTGGATCCATTACCCATCGCTTCAAGATGTCTCTTGTATTCGTGTTATTGTTGGGAGTGTAGAACGGTGCATCCATCATGCTCAACGGTAGTGGCAAATGGTACAAATGTTGATAATCTTCCGTCTTGAGGGAAGAAAGCTTTATTCCATTGACACTACTAGTATCATCGTCTCAGGATCAATGTGTGAGACAATTCAGTGGATCACATCTGCGCATGGGAATACGAGAAACCTGCATGCAACCTTGTACAATCCTGACTTATGAATATTGAAATAGACCTATGGCTCCTCCAAAGTCTCTTCAAAGCTGCCTATGAATATATTTTTGATGTCTTTCCATGCAATCTTGATGTCTTTCTCGATGAACAGTTGTGTGTCTGTGTATTTTGGCAAGCTCATAAACCCTTGCTCAAACGCATCCCCAATATTTCTTTCAACTATTTATTTTGATCCAGCTCACTTGGAGGCCATGATACTTGTACTATTGACAAGATCTCAAAACTGTGGTACCTAGAGGTAGAGAAGACACTCACGACAAGACAATTTCAGTTAAAAAAACATCAACCACCAACTCGAGAATCAATCAGGAAACAAACTAGTGACTGCTGGGCAAGATTGCACAGCACTGACTCTGGGACTACTGATTGGAACTACGCATTGCACAGTCTTAGCTGCCAATGAGGCTCATCGCTGACTGGAACTGCGTAATGTGCAGTCCAATGAGGCTCACTGTTGACTGGAATTGTGTAATACACATAATAGTCAAGCACGGTTGCTGGTAGGAACTGTGCAATTTTTGCAGTTCCAGCGGGCAGGACTGGACACTACCTCCCAGGATTGTGTAGAACATAATTGGAGCCAGTCTGCACAGCCTCTGCACAATTCCTGGAGGCAATGCAGAGCCTTGACTGCTATGAATTCATAGATCATGATGCAAGAAACAAGATATGGGCCAACAAAGCCCAATTTGCACAATGGAAACCTGAAAAACACGAAGGACTAAGGTGTGTGTGAAATGTTGGTGCAAATCTAAGTGAAATAGACATGCATGCAATTCAGGAAAGTATACAAATCAGTCAAACAACAAAACTTAGAAGCTCATGAAGAGAGTGCCGCAACGACGACTGTAAGTGAGGAAACAATGTTATTCATGTGACACTAAGGAAAGGTAGTGAAAAAATTAAAGCAACACTTATACAAGTCAAACACATTGAAACATCAATGGTCACTCAATAAAAGAAAGGAAAAAACACTCATACAAGCTGAAAAAAAAAACGCGACAGAAAAAGCGACAAAGGCATGAAAAGCAAAACTTACCTACAAAAGGTGTGTCGACTCTGTTGAAGGTTCCTAGATGCCTCATGAATTCCAGATCTCCAAGATTGAATGTGAAGAATGAGCTCTGAGGCGTTGTTTGATTTGGTGAAATTAGGGTTTATGACGTGTATGCCACAAATCTAAGAAAAAGCAACACTTGGCGGGAGTTTCTAAAATCAACTTTGCATGTAACTCTTTGCTGCTAAAAATAGATCCGTAAAATCTAGGGGTGCTTTTTACTTTTTTTTTTCACTTTTTTCTTTTTTCGAGAAAAGTTGCTTGCATGAAAAGGAAGGATTGTGCAGTTCTGGAGGGAATCAGGTAATCTAACCGGCACATGCGACGGACAACCACTAAGGAAAACTTTTGTGTTGTTTATGGGCTAAGTGGCCCTAGCTGGATGGCCAGCTCTATGAAAAATTTCCATAGCAATGTTGCTGGCCAATTCTACGCATTTTTCCAGAGCAGTGCTTCTATCCAGTTCTGCGCCTTTTTGGAGAGCAGTGCAGCTAGCCTGGCTTGCTCTGTGCATTTCTAGAGAGTAGTGCAACTGGCCTGGATTGCTCTGCGCATTTCTAGAGAGCAGTGCTGGTTGGCCTTCTCTACACATTTCTGGAGAGTAGTGCTAGTTGGCCTTCTCTGTGTATTTCTGGAGAGAAATGCAATTGGCCTTCTCTACACAATTTTTTTGTGCAGGGAAGCTGTTGGGCTACTTTGTGCAATTCTTGAGGGGAAGACGGACTTCCCTCCAGGTTTGCGTATTTTTAGCCAATAGCCCATTGACCAGATGTGGACCAAGCTCTAGGTTAGCTTGTGGTTCACTGACGAGACAAGTGAGTGAACACAAGCTATTAAGCATTAGATGAAAACAAATAAACACAAGTACCTGATCAGTACAGATAACTAACTTCTATGATTTCAAGGAGAGGAGGCTCCAAAACGAAGTGAAGGAAAACTTTTGGAGTGTGGTTGCTGCTGATACAACACAATGCTATCAAGATAAATAACCATGTGTAGTGGAACTTATTTCCCTCTATAATGTGCCTCCCAGAATCTACATCCGAAAATTCCTAGCACAAATATCATGCCTAGTCACAGTAGACACCCTTGTTGCACATTTCAACCAATGATACAACTAGCGTGGGTACTCTCATCCACCCAACACTTTCTCATTATTTTCTAGGCCAAAATGTGTGTGGAAAATCACATACTCGGATCATAAATTGAGCTGATGAGAACTCCCATAGACCTTCATGATCTGACTATATTCATTCTTCATCGTCTCCAGCCAACTTATTCTCTTGATTTTTTCAATGAATTCATCGACGGGTTTCGCTCCTTGGTAGGGAAGTGAAAATATCCTTCTAATCAACATATTCATCAATGGGATCCATGCTCGCAATAGACATCTGTCATGCACCAACGCCAATAGCTGGCACACACAAATTGTGTTGATAATTAATCTGCACCCAAAGTGAAAAATATAGATCATATTCAATAGCCTATCTCATTGAATTCTTGATGCCCACAACAGTGGTTCGACTCTTGTTACTCCAGTTTCCTCATAGTAAACTGATTTTAGATAATTTATTGGGCTTGAATTGGGGATACTTTCTACTTTCTCATTCCTCCAATCGTTAAGTTCCAGTCCTCCATGTGCAGTTGTGCACCCTTGCTAGCAATTCTCCCTCAATTGAAACCTCATCCTATAATAGTGGTGTAAATACTTTGAATTTTATAACATCATGGGTCCTTTGTAACTTATGAGGTCAGTTTTTGCGGTGGCATATAAAGGTGGCAACCTAGAGATCGGTTCCACATCTTCTATGTTGTTATATTTGATTCGCCATCCACTTCTTCCACATCTAAATCTTGGGGGGCTCCATCAGCTCTTTCTTTTGCTTGTCCACTCTCCCTTAGTTTCTTTGTTTTGTTCCTTAGTGATTTTTATCAACGATTGTCTAAACTAGAGGTTTCTTTGTCTTCTACTTCTACACAACAGTCGTGCTAGTAGTTTTCTTCCTTGGGGACCTCATCCTAGTGACAGGTGCCGATGGTGTAGAAGTCATTAGGAATCCTAGCCCTTTTCTAAGAAATGCTTGCACAATCTCCTCCCAATCCATGCAACAAAATGTTCGGTACATACTTAAGAGAAAAACCACCAGTCAAAATCTCAGCGAAAAAGTGTTCAAATGTGGAGCGCATTGCCATATTTA